>JAWWMP010000165.1:52447682-52497548 GCA_035047865.1 Dendrocincla tyrannina
ATAGGGAAAATGCATATTTTAATTTTTAAAAATCTTTTTGCGCCAAATTCAAGGTCATAATCTCACTCAGATTTCCAGAGCAGACACGGGCATCTTCCAACTTGCTGGGAGTTGTGCACCTACAGCATTTCTGTCAAGAAATAGTTAATATTTCAAGAGACTAAATAAATGCATAGATGATTGGAGTTATTACATTCTACCTTCCAGTTTTCAAATTACTGGAAATATTTCAAAAGTCCTGCATCTTATCAGGGGCAAGTGTAAGTTTTAAAGGGATTCAAGCCTCTATTCTCACCTGTGCCTGGTTTTCTTCCTAACTAATGGGACTAGGAGAATTAAGTTGATCTGACTGATTTGGTGGCTGGGAGCCTGGATTGCTGAGAGACAAGAGAGGCAGCCTGTTTTCAGGGAGTGTCGGCGTAGTCCCTGTAGTTTTGAGCCCAAGAAAGAGTTAGTGATGCTTCCTTGCTGAGAGAGAACAAAGATTGCCTGGAAGCCAGAGATGAAAGCATAAGGAATCACGTGTGGGCTTACTGTTGGGAAAGAGCCATAAAGGGACTAAGTCTGATGTGGAGTTCTGTTTGAGGGAGTTTTTCTTTAGACAACTGCAGGGCTGTTATACTCTAAGAGATCAGCTCAGCAGGGGAGATCTTAGTTTTGCACTTTATAGAGCATGTGCAAGGTTGTGGCAGCTAAGAGGGAGAAGCTGCAGCCTTATCAGATTTGCTCTGCACAGCTGCCTGCAGGCCCAGTCCTGTTTTCCCCTTCAGAGAGCTGGAATTGTCCAATAGTTTCAATGAAACTGCTGCTGTTACCTTGGGGTGTCGTCTTCCTTTTGAATATCAGTCCTTTTGATATTTTGCTCATTACTGCACGGATTCTGCATTGATCTTGGCTGGAGACTTTCATTTTTCTATCCTACGGTCATGATCTTCATAAAAAAAGGTACTGATGAATGGAAAAGGGTGCAAAAAATTCAGGCTGTCCCCCAGCCTCAAGACTTTCCTCTCCAGAGAATCCAGTAAGAAAGGTTAGAGATTGTTAGCTCTGTTGGCCAAGTTACAAAATTGTGACATGCAAATGGCTTTCCAGTAGCTTCCTCCAGTTTCTAAGTAGGTAGATCCAGGGCTATCATGTCTACTGATACCATTTTAAGAAGTATGAGTTTGGGGAACTCAAAGGGCTTGTGCATAATAGTGTCTCCAGTCTTTGACACTACTACATTGGCATGAATAAAAGCAGAGTGGTGATAGAGCATTTAGCAATGGAAGATCATGCCCAAGTCAATGCAGGCATAATCCACTAACAACTTTCGCAAAGGGCTTCATATTCTACTTAGCAGAGGCACAGAAAAAAAAAGGAGAAGAAAACAGAGAAATAGCCTAGTTTAAGGAGACAATTGAATGGTGAGTCCAAGCATTTGCTTTGAGCATGTGAAGTAAAACAGTGGGATGGTCTCCACAGAGTCCCAAGACACCAGAGGAATGAAGGCCACCCAGTTAACCTGGAAACAATGAACCTCAAAGTCCTTGTCATTCTAGCAGGCATGACTAGCTTGAGGCAGGGGAGGAAATCTAAGTAGGTGGCATAGCTAGGAGAAGCAGAAAATTTAGGCTTTTTTCTCTCCTTCTGTTCCCCCTGAGATGTTCTGGTTAGATTTGCGATACTCTACCCAAGTGCTTACAGGCGGCAGGGTATGTGTGACCACTACAAGATGACAAGGAACTGGCCATACTGTTATGAATGAGTGTCCAGTATCCATCTCACAGTTTAAAGAGAGGTAGGAAGTGAGGAGGCTGAAATGGGATTGATGATATTCAGTAAAGACTATCCTAAATGCTTGAGGTATTGAAGGGCTGTCTGTATCCTGATGATGCCCACAGCTAGGCAACAATAGTATTGTTCCATTGGGTAGGACCATGATGTAAGTTTTTCAAAAAAGCTTAAAAGGATTTCTTGCTGTTCTTTCTTCTCTCTAGTCTTTGGAAGAACTTGATGTAGAGGAGACAAAATGTTATTATAGCCTGTGGTACAACTGTTGTAGCATTAAACTATCAGCCTAAATAGGTCTTCAGATGTATTCACATAATAAATGCTTACATATGTTCTGTCTCTTGTGGGCAGTGCTGAGTTTGCAAATGAGTGAGTTTCCACTGAAAATGTTCCAGCTAAGGCTGCCCACAAGCCTCTGCCCAATCAATATTTATGTTTTTTCTACAGAAACACATTTGCCATAAAGTTACAGTGAATCCAACTGATTGTGTATAAAAAAAAATAAAAAGTAATTAAAAAGAGGAGTAGTTTGAACTTGGACAGTGTGTGCTTGAATGTTTGCAAGGTGCTTTAGCAGGCCATGGCTGTGGTAGTGAGCGATGCTGTGACTAGATGGTGCACTTGCTATATCATACATAGAAACTGCAAATAGAGTGGTGATAGCTGCTCTTTACACAGGTATTTGTGAAAGCTCTGGTAGTGATTACTGCGTGCATATGTCTTCATGTTTGGGAAAGGATGTTTACAGATATGGGAAAAGTGGGGATTCTGGGTTATGAGAACACATACTGAGAACACATTAACAACATATATTCAGTATAATAAGTACACACCCTCACCCACAAAAAATAATAATAAAAAAAAAGAAACAACACAACTAACAATGCACTCACAACACACCATAATATTTCTGTCCAATCATCCAGCAACTCTTATTTGTTACTATTTGTATTATCTCAGTGACACATACTATAAATCCTGCATGTACTGAAACTTGTCTGACAATTGTCTTTCCATGATCTGTGCTGGGGCTGCAATAGCAATGCCTGAAGCAAATCATCGACATTCGGGTTTCCCATGCTTAGTATCTGGCTTGGACTAACGCTGTTCTAAGTCTCAGAAAAAAACAGCTTGGTTTCCAAGAATGAGAAGAGATTGTCTCTCCTACTTGTTATTTGAAAATAATAATCTGACAGCTGTGTTGAAGCATTACAGCACTATTCTGAGGGCTGCTCATGCAGACTGGATGTCCTTTTGACATGGGTTTTATTGGTCTGTCATGAATTTCTAGTTAATGCAATAGTTAAAATGAGTGTGAGGGGAGCAGATGCTAGGTTTATTGGAAATGACCATTCCATGTAAATGTCAAGCCTTTTAAAAGTAGAAGTACACCTCCTGCAGGTCAGAGATCAACCCTCACAACATAGAGCTTCTGGCTGAAATATATTCTCTGACAGATAAAAAGTTATTGTGCCTTAACTGCCCTGCTTACAGGCTGTGTGAAGCTGCCTATCCTGGAGCAAATAAAAAAGTAATTGGAGTTGTTTTGTCTTTCAGTGAACTCAGGATGCCTTGTGTTTGTTGTGAGCTGCCAGTTGCACAAGATTACAGGATGCAGCTGGCTGTGGTGACCTGTTATCCTGCAGAAGCATGTGGTTCTCTGAGTCTGAAGTGTGATGGACCTCAGATCCTTACTCTGAATTCCTTCCAGTGGCAGAAATGGGTATTTTAAGACTGTTAGACTGAAAAGCTTCATAATGTTTATTCAAAGCCTGCCTGAGATCCTTGCTCGTGAAAAGGGCAAGTGGGAAGAAAATACATTTACAGTTTGATTCAATTTTTGCATGTGTGTGCATGTGTCTGAATAAAGATTTCAGGATAAAGCTCCTATTCTGAAATTAGAACTGAAGCTGGAGCCACAGAGGGCCCTAGGGTTGTGCTCTCATTTGACTGAATGCATTCTTTTCAAAGTTCAGGAAGAATATCATATGGTTGTTGGGATATGTAAGTTCAGTCCTCCACAAAGCGCCATGTATCACCCATATGGCACACTTGTTTTGCCCTGACACCTCGCTGCTGGTGAGGCTCAAAAGCTTTGGCTGAAACAAGGCTCCAGCAGTTCTTTCATTCCATCCAAATGGTCAGGTTTTTTTAACAACTACACTCTGCAAAGTCAATTTCTACTTCTGAGACAGCATTTTGACATGAAGGAGCAAAAAAAGGAGCTGTGAATTACACTCTTTTGTACGTGCTAAAAAGTGTAACTGAACTGATTATTAAAAGAAAAAATAAAAAAATTAAATAAGTACCAACTTGTCTTTGAAGCAGCATTACTGAAAGGTTAGTCTTGCTATGTTTGCCTTTTGCATCCTTTTTGGGCCTCCAGGGAAGCCGGAGAGGGACACTTCATCAAGAAATGTAGTGATAGGACAAGGAGTAATGGGTTCAAACTGAAAGAGGGGAAATTGAGATTAGATATAAGGAAGAAATTCTTTACTTTAAGGGTAGTGAGGCACTGGAACAAGTTGCCCAGAGAAGCTGTGGATTCCCCATCCCTGGAAGCGCTGGCATATTAGATGGGGCATTGAGCAACCTGGTCTAGTGGCAAACCATTCTGTGATTCTTTCCGCAATAACTACTTTGCTGAGACTGGATCGTGGTGGAAGAGAGCTGAAGGCTTTTCTTTGGCACAAGCATTTTAGAAAGATTTTTCACCAGGGTCACCACAAAGGCTGGATGGCAGTGCAGGTTTAGGTTTTGAACTCTTCGTTCCTATGAAAAACTCCAATACAATAGTGTTTTCATTTGCCCCTGTTAGGAACACATCCGGTTGAAACATAGGATAGACTTAGATAAACTACACTTTAGTGTGCCCTGGTTTTGACTCTCATTCTGAATTCTGGCCTGAGTTCCTTCTGTAATCAATAACACTGAAATTCTTTTAGAATGAAAGCTTCAATTAATCAATGTCACCTCACTCTTTAGGAAGTCCTGTGAGAGGTACTTATTTTTATTTTCCTCAAAATTAAAGAAATAATGCCTTGCCAGGTCCCTGCCTTCTAGCTCTAATTGCTGCTTTCAGGCCCCTAGACTTCTAGGTCCTCAGCCATGGGGCACATATTTTTCATGGGCTAGGTTTGCTCCGTGAATGATACAGCAGTTGTAAGGCGACTACTAACTGTCCTCTGTGGAAAGAAGTTGATCCTGATCACTGTCTGTCTACTATCTTAGAGCTGCTCCTCCACTCAGTGCTTCTTGAACTATTGAAAGACATTTACTACATAATGAAGATTTTAAAAGAAATTTCAGAAGTTTGATCCCTGTTTTTCTCTTTTGTGTACTAGTTTTTGTGTCTGTGGTCAGATGGTAAAACATACTGTGCAACAAGCAGTGGTATTGCTTGCAGCTGAGTAAACCCTCTTTAAGCTTAATAAAGCAAAAGAAATGGCATTATGTTTTCCAGCAAGGATATAGACTCTGTTAGCATAAAATAGTCAAAGGGTAGTTGTATTTACCAGTGCAGGAGTGAGTTTGAGCTGGTAAAGCATATGTGCTGAGGAGGCTGAAGAAACAGAAGGTTTCACAGGGGCAGGGAGGTGACTTTAACTGTCATGTGATGACAATATGTGATCATTACTTTTCTGGGCATGGCTCTTTGTTCTAGTGCCTTGATGGATGTGTTAAATCCTACATGGCACTGAAGCTCCAGAGATTCAGAGTACAGAAATAATAAAATAAAATAAAATAAAATAAAATAAAATAAAATAAAATAAAATAAAATAAAATCCACTATGTAGTGCTGGCTAAGTGTTAAGCTGCATGCTCAGGAGGGTTTGGAGCTGGAGAGCAGTGTAGCTGTGTCAGCTCAGCACTGCCTCTGAGGCTGTGAACTCATTCCCTAGCTGGGTTTTTAGGTCAGGACAGCGATGCTTTGATGGAGCTGTGCTATTTCTGCTTCCAGAGCCTGTGCAGTCAGAGTGTGCTCCTCCACTCCTCCAGGTACTGCGGATTACCCAGACTCACTGACCTAGGGCTCCTGAGTCATTTGGCTTCCTTGAAAACCCCATGCTTAAAACTGCCCTACTGAACCTCAGGGAGAACCAGGGAAAGGCCAGTGAAAAAAGTCAGTTCTTTCTCATGTTCACATTCATTTACCCTCTTCTCTTTTTCTACATCTTTATCATTTAAAGTAAACTAAGCGAGTAGTAATTAAATCTGAAAATCTGTGAAGTTACTGTTCACAGGTACTGGTATCATGAAAAATGCAAAGTAAGTCATGTCTGTTTTGACTGCCAGTAGGCTGCCTTTACCTACGTGATAAGACTTAAATTGTGCAAGCTGGGAGGCAAGTGTATTTCTCACTGTGTGGAAGCAGCAAATGTTGATGGAACAGAGCATTCCTGAAGAAAAAGGACTCTCCGTTGCTTAACAGTTTTACAAAAGGTGTTTGAGGGAATAAAAGGGGGTGAACCCAGGTACAGCATCTGAATGAAAACATGTCGTGGTACTGAATAATAAATGGATGAAAATACAATAGAAATACTTCTGCATGTCAGGATGTTCACATGAGCACTGCACAGTCAGAACTCAGTTCTGCACCCTTCTGCAATTCACTCATTCATTTCAGTTCTTTATATAGGATCAAGCCCTGAAAGTGTTTTCTCTCTTCTAGAATAAATCTATAAAATTACACACACAAAAATATTATTTTACTAATAGGTTAAGTTTTTAACAATATTAACAAGAAAGAAGGGTCAGTAATGATACTGCATTAATTCAGATAAGAGTAGAATATCAACTACTCTCATACCCTTTGGGTCCTGTCTTGCAAACCTTTGCACTGGTGTAATTTATAGAAAAGATCATGAGAGATACCAGTTGCATTTACCACCTGGAGGGAGAGTATGGCAGTTTGGACACCCACCAACTGAACAGAAACTTTCCTTTGAACTTGAACAGTTTTTGATTCTCTTGAATTATTTTGTTTTCTTTTAGTGCCAAGTGTAAGAGATATTGCAGAAGAAAATTAGAAACACAACCTGATTTTTTTTAGATCTCCATCCTGTTCTTGTGGACCAGAGATTTGGCTGACTATTCAAGCATCTGGAAGCTCCCAAAAAGCATCTTCAGAGGTTTAAAGGCAGCTTTTTTACAAGATGGTTTCTGATGGACTGTGCACCCTTCTGTAAATAATAGCATCATCTGTGTGTACATCTGCACACATAACAGTTGCACTGAGTCTGCCTGTGAACAAGTGTCATTGATCCAACTAAAGTGATAGTTGTGTCATTTTTTCATTTGCAGTAAGTCTCTGATTGGCTGTGTTCCCACAGAATTATTTATTTTACCTTCTAAAGAGCTGATAATTTTCTTTTACTATAACTTTGGGCTTGAGTGCCTGATGGCTTTTGAGAAGGGGGCAATAGTACTGGGAATTTTATTTAGAAAATGCACATATGCAATGAACAAAAATAATCTGTGCTAATGACAACCAGTCTTATAAGAAAAATTTGAAGTACATGTGGCTGTTTCAGCACTCCCTATCTCTCATTCTATTTAAAAGTCCCTGGCAATATGTTCATCCCCTGGACAGAGGGAGAGGACAGACATTATTTAGCAAAGGGGCGGTTATCTGATTTCGCTGACATTTAGAGAACATCAGAATCACAACAAAGCTGGGGTGAGAACTCTTTTGGCAATTACTGCAGACATATGAATTCAGTGCCTAATACTGATGACACAGAACAGATTTTCCTGTTTGTGTTGTTGAAACTTCAAAACCAACTCAGAGCTGAGCCTCTTTCCCATTTATACATACCTGGTAAACAAGCAGGACAAACTTAGCCAGAGAAAAAAGGGGGCCTTGTACAAATGTCCAGACTACAGACTTTATTCGAAGAGTTCAGATATTGATTTTATATATGAAGAGAAGTTTTCTAGACCCATCTTACTACTAAGCAGCATTTGGGGTCTACTTACTTCTTTCCTGTTGCACAGGAAAAGAAATCTGACTTACAGGAATACAATTTTGTCCTATATCCAGTCAGGTGAGCAGAATTACTTGCAAAAACCCACAGAAAGGAGAATGCATGCAGATAAGCTATCTTCCCACTTTACTTTTGTGGAACTTCACTCACAGCTAGTCACAAAAATCTTCAGCTTTGACTCTTTTGTCCTTTATTTAAGACTAACTCAGTGTAGCTTGGTCAAGGTCCCAGTTTAAATATTCCTATTTGTCTCTGGAACATGTCCGAGGGTAGAAGTACGAAGTACCATGAACTGATAGCAAGAATAAAAGACAACAATCTGCATCCTTTTCTGTGACCCTGCCCATTCCCCAGAATCTGCAGTTCCGCAAGCTTTTCGCCAGGGCTGCCCTAGTTGATTTCAGGAATTTACACTGGTAAAGGACAGGTGAAGTCATAGTCACAGTAAAGGACAGGTGAAGAAATAACCACCAAGTTAAGGCCTGAGCAGTTCCAACACTTTCTGAAGAGTTGTTGTAAGGAGGATTGCAGGGGTTGTGAGAGTGGACTGGAGGGTAATAATGTGGCATTCAGAATTCACTAAAACAAGGGACTGATGGCCAGAAACTCCAAAGATAAAGAGCATTCCAGAGGAAGCCAGAAGCCTTATTCGGTCACCCTGATTCGTACAATCAGAAATTCTAGGTGTAATTTCTGAAGGCCAAGCTCTTGCAAAACTGCAAATCTTCTGTCATAAACTTAGACAAGAAATGTACTTGGTAATGTGGAGCTATTTGTGCCATCTGGCAGCTGTCAGCTTTCTCTATTCACTTCCCCCTACTAATGCAAAACACAGAAACTGGACCTTTTACATCTTGCTATGTGAAAAAGTTTGGTGTCTAGAGGCTTTATAAGGCCAAACCAGTGCACTGTTCTGGTGCCTGCTATCTCGGCATCCATTGCAAACATTAATAATGATTTATCCTGGTCGGCAACAACTATATGTTCCTCCTTCCTCTAATATTCCTTTATGGCAGTGTGTTTTCCAAGAACATTGCACATGTCCTCTTAAATACCTGAAATCCACCTCGTACACTGCTTCAGAAGGATTTAAAAAACAGCTGGTGTTTATCTCATTGCTATCTCCATTTTTAGCTGCAGTTTGCTGACCTCCACCATTTTATCAGAGATTACTTTTTTTTTCCTTTTTGCCAGAACACTTACAGCTATTCTCAAATCTTTTTCAGTCAGTGCTGACTCTTTGCTATAAGCCACCTGTGACATGAAGTGATTAATTTGCTTGTTTTCCATTTTTTTTTGTCCTGTGAGGAGGGACACTGAGTTAGGCAGGACCTTCAGATGAAAGTGGAGAGGTTCCCTGGAGGGGACAAGTGGATAAGGCAAGGCAGCAGGTGGGACTGGCTGCAGCAAGTAGCCAGGAACAGCCCTGTAGCCCTGCAAACAGACTGCTGAGAAGGCAGTGAGAGACAGCAGCCAGACCTTCATGGGGAGGGAAAGACACAATCACTGGAGTGGGCGCTCTTGTTTTGGATGAATGGAAGCTAACTTGGAAAAAAGGTTGTTCCCCAAAAGAGACAGTGAGCAAAGACAGTTTGGTTTATAAATGCCTTCAGCCTGTTCTGGAGCCACTAGACTTCTGTATAACTAAAAATGGGACATTATAAATCTAGTTTTGCTGATTAAAAGTTATATTTTTCTCAGTTATTTGCTTGTTTTGTCATTGCAGGTGTACAGGCTACAGGGGAAAAAGGTCTAGACACCCTTGTCTTAAAGCTCTGGTTCTCATTGGCATGGTCCTGCTCTGCAGCACAAGAATAAGCAGAGACACGAGTTCTCTGGTGACATTGACTACTGCAGGTTGGATGACAGCTCCATGGAATGTGCCAGCATTTTCCTCACTATGAGGGTGGTGAGGCACTGGAACAGGTTGCTTAGAGAAGTTGTGGATGACCCATCCCTGGAATTGTTCAAGGCTATGTTAAATGGGACTTGGAGCAACCTGATCTAGTGGAAAGTGTCCCTGCCCTTGGCAGGGGGCTTGAAACTAGGTGATCTTTAAGGTCCCTTCATTGGAAGGGACCATTCTATGATTCTATTATTTCAATATAGCAAGAAAGAAAAAAAAAGTATGATGAGCTGTTCAAAACATACTCTGAATTGACATTTCATTGCTAGGATCATTCCTGCCTTGCAAAGATGCTCTGGTTCTGCTCTCTGGAGGCTCCTCTAAAGAGAAAAGCTTTTGATGTTCATAATGTAAATTAAATTCTCATGTATTTCACAGACTGGCCTTACAGCACCTCTCTTTGCCCTGAGGTACCTGGAAAGCCCAGCTCAATGTACAACTGAGCTCACTTTAATACCTGACAGAAAAAGAGAAAGCTCACTGTAATTCTTCTCTGCAGCTACAGATTTCAGATGAGAATAGTATAGGGCACACAGTAGCAAACAAATCCCTGTTGCTTTTCAGCAGAAAGGTATGGTGCATGAACCTTACTTTTTGGGAGTTTTGTGCCTTTAGATTGGACGTAGTATTCATGGAGCACTCCAGAGCAGTGAGATTTTCTGCGTCAGGATGTCACAGTGCTGTGAGCACGCCTCACAGGCAATTGGTTGCCAATCCCCAGAACAGTGCCAGTTTCAGAAATGAAAGATGTTGGTGGGGGTGCTGCTAACCACACATCTTAGGTTCCAAAAAATAACATATTACCTGGGCGAAGTCCATCTGCTGAAGCTGTAAAAATTCTGAGCTCTCAAAGGCCATAACAAACCTCACTGTGGAAACTTGATTCTCCACTATTCAAAGAAATTTTCCCTGTTCAGCACCTTGCCAAATGTCTACAAGGTTCTGGCTTTACAAATTTCACTAAGTTCTTTCTTGGTTCTGTTTTACTTTTATCCTACCCTCCAAGACACCAGGTTACCTCAAATCCCATTTTTCCATTTTAAACTTATTTTTTAATAGCTGTTCTCTGAATATTGCAGTTTATTTGTACATAGTATTGTCTGTATTTCTGAACTAAGATCAGGGTCCCATTGCGACACACTGTATGAAGGCAGGGTGGGAGACAAATCACTGTCCCAAAAGCATATAAATAAACCATAACAGAGTGAGGGATGAGGTGGGAAGATGAACTACAAGGTGGATGAGATTTGGTTAACAGTTGATTGTGACTCAGGAAACAGGTCTGAGCTGGATAATTAGAGCTACTGTCTTACACCCACAGCCTGGTGGCATAAGCCCAGCCTTATCTGCTAACACGATGTGGTAGCTTTGTAAGCATCCCAAGGGTTGGCTTCGTGCAGCATTATTTGAACCAAGACTGCAAATATGTCAGCTCTGATTCCAGGACTCCTCTATAACACTCCTCTGTGATTGTTTCCTCAAAAGCAGAACTAAAGAATTGAGCTTGATAGAAACTATTTTATTCAGTTTCATATGTTTGCAGCTTGTACCTCCCAAGAATCTGTTCAGCTTGCTAAAAAATGAAATTGCTACAGATGGATATTTCTTTCAATTACTGTAAAAACATGTAACAAAGCCTCTGGCATGCCAAGAACCAAGCATCAAAGCTCAAGAGCTTACATATTATATTAAGTGGTTTAATATTGTAGAGAAGAACAGAAAAAATACAGTGTTTTGTCCCTCATGGCCTTCTTCAGGAGACCTGAGAGAGCCAAAAGGTTGCAGTTTTTCTGGTCTCCCTGCTCTAATATTAAAACACTTAATAGAATATGTAAGCACTTGTGCTTTGATGCCTGGTTCTTGGCATGGCAAGTACAATTCATACTGGTTTGATGATTTGGGGTGGTCTGTGAGAGATTATTCTCCCCTCCTGTTGAGATACCACAGGAAATACAGGACTGGTGCACAGACTTTTCCTTTTTGTCTTGGGTGTAGCTGCTACTTTGCTACTTCCCTTGCACTGCTACTCATAACCTCAAAAAACTTTCCATTCAAAGGGACTTGAATGAGACTTTCTGTTAGGTAGACCCATCTGAGGCTGCAGAGTGAGACACATAGCTCTAGTACTACAAAGAAAACTGAAATTTCAACTGACTTTGACAGAAAATTTTTTTGCCTGTCTCAGTTTTTTTCAACTTACACTGAGAAGTTTGGGTAATTATTTCAGTAGTGTATCCTTGGTCCATCTTTCCTTTTAAGGTCTCTTATTGCTTTTATATCAGTACACCTTTAGGCATTTGGATGCCTAACAAAGACTCAAATTGGTCTACTGCCTGAAAATATGCCAATCTGTTCTAATTTTACCAACAGGAATAAGGAATAAGTATTTCCTACATTCTGCCCTCCCCCTTCACCAGCTCAACACTGGCCTAAATCAATCTCTCTTCAAATGCTTTGTGATTGCTATAATGAAATACTTTGGCTGTGTATGAGATGTAGAAACATGTTCTTAAGCCTTGTTTCTAATTTTAGAATGAGTATTATGAGGGATTTCTATTCCTTGTTCATTTAAAATCTGATTTAATAGCAGTAGAAGAGGCTATTGAAGGAGATCACGAAAATATTCAGCTGAGCTTTTATAAACCTGTGTTTCACATTAATATGAGGGGAATTAATTGTTTCTGAAGTTTCTTTCTTTCCTTCTCCCATCTGCAGTCTAGGCAAGTTCTTAGTTTGAGTTTTTATTGATTTGGAGGAGTTTTTAGCTACACTATTGAGTATATCCAACAACAACAATTTAGAACTTCACACACCATCTCTACAGCTCTTCTAAAACTTGTAGACAAATTCATGTCTGTGCCAGAAAATCTGTGTTAATAACACATCATAAAATGGCTGAAGTTGGAAAGAACCCCTGGAGCTCATCTGGTCCAAGTCTTCCCTGCTCAAGCAGGGCCCCCTAAAACCATGTCCAGGCTCATTTTTAGTACCTCCAAGACAGGAGAATCCATAACTTCCCTGTACAACCTGTACTAGTGCTCAGCTATCCTCACAGTAAAAAAAAAATAAAATGCTTCCTTATGTTCTGGAGGAACTCCCTGTGCTTCAACTTGTGCCCATAGCTTCTTATCCTGTCACTGGGTACCACTGAAAAGAGCCTGGAATTTTCTTCTTTGTGCCATGCCTTCAGGCATTTATATAAGTTGATAAGATTCCCCTCAAGCCTACTCTTCTCCAGGCTGAACAGTCCCTCTCAGCTCCCTCAGTCATTCCTCGTAACAGAGAAGCTCAAAACCTTTAATCATCCTTGTGGCCTTTTCTTGAACTCTCCAGTATGTCCACTTCTTTCTTGTACTGAGAAGCCCAGAACTGTACACTTTGCTCCAGGTGTGATCTCAGCAGTGCTGAGTAGAGGCAAACCTGCTGGCAGTGCTAATGCAGCTCAGGTAACTGTTAGCCTTCTTTGTGGCAGGGGCACATTGCTCACTCCTGTTCAATTTGGTGTCCAGCAGGATCCCTTGGTCCTTCCAGCTGGGTGGCCCCACCATACATGGGTGTATGAGGTTGTTCCTCCGCAGGTGCAGGGCTTTGCACTTCCTTTTGCTGAACTTCATGAAGTTCCTGTCAGCCCATTTATCCAGTCTGTCGAGGTCCCTGTGGAGTGCAGCACTACCTTCTGCTGTACCAACAGCTCCTCCCAGATTGATGTCATCTGCAAATTTGCTGAGCGTATGCTCTGCCCATTATCCAAATCATTAACAAAGATGTAAAACACGATCAGACCCAGCGCTGACCCCTGGGGTACACTGCTAGTTTCTGACCTCCAGCTGGACTTTGTGCCATAGATCACCACCCTTTGGGCCCAGCTATTCTGTCAGTTTTCAGTCCTTCTCACTGGCTGTTCATCCAGTCCATATACAATCAGCTTCTCTGTGAGAATCTTGTGGAAGACAGTGTCAAAGGCGTTACTGAAGTCCAGACGGCCAATATGTACTGGTTTCTCACTGTCTGCCAGGCCTGTCAATTCACTATAGAAATTTATCTAACTGACCAAGCATGAATTTACCTTGGTGAATTTATGCTGCCTACTGATATTTTTCTTGTCATTCACATGTCTGAAAATGATTTCCAGGATTAACTGCTCCACCAGAGACTGAGGTGAGGCTGACCAGCCTCCAGTATTTTCCCAGCACCTCATTCTTGCCCTTCTGGAAGACAGGATCAAAATTTGTCTGCATCGATTCTGGTCCCTCTAAAATTAAAAAAAAATTCACTTGCCTTATCTACAGATGGGACCTGTAGAAGGAGAGCATGTATACCCAGAACAGGGAAGCCTTTCATCCTCTTCCACAACCTGAGAGGTAGAAGTTGGTTCATACTTGTTGCTGAATTATTAAGATGCTGAATCCATATGACTATATCCTGTCCTTCGGAAGGACTTATTTTCTTAGGCTTACCAGCAATTGCTATGGTTACAAGGCTTCAGAAACTGACTTACATGTATATGGCAGAGTAGACACATAGTACCTTGAGCTTCGGGGAAGACAAGGGTATCTCAGGAGATTTAGTGGCACAGTCATGCTTGGTACTTGTATGAACTGGTGGGCAGAAAAAGTCATAACTTCATAAGTTGGAACATGAAGTCAGCTGAACACACAGGAATCTATTTTCTTTTTTTGTAAATGAAGCAAGTAATCTCTGAAACAATGTTCCTCGTGTTGCAATGGATTTCATATCCCTGTAATTCTTGGCACAAAAGTTAAATACCAAGTTAAAGGGATACTGTAGCTTGTTTAGTTATCACTATATATGTTTATATTAAGATTCAAAGAAGGGGACTGTGCAAAGCATGGATCAATTTGTTTTTTCAGCAACCTGGCTAACACACAACTGATATGCATAGCATACAAAGAATGATCAATGAGAATTACCTGCATTGTAAAATAGGAACACAAAATAGTAAGCTTTTACACCTGTAATACTGTATTTTTGTAAGTTTTAAATGCTACAAAGTAAATAACATGAATTCTTTAAGACACTTAGGTTTTTGTGTCTTTCAAGATAATTTAAAGTTCTACAGTGATAAGTGTGATGATACCATCATAGAGGAATAATGGCAATGAGATATTAAGCAGAAAAAGATATTCAATGTGCACTGTAGAGTGCATTGTATTTTAATATGTTTTCTAATCTACATGTTAGAAAATCAGAAATTCCTCTGTGGTTGAGTGCTAGGGCTGGTTATGGCTATGGAAGTCTTGTAGATATGCATGTACACCAGGGCATTATAACTACTGCTTCAGAATATTCATGACTGAACATAAATATTATAAACCGTAACTTAGTTGCTTTTATGTTTGTTTTGCCTGCTTCTCAGAGTCACTAAAACCTTTTAATAAAGCTTTTCAATTCCAGATCATAGGACTTTCATGGAGAAACCCTCAAAGCGCTTCACAAATTCCATTCACAAAACCCTGTGGATAAAGATTATCTTCATTGTAGAAGATCAGTAAATTAAGAAACAGGGTTTCAATAATCTGCTTAAGGTAACTGTGGAATACGACTCTCAGTTCTTAATTTTATCCCTTGTTCTAATAACTTCCTTTCATATCCTCATTTATTATTCCTAAAATTATGTTTCAAATGACAAGTGAAGTTAATTCATAAAATGTATAGACATAGATTTGAAAGAAGAACCTTGTGTAGTGATATCTTTGTGTTCAGACCTGCTCCGCAGTAGGCCTGGCTTCCTGCAATGGTAGTTTAGGCTCAGATCTGCTATACCTTCATCAGGTCATCTCGCTAAGGTAACTGCTCTTCTTGTCTTTGATGATACTCCACATTAGTGGCTGTGCTGATAGACTCCAGTGAGGGAGTAAGTGTTATATTCCAGGCTAAACATATTGTTTGGTTATATATAAGTCCCTGTCCACCTTTGTTCTTTATTTCCTCTACTTGATCTCTCAGGTACAAATCTCAAACTTTTCACCTGTTGGCTATTGTTAATTTCTTCTGTATCTGCTCTCACACTGTTGTTCTTCATACAATTTTATTCCAACCAGTGGCATGTCTCCCACTCTCTTCCATACCTGAGGAGAAAGACTCAATAAGATGAAAGGCCAGTGATGCATTACTGTCATTAAAAGGGGTGTGGAGGGTGGAATACCACCTTTTCTTTCCACAGTGGATCGCGGCCTACCATGTCTTTAAACTCACCAGAGCACAATTATCATTCAGTAATATTACCAGAGTAAAACTTTGTGTATGTGATTGAATGAGACATAATATGCTAATCATAACATATTCAAAAGAGATGCATTAGCCATGCTTTGTATTTTCCAAGATTATACAGATCCTAAGCATAACATTGGACCTGTGGCCACTCTATCAATGCTCTAGAGTACTGTAACTTTAAGGTGTC
This sequence comes from Dendrocincla tyrannina, assembly GCA_035047865.1. Classification (NCBI taxonomy): domain Eukaryota; kingdom Metazoa; phylum Chordata; class Aves; order Passeriformes; family Dendrocolaptidae; genus Dendrocincla; species Dendrocincla tyrannina. The sequence goes on from JAWWMP010000165.1 coordinate 52,463,770, forward strand.
CTTAAATAACTTCCAAAATCAGCCTAGAAAGAATAAAGATCAGATAGAGAAAAAATTTCTATTATGTAAGACATCAGTATTCTTTTTGTCTAGCCTTTTTTGTGGTTGAGCTGAAACAAAAGAATACATATTTCCAGAGAAAGGAATTAAAAGAGCAGATTTTAATGTAGAAATCCAACAAGACTAAATGGTCCTTTAAAAAAATAATTCTGAAGAGTGGTACACGAGTTTTTGTAGCCAATATCCCACATCCAGGAACTATTATGGCCGGAAGACTTCAAGACTGTGTATTTAAATATTGATGGATTGTTAAACATAGGATGTTACTGAATAGTCTAAATCTTTATGAAAACCCTTAACAGCCTGACCGTACTATCGTTGCTGTTATTAGACAAAATGCTAGTATTTGAGTCCAAGACATATGCTCTGAGAAAGGGATTCTGTTGGCTACTCTCCGGTGTAATCCATCGATCCACAAGTATTCCTTCTAAAATCAACAAAAGAGTCATATGGCTCTGACTTGACAAAACAGAAAAGCAGTTCAAGATACTTGTTTTGGTTTGGCATCTTCCAGGAAGGAATTTTGGTCACATGATCAGAAGAACAATTCTGTTATCTTTGTGCCTGACCTCTCATACCATCACAATCCCCTCCTTCACCCCAGAGTAAGGCATATTACAGTACTGGAATAAACAGTACTGACAACTCTGGGATGCTCACATTCTGTATTGGTCCAATAACTTTTTGGATTTTTTTTTCTAGTTTCTTTGGACAGAAACATGTTTAGTGCTGTAATTTGGAGAAAGTGTCTTGTTGGTGATTAAAAATAAAGAACAATGCTGTGTTCTCTATGTAGCTTGATTCATTGATTTGCTATATCTGATCTCCCTGACCTTGTACAAACATGTGCAAGCCTGTCCTAAGTAAGGACTCTGATGTGCTAAACTACAGCATAGCAGGCATTTAAATGGTAGAAACAGAATTCAGAATTTTATTCTTTTTTTTTTTCTTTGTATTGGTATTTAGAAGATCTTAGGGAGACTGCATCTTCAGCAGGTCATGAAATTCTTCGACAGAAAGCAAATAAAGAAAGGAAATATTTTCTTACATTAAAGAAAGGCTTGAGAGTTGGCAATGAGCTGAATAGAGACTCCCTAAGCTACACCAAACTTTTCTATTATAATTCTTCTCTAAGATTAACTGTTTGAAAATCCAATTAGTCCCTCAATAATCATGACTGTTATCTAATGATGAATAAACCATCTGCAGAAAATATTGCAATCACAGGCACAGCTGTTACCATATGCTGAAATTTTCTTACATGACCTTGGTTGCTACAGTACCTACCAGCTGAAATAAGATGTGGAAATATTGCCAGCTTCAATTAGGCTAGCAAGCTGTTCCTTTCCCAAGGCTGTTGAGACACTTCAGCCATTAACATAAAACACAAACCAAGGCGTTATTACAAATTTTGATTACTCGTTCCTAAGCTGAAGAGGTGAAATTCTGGAAAGAATTTCAGTTCATCCTTATTAACGTGGCTAAAAATAGAAGACTCAATACTTCATTTCAAAAGATCCCCAATTATCTGCTTCTTCTAGAAATGGAACCTTAAGCAGGGGGTGGGACGGGGTGCAGGAAGCAGTGTGGCTCTGGCAATGAGTTGCCTTGGGTTTGTTTAGAACAAAGGCACAAAAGGGAATTTTTGGCAAAGAAATTTGGCATGTTTTTCCTTATTCAACAGGTAGGAAGTATGTGACCTTGTTTACTGTTTATCTACCATGAGGTCTATTTCTAGCAACCCGAGATATTTTAATAAAAGTAATCCTTTAAAACCTTTCCAGATCTAAACTTTCAAACATGCATTTGTAGTAAGGAGGTGCCAGCTTCATTATGTATGCCTTTGTCAGGTAGTAAATATTTTAATCTTTTGGAGATTTTATGTTAACCTTGCTAATCCATGTAACCCTTTATATATTACACTAACACTAAAACCCTGAATTTTTATATAAACCATAACAAGCCTAATGAAACCAATGTAATTTCTTAGACCAGGAAAATGATTTTGGCTTTTAATTGCTTAAATCATCTATTCAGTTTCATATAAAATAATAAAAGAGATGGAAAGAATAAAGAGTGTGGTTGAATTACAGTGCCTGCAAGCATTCCCAGATCACTTTGGTTTTATAGATTACTCACTAACAGTTCTATGTGTGATATCACTATTTAAAATCCAGTTTCTCTGCTTTGTGTTCTCAGAAAGCTGGAACTAATTCTGTAAGAGGGGTCTGTGGTGAAGATAATGACTCTTCTGACTCATTTTCCATGGACGTTCTCTAATACCTACTTAAAACATAATTATTCATTGTAATAGGGATGCCAGAATTGCTCACGGAGTGCCTGGTAATGATTTGTGATTTTTTATTCCTTCTTCTTTCTGCTAATATCACCTGACTTTAAAAATGCATTAAATGTATAGCTACAGTCATTTCCATGGCAGGCAGATTTTTACAAAATTTCAAAGTAGAGAGGAGATAGTCTATCCTGAGATGCGGTCCAGCTTATCAGTAGGTGGGGCAGAAAGGGAAAAGCAGAAGGAGCCAGTCACAGATATTGCCTGGCTTCTACCTACACCACAATCTCCTTCTTTGTTCAGCACGAAGATGATTCCCTTCTTTTTCTCACCTACACAATAAACTTCCATTTTCTGTGTCAGTATCCCTTTAAAACATGTTCCAAGTGTCAGATTAAAGAAGCAGAAAATGTCTGTCCTGTGGTCAGATGACAAGCTCATTCACACAATGTGGTATCTGACCTTTACTTTCCAGGTCTCTGCTCCATGAATACACCAAAAGCACTGAGGGACCAATGCACCAATGCACCTTTTTGTGTGTCCTGTTTAATAAAAGTCCCACTTAATAGATAATAAACAATTAGTAGATTGTTGTTAATAATGTTTTCTAGTAAGGAAAACCCTGGTTTGGGGAGGGCATTGGGAATTTTGCTACTGCTTTTGCAAAAGTCAAGACTTTCCTCTCTACAATTACAATGTAATTTTGCTGGTATATGTTTTAGAATGTTTTTAATTATCAGTAGTTCCTCTGATTAAAAAGTATGAATCGATTATTTATAGTGCAGTTAGAAGAGCTTGTGTGTACTTGCACATAAAACTGTAAAACCAAGCATACTGACACTGGAATATTAAGTAAACTATATATTAACCTAAAGCTATAAGACCTGGTTGTAGACTCTTACAAATGCAACAAACTTGAACTCCAATTACTTTGTGATTGCAGTTTGAGAATTCTGTATCCTTATTGCAAAGTCACTTATCCTGTTTCCTAGGCTGTTGCAGAAATGAGTCCATGCTTACCCTGATAGAGATTAAAAACCTTCTTAATCAATAACCACCTGAGGCAATTTGAAGTGATTTTTAATCAGAAAGGAATATTATTTTGTATAATCCATAGGTCTATTCTAATTCTGTCTGGGAGGGGCAAAGTAGAAAAAAAGTCCCAAACTGCTTTCTAGGCATAGGTTGACCAGCTTTTGGCACCTCTTAGGACATGGCCTTTTGGGCTAGCACAGGGAATGGCATCCAAGACCGCAAAGACCTTTTCAGTCTTACATTTCTAATTGTAATTATTGAATATAAGTTTAAAGTTGCCAATTGTTTTTGTAATGGTTTTACACATGTGTACCTTGTCAAATTCGTTGCACCAGTCTTGTGATAGAGGGAAAAAGCAAGATTGCTCTATTTCTAATATAATTTAAAGAGTTAGAACCCTTGGCATGTCTGGTTATCATTTATTTTGGCACATATATTTGTAACCATTTGAACAGCCTGTAGTTTTTCAAGGATCATACTTATTTTAAGGTGATAACTGATTTATGTTCTCCCTGTCCTGCTTATTGAGAGTATGGTGTGTTCACCACTAGCATTTGTTTGAAAAGTAGTGCACTAGAAATTGGATCCAACTTATGCTGAATGAAGAAGGTAGACTGTGAGTTACAAAACTGCTTTTTATGTTTGTTTCTTTAAAACCCTTTCATTGTCTTCCTTAATAGTGCTAATAGTGTGTTGCCATCATGATGGTGCCCAATTGTTTACTGCTTGAACCCAGCATCTACACTGCTGCCTCAGCAATCTTTTGTATTTGGCTGCTTCACAAAGTTATTTCTATTTGGGTGAAAAATTTGTTTCAAAGCATGTTTAGGATCTATCTTTTCTTTCTGCCTATTCCATCCAATTCAACCATCTGTGCAAATTAGCAATTCTGAAATGCTTATTAGAGCTTCCCCCCTCCCCCCCTTGATTAACACTTCTTGCATTTAATGAAGTCTCTTATAATTGTGGATCAAGCATTCATACTACTTATGTCACCTGACCCACATCTAGGAAGAAACATGATGATGCTGTGATTTTATTCTCTTCAAATTTGGGGCTCTGAAGCACCCAAAACAGTGAGAGAATGGGAGAGGTGCAATGGTAGTGTGTGAACTGGCAGACAGGATAAACAAGCCTGTCTGGCAAAGGTGAGTTATCTCCAGTTGTGTCTCAAATCCTTCATGGGCTTAGGCCTTTAATTGTAAGCATAGGTCGGATGACACTATGAAACCTGGATTCACAAATCTGAGGTTTTCTGGAATGTAGGCAGGTATGCAGGGATTTAGCCTGAGGAGAGCTGTGAGCATAAAGGAACCACTTTATGTGGTTCATCAGGAGACCAAATATCAGGGCTGAGTGTGGAGGTGGAGCAGCACTAGTAGCTTCTGAAAGAGAGCTACAATATAAACATGCCCATCTAAAAAGGGGTTCTGCAGGAGGAGGACTGAGTACTCAGAATCAGAGATGGCGGAGCAAGGGCCAGGGTCCAGTATCCTCTTATAGAGCATCCCCCAATGTTGTGTCTTCAGTAAGGCTGGGACATCTGTTCAAACACTATGTACTTTGAATAGTAGATTCATTTACCTCCTAAAACTATCTAGTCAAATCATACTTTGAATAGTTCAACTTGTGAAAATTAAAGATCAATGAAAATGTGATCAAGTCTGAAATTTTTTTGTGATGTCAGATGCTTGAAATAGCCCTGAATCTTTCTTTTCTTCCTCTCCCTCTGGCAATATTGTGAAGGCAGGGGGAAGGAATGGATGGGTTCAGAGTAACACTGTAGGAGAGGCAGTACAGGCAAAACAGGGGGACTGTATTCAGAATTGGGTTCATATTTACCCATGAGCTTGGAATATAACCCCAAGAAATTTTTTTGAGGGGAGCCACCATCAGAAGACCGGAAAGATCTGTTTCATTCTTTATATAAAAATCTCTTGGGACTCATTTTTCATCTGTGAATCTAACACTGCAGACAGTCTGACCTAGAAACATACATCTTTTAATCTAGGTGTTGTAATTCCTGCTGACAGTTTGATTCTAAAGATCCACTTTGTAGGCCATTGGTTCTTAATTTCATTTAATTGAATGACTGTAAGAATGTTTTTAGGAAAAAAAACACACAGACCATCTCTACAGTGTTCCCACAATTGTCTTCATTTACAAGCAACTTAGGGTGAAGTTTGAATGTTCCTTTATTACAAAATGAAAGTCTGGTTTCTTGGAAGTATGGGGAGTATGTGTGGTTTCTTTCAAATTTCACAGACCAGCATATTAAAATCTACCAGTGATGCACAAGGCACTGTTTGAGAAACACAACCCCAAAGAGCTATTGGAGGTACTGTGTTAGATGCAGCCAGCATGGTATCTTGGTTCCTAGGATGGCTCTCTAATGTATTAATGTGTTGATGCTCTTGCTTAATCATTTGACTGCTCTCCCTGATGCATCTACTGAAAAGTAAGCAGAGTCAATTGTACCAAATAAGCAGCTTGTTGTTGTTGCATACATGAAATTTTGCTATTAACTCTCTTGTATAAATGGGCAACAGAAATCAACACTGGGTAAACTCTGAAGTTTGGCAAAGCTACCATTGCCAGCTTGACGGACAGAGGGATAGAGTTTTTTAACAACCATGTGAGGGATTGCACAGATTTATTTCTCTCTTGCCAGCCTGCCCAATACTCTGAGGAAAAAAGGCTCTTCACTGAAAAATGAAATTAGAAAGTGGTGACCCAGTACCAGTATAAAACCAAAAACCCAAATCAAGGTCTATACCTTTAAAATTTAGAGTCATAAAACCCAAGAAAAGCATTTGACAGATAAAGAAACTCCTGTGTTGAGCTTGGCAAAGCTATTGCATTGACATAATAACTCTTCCTTAAAGTTCAGATGCTTCCCTCTTGGAAGAAAATACGAACCCAGATATCTTCCATGGCTCTCTTGTATTGCTGGTTTTCTTTTACACTGTTCATTCAGAAACTGTTTAGCTTTTCAACTTCTCTTCCCTTGTTTAGGAAATAGGTATGTAGAATTGTAACTCTCAGCTTTTTATTTAATACTTGTCAATGAATCTCAATCAATTTTATTTTCTGGAAATACTGGTAGGGCACTAAACGTATATATTATTAGAACCTATATAAAATCATTGGAACAGCTGTTTTAGAACATATTTCCTTGAAAATAATTTTCAGCCTGAAAAGCAGGATTAATTAGCTTTGCAATGACCTACATAGATTGTTCAAAATGCCTGATTGCTATCAGCCATTCAAGGAAAAAGCTAAGCAAATTGCACTTAGTTGATCTCATACAGTGAGCATGGAAAAAGAGAGTACATTATTTACAAGGTAAAAAAATAACATGCTAGTGACATCAAACTAGCATCTACTAACATCATCTGGCAATTCATTTGAATTTATATTCAAAGAAAAATATATTAGAACTGAGGGACAAGACAATGGAATAAAGTAAGATCACTGTCATTATTATGAAAAACAGAAACTATTGACAGCCTCTGATGATTTTAGTGTTGTCTGTGTGTCTGTTCAAAAAGGCAGATGTGTATCTAGTATGTCTCTTCCTAGTCATACAGCACCGCTTTTTTTTTCTCCCCCTCTCATATTCTGCATGCAGTTTGTAACTTTTCAAATATTCTTAAATTCAGCCTTTTTCAGTGTATTTTTATGCTACATTGTACACCACATATGCACTTGACTGAGTTTGGGGTTCTACAATAGTATTTATAAGGGAAGATTAATCAACCCAGTATGTGCAACACCTGTCCATTCTCTTACAGCAATAAACAATAATGGTAAAACTGCCCAGTGTGGAGATGGCAGGATATACAAGGAGAAGCTATGTCAAGCCTTTGTGTGGACTGCACTTCAATTTCTTGTGCTACAGCATCCCAGGAAGAAAGGCTAGACAGGGTTGCACTAGGAGACGACTGTCAGGGTAGCCCTGAGATCTGATACGGGGTCAGGAGAATTTGTCCTTCTATCACCCCAGTCAGCAAGGCTGACATAGCACCAGGATGGAGCACGAAGAACCCTTGAAGGAAGAAATGAGCTTCAGGACACTCTGAATGAAAAGATTTGAAATCCTGCATGTAGCAGTGACAAAAAGCCAGCTCTCAGTGTCCCTGAACAGTAAGCCCTTCAAAGTTTCATCTATATTATATTTCCCTCCTCTGCTTTCTCATCTACACATTGCAGAGTGTTCCTCCATATGGCAGCTTGTCCATCCTCCTAGTCATTTTATTTGTTCTTATCTTTGTTACCTTCTCTAACTCCATTATATCTTTCACGAGATACAGCATCCAGAACTGTGTGCAATACTCAAGTGATGCAAAATGATGCTCTGTCTTGCTCTCAGTTCACCTTCCTTGCGATGTCTAATCTTTTGTTGGTTTGGGTTGGGTTTTTTCTTGTCAGATTTCTGATACCCACTGAGCTGGTAGTTGTAGAGAATTTTCAGTGATGATTTCAAAAACTCCTCCCAGAGTTGTAGCTGCCTGTTCAAAGCTCAGCATCACCTGAACATGGACTAGACTGCTATCCTTTGATGCCTAACCTGATGTTTTCAACACTGCCAAGCTGAAAACCACCTCCTCCTGCCTGCCCATCCACTCAGTTTGATGAAGTCTTTCTGGGCTTCTTCATTAGCAATGGGGTATCTGATGATCTGAAAAAAAGTTCAATGTCAGCTACAAACATGCCAATTTCCCTGGGCACGTCTTTCCGCAGGTCATTGATGAAGATGTATAAAACTAATACCACTATTTTATGGACTCTTTTCTCAATATTAATATACAATAATATTTAAAAAGAGACCTATTGAGTGGTATATAAGGTGGACAGTTCTAATGCAGCTAGATCATAATCTGGGCATTTTATTAAATTCTCATTGAATCCAGCATGAACATTTCATGTACAGCTTTGAGAAGTAGCACAATACAGAACAAAAGATCTTTGTGCGCACTGTTATGAAGGCAAAGGCTCATCTATCCAGACCACAAAGTTTTTGCAGTACTTATGCCTTTCTTCCTCCTGCAGTCTGCATAACATGTTAGAAGTTTTGTCAGATGACTGGAAGGTACTTACAGAGTGCAGAAGATGGGCTTTGTCTAGCAATTAAATCAGCAGAGAAAGCCCAGGTTAGGATGGACTTTGTTACTAAAATCTTTTCACTACTTTACTTTTTAGCTGAAAGCTTTGCTCCTTAACATTTGCAGAGTTCAGAGCTGAATATAAAAATGGTATTAAGTTACAAAGTAAAATAATAACAGCAAGCGTTTCCCTGAGAAGCCAAGTCTAAACTGGATCCAAAATATGTCATCTCCCTTGAGCTCTGTGTTACATCTGTGATACCAGATACAAAACCCTTGGTAAAGCCTCTCTGAGTAACTAAGAGGCAAGCTGAAAAAGCCAAGGCCAAAGAAGATACAAAAATGACCCAGCCAAATACAGAGTCTGCTTGCAATAGCACAGAGTCTGGAAGTACTAAGAGCCCTACAACTGTTTTTTGCAACTGTTAATAGGCACCCAGCTTGGGCAATGACTGTAAAAAGTTAGGTGCTTGGCCCACTGTGGCTCCAGAGCTTCTGTCCCAGATGTATTCGTCTCCTTCTTAAAGAAAGTGAACTTTGCCTGCCTGAAACAGGAGAAGGGAGTTACCAAGAGAGAGTTCAGAGCTCAAAGCTGTGTCTGAAAGGCACCAGAATTGTGATTCTGCAGTAAACACCATTAGTCAGTCAGGATTCAGAGAAGCAAACTTGTTGCTACAGGTAAGAGAAAGGGGCACCCAGCTGTTGCACACCAGCTCAGTTGTATGAGGAACTGGGTTCTTGACTACAGCTGATTGATCCCATTTCAAAATCGGTGTGGGTGGGGGGAGTCATAGTCATAACAGCAATTTTTTTTTTTAGGAAGACTGAACACAGGCAATGAAGTAAATAAGGGCTGGCAGCAATTTATGCAAGCTGTGATCTCCCTATTCTTGCAGACAAGATCTGCAGATAAAGAAAAGCTTTTAATCAATGTTTTTTATAAAACTTTCTCCTACTCAGTTTGTTACAGTCTCAGAAAAACAACAGCTAATTCAGGTAAAAATCCTCTTGTCTTGGGGCAGAAGGATGCTCCAGGGCAATATTTATTCCAGTCGTGTTTTCTGCGGTAATAATTCAGAGGAGTTACGAAAGATCTTAAAAGTTCACTCAGGAAAGCTAAGTGTTTCTGTAGAATGTGTTAAATTTCGTAATAATTTGAGACGCAAGAAGAAACTGCAACTCTGTGTGGCAGAACGAAAGCTCACTGAATGTTGTTCATTTGGAAATGTCCTAGAGGGAATGCTATAATATAATTGGTTTATGGCATTAATAAGGAGAGAATTCAAAGGATGATTGTTGGCAGAGGAGAACTTAACCTGGCCCAAAACTTTGAAATTACCAAAAGCAATAGAAGCAGTACTGAAAAATTACAAGATATGTGAGTATAACACAGAGACAATCAAACTGCTTCAGTAAACAAAATATGAAGCCAGTTGGAAGAAACTTGCTCTCCCGAGGGTTGTTTCCATGTGGAGGAGCTCATTTTACATCAGGTTGTCAGCATAAAATGGCCCAATGTCATAAGTGCCTGAAGACACAAAGTTAGGCCAGGAATAGTAATGGTGACTGTCAAGCAGCATATCAAACTCAGGGTACAAACTCTGCCAAAGCAAAGGATAAAGAGGCAAGTGGAGGAGAGGGAAAAGGTTTATTTCTGAGAGGAAGGTACACATTCTAACATGTGAAAATATAAAGTCCATGTTCCGACACTATCAGTGGAACTCTATAAAGGAGGTCTAGAGATGTTGACTGCAGCAATGAGTTCATATCTACGACCTGTCAATGCCCTACAGGGTGGAGGTCTCTCTGCTTGCCCCTGGAATACATAAGTTTTGGTCATCTGAAGTCCAAGGCACAGTCTGTTAGGCAATGAGCACTCCAAATTGCTAAAAGATAATCACTCATTTTATGAGCACACAGGCATGTTTCTTCAGATGCAAAACTGGTCTTACTACTTGTAGATTAACAGTAGAAAACAGGTCACTGTGCAAGGTCTGAGCTCAGGCAGTACTAGAGCTATCAATATCAACCATAATATTTAGGGGATGGCTCTATGCGCATGCTGGAAGAGACTGCTACAAGCTACCTCAGGTAGATTCCAGAGCAAGATTTCTATCCAGGGAAATGAAATGGCTGAGGCAGGAAGCAGAAATTTAAGGCAAAACACACATTTAAATAAAAAACAACAGAAGAAAGTAAAGAACAAATCTAATTCTGGGAATTAAATAAAGCATTGTTAGGATTTAATAAATGTAAACTTTGTCATTTTGGCAAAACATGGCAGAAGACAAGGAGAAAGGAGGGGGTGAAGGGCAGAAAAGCCATCAGTATCTAACCCACTGTCAAACACTCCAATCTTGGCAACATCTATAAAATTTCTTTATAGCTATCAACATTTTTACTGGTGTGTGTATTGAACAGCAATTGTATGGGAGAACAGCAGTGTTGATCACTGAGACTCTTGCTGCTGTTAATGGTAAAGAAATGGACAATTTTATAAAGGAACATTAGAAGAGTTTTTATGGATTGTTTCAGTTGTTAACATGCTCTTATTGTATTTCCCCTGTTATACTTACCCTACTTCCTTAAGTTCATGGACCTCCTGAACTGATGTTTTGATCCAGAGTGATGTTTCGTTAGTGTACGCCCTGTGAATCTTTATTTCTTTGCTAATTTTGTTTCGTTTTGAATTTACATGGAATTGTTGCCTCTACAGAATTATCTGCCAATGAGTTGTATAATGTAGATATTTAACTTTGTGAAAGTTGCTGTTAAAAACTATTTATTTTCGTTGCTTTGCTACTTCCATGACTCCATACTCCTATATAGAGGGAAAAGCTCAAAAGTTTTCTTATTTATAACTTCATTGTTCATGTTTTAATAGAGATCTCCTTTCCAAATTGAAAAGTCCTTTGGAATTTCTTTATGTGAAAGTTGTCCCAAACTTTTGGTTATCCTTCTTCTTGTCTATACCTTTCCTAGGTATACTTTATTTACCTTAGTTCTAGTTCTACTGTATGAATGACCAGATCTACACACACTGTATTCAAAATAAGAAGCATTCAAGGCAGCACACTTATATCTTGTCTGCTCTCAGCAATTACACGAACCAGTTCCTCTATCATGGAAGCCAATGCCAAGATTTCAGATTATTTTTTTCCTATGCTTTAATCCTACTTAAGAGTTCCTGTGGCATCTTGGTCATTCATAAACAAGATAAATGTTCTGGCATATTCCCTCTTCACAATTCCCCAAAATTCTGCAATTTTATTTTTTTTTTTTTTTTGCTGCCTTTAGTATTCTTTGCTCTTTCTTTGGTATACTTTATGCTCTTTTCTATTTTCCCCAATTATATATGACTTCCACCTATTTGGGAGAATGTATTTTTAAGAGCTATTTTCCTCTTTAATTTGGCTGTTTCATGAAACTGAATCTTTTTCTTTTTTTTGTGGCTGGGTTTTCATTGAATAGTTCTGTTTTCATTGAATGGTTCTGTTTAATTAGTACTATTCATTAACTGCAGTCCTCTGATGTGGTGGTTTTAAACATTCTCTGTGCAAGCTATAAAAAATTTGTCCTTCTAGCTGCCCTTTTTTAGCTTCCTGTTAACTAGTTTTCTCATGGTAATGCAGTTCTATTTAAAAAGAAAATGCTATTGTGCTTCATTTCCCTTTCCTGAAATTCAGTTCAACATACTTATATGAAACTATACCACAGTCATACTTCAGTGCTCATTCCATAGAATGTGTTTGGTGGGGGGATTTTTTGTTTGTTTGTTTGGGGATTTTGTTGATTTTTTGTTTTGGGTGGGATTTTTTCTCTTTAATGCAGATAAAAATTAATTAGCTATAAAAAGAAGGATTCCAGGAGCACTCTTCAAAGAAAAAAAATCCTATCTGGGTAAAAACAAAGCCTATGCTTGTATGTTAAGATGCAGATTTTTCTGTGACATAAAGATACAGTTACTGCTCCGTGCTCTCTTTGTTGTAAGTTGGGTTGAGCTTAAGCAAAAAAAGATGTCTCCAGATGCCTTAAAAAAGTATCAAGATTTATAAAAGATTGAAAGGCAGATGATGACTGGCCCTGGTACACCAGTGGTTCTGACATAAGTTACTCAGGAGCCCAGGTGAAATGACTGATGCTTACCTCTCGTGCTTATGTTAGTTGAAATTACCAAAATAGTTAAATGCAATACTTTTGACTTGGAATGGGGAAGTTACCTATGTTTACCTAAAACAAAACACAATTTATTACTATTTGATTTCTGTAAAGAGGAAAAACTGGATATCTCACATCCCTGCTATCCCTTCTGGACAACATTCCCTTTAAATTACATTTCATTGATACTAAATTAAAATTATGGGATACTCCCTGTCATGGTTTGAGATTTATCACATAATATTATGTACTGAAATTTTGCCAAAGTCCCCTATTTTACAGCCCAACATAATCCCTCAGTCAGCTATGAGTATATATAGTCCCTCACTCATATTTTTCTCTTGAGTCCTGATTTTGCCATTTTGGAAAACATTGGCAGAGAAGACCATAATAAGTGGAAATAATGTCTGAGTGAAAACTTCAGGAGCACAACTTTTCCACAAGTTATATCATATACTCATTGTTCATTGTTTCTCCATATAAAATGTTTTCTGACAACCTAAAACATCATGGCCAAGACTAACTTGTTTTATGGCAGTAATTGAAGAATATAATTAAAATTAAAGTCTTATGACTTGCAGGGATTGTCTGTTTGGAAGGAGAACTAGACGAAGAAGTATTTGAAGATCTCTTCAAATTCATACAATTCACATCTGTGATGATGAACTAGGACATGTGAACACAGCAAGGAGCTTTTGCTAGTAACATAAATAGGATCAGATATGAAAGATCTGGATTTTAATATTCTTGGTACTTGAAAACATAAGGAAGGGAAAAACTTAGTCTGTTCATACAACTTGAATTTAAAATATAGAGATGAAGTAAATTATAGAATTCACAATTAAAAAAATTCACACTTATATACATTATTCAGTAACTACACTGAACATTTTTTTTTTCTATGATCAGCTAAGAACTTGTTATGATAACTATCAGGTATTCCTTTCATACAGACAATGAATGATACATGTAGGAAAGTGAGTTATATTCTGGCTAAGTAGGACGTAAATAACTTAGAGATGGTAACTCTCAGAGCTCGCACATCTAAGTAAAGAGCAGAATCAGCAAAATTTACAAGATTAACAAATTAAACATTATGCTCCATGTGAATAAAGTGGGCAATTCTTGACACAATTCAATTTTTACTATTTTCTCTCCTGTGCAGTGGTTATGTAGAGGGTCAGAAGAAAAGATAACCACTCTTTGCACTGTACAACAGAATGCTTTGCATGGTCTTGTTACAATATCTTGTCTCCAGACTTCTTATCACTTGTGTATAAGAAAATCAAGATGTCAAGAACTTGATCAGCAGTGATTAAAGTTCTCTTAGATGTCAGGTGCAAACCAAAATCCTTCTTTTCTACTAAAATATCTGTTTGCCTAAGCTTTGCAGTTCACCCAGCATATAGGATTGTACTGCAAACATGCTGAATACCTAGGCACTGTACTTCAGTATTCTAGATCTCAGTCAGGTTTTGGAAGAGAAACCAGAGAAAAGGTTCAGCCGTATGTTAAAATCAGAACATGCCTAACATGCTAACTAATTTTCTTCATAAAATGCAGTTTGGGCTTCTACTTTCTTGTAAGATTAAGAGAAGCATCCTTCAATATTGCTCTCCATAATATTTATTCAGGAGGTAAGAAATCTAGGAGGAAAAGGCAATAGAAAAGATTATGAAGAATGACCAAATCTCAAAGTACAAAACTGGGTAATGAGAAGCCAGATAACAATTCTGTAGAATAAGAGCTAAGGTTGTTTTTTAATAGCATTTGACAGAATAAAGAGTGAGTGTGATCAAAGTGATTTGTTGTTGTAGGTACTTCCTTCATTCTCACATAATCGCTCTGCTTAGATAGCAGCTGGTGGAGTGGGACCTGAAATCCTGTCTCTGAGAACAATTTAGTGGGCAGTTTTCCTATTACCAAATAGTAATTCACAAGACTAACCAGCAGAGAGCAACACTATTTAAATTTGAACTGAGCGTGATATCTTGACAAACTAATTATTACATTACTGTGCATAAAACTGTATAATGCAGTACATTAAATGTGAGGCTCTGTTACATTAGTCACAGCCACTCACTGCCAATGCATTCCGATGTAATGTCTAACCCAGAAAAACATGTATGCAAATCATCTGAATACTTGCTTTTAATTTGCATGATCTTGAGGGGTTCCTCTGAGGTTATGATGTATGGCAAACTTGTAAAATTAAACACAGATGTACTTTTATTTCACACACAAAATTTAACTGCAAAGCTTTAACAAGGAATTTGCACAATGAAATTATTCCCTCTAGCCACCTTAAGGGGTCAGATGGTTCAGAATGAACTTAGTTTGTGCAGGGTATATTGGGCAAATAAAAACCATCTGTTTTACCTGCAAGTTTTTCTGTATCTGTTGGTGGAAAAAAAATTACCACCTCCTTTACATGGCAGCCCCCGAAATTTCCCAGTCTGGAATTACTCTGGTCACTGTCTTGGTGTGGCCACTGGACAACAGCTATAGAAACTGTCTGCATATTTTAGGTTGGGGCATTGGTGAGTTGCTGAGCCCAGTCATCCCGAGAGGTGCCCTTGGTGAGGCTTGCAGTCTAGTCAATTACTTTCTTGTCCTTGTCTCTGTTTCTTTCAGTTTCCTAAAAATGTAGGGACCAGCTTATAATCCAGCTCTACCAAGAATGGCAGCGTAACAAGCTTTACCAGATGGTGGGAAAGCCTCATTAATCTGGCACCATGTATATCCCAGTCCACAGGTTTATAGTGGAAGATGATGTCTCTGCCAAAGAACATTGTTTCCTAATGCTGCCAGTGAGCAGAGCATCTCTACCATCTCTAATGCTCCCTAGGAGATGTCTTGGCACAGTTCCAAACTGATAGTAAAAGATACTGTAAGATGGCAGTGAATTCCCTGACAAATATGGAACAGGTTCTGAAGGGAGAAATCCTAAACTGTCTCAGTCTAGTATCTGTAATGTACTTTTCACATCTACATTATTTTTTCCACTGAGCCTCAAACAAAAACTTCCAAGTACTTTAGGATGAAATTAAAATTTTTGTCCTTAATCAGATTCCAAAACCCAACAAAAATTAGAAAAAAAAATGTATTTAACCGACAATGTAATGTCAAACTTGTAGAGATAAGTGACTCACTGAGCATCTTACAGCAGCATAGTACATACATTATGTTGAAGCACAGGTAGACAACAAATTTTCTATGAAAACTTTTCTATTTTGCCAAATGAAATGATTCAGTCTGTTTTCAGGTTCACCTGTGAAGTATTCTTGTAGTCTGCCTTGCAAAAAGGGATATTCAGAGTAAATTTTAATTAAATGTTGCTGAATATTTCCAGAAAGAGCATTTTAAATTAACACAGAGACTTCAGAGCAGCAGACTGACCCAAGAAATTGTGCTCAGGTAGTCAGGGAAAAGGCACTGTACCATGTGTCTGGGCAAAATATTAGACCAATTACATATTATGCGAGTTCGAAACAAATAGTGGACAGAAGATGTAGATGTCAATTAGAAATAACTTTGTTTTTTCAGTCAGATAATTGCCCAAAGCACCTGAAAGAGTATGGAGATCTTTGCAACACAAAAACATTGAAATATTGCTGAGTAAATAACCTGCCTCTAAAGATCCTCCAGGGTTGGCTGTACTTCTGAAATCACCAGCATGCATTACAGTGGAGAGGATGAAATATACAGATTTAAAGCAAGCCTGTGGGACTTTCAATATCAAGAAGTATAACAGCACTGAGGGGAGGTAAAGAGGCACTAATCCCTCTGTTCCTTTTCAATTGTTTCCGAGCCTGCTTGTCCTGGCATGGTTGAACACTGAAAGCCAGCTCCACTCAGCCGGTTTCCACGCTGATCTACTGTAGTAGATGATGCCTGGAGTACAAAGGGTGAGTGATAATGCCTGGAACATTTGCACTTATCAAATTGTTTCAAATGCAGCAACTACATGAAGTCTCATATAATGCCAGAAGCTATCCTATCTTGTCTAAGCATGGTATAGAATACTATTACACCAGCTTTCTCTAATAGCATTTAATGTGACATATCTTAAGTCATTCACTTCACTTGGACTATAGTCAGTACACTTTCCTCATTACTAAATACCACTGGACTTTATGTTGTTTGTGTCCATGGGGCTGAATACTCATGGGGAAGATGACAAAGCTCCAATTGGAAACTCAAACCAAAAGCAATATTCCCCAAGGTGAACAAATGTGAGTGAACCCTCAGAAATGAAGCCAGATTTATACTTCCCAGTAACAAGAAGGACTAAGGAAAATGCAAAGTGGAGTGCATATTTTCCATCTCTTCTAGTATCTCCTCTGATGTTTTATCTTCTTATTTTTCACAAGAGTATTATTTAAAGTAAAAATAGCAGAGACAAGATAGGCCAGGGATTCCTTCTGTGCCACAAAGTGTAGGGCTTAGCACACCATCTTACTTGTGCCTGAGCACAGCCCTGCCCTACTTGCTTGATATCTCCGTGATGTGTCTACTTATAAGGTACAAATTGCTACAACATCCAGTAGATTCAGTGTGGAGTGTAATTATTCCAACAGCACCTCTCTGGCTAAAGAAACACTAAGTTCCCATGACCACATACAGCAAGAAGGTATAGCCTCTCCAGCAGCCTTCATCTGTCCATAAACTGCCAAAAAGGTTCAAGAATTGTGATACTTCTGTTTCTCACATATTAGCCTGTTACGGACTGGTCGTTTTCATGCTTTTTAACACCATCAGGGTATCCAGAATCACATTTAAGGATGATATTGTGCTCCCAGCAGACACATATAAGGAGACCATAAATCATCCTTCCCTAGAGGATCACTCCATCGATCATGGCCTTCTTGCAGCCCGGGTCAGCTGTGCCTGGAGTGCTGCCTTGGTGTCTGTGGGTGACAGTGCATCATGGGTGTCCTTTTCTTTGAACACTTTACAATTCAGCCTGCTATATTATCTATGCAGCTATCTTTTTTGCCACTGATGTCTCTCCTCGCTGCTAGCTGTGATGAACTGGGGGTCAGTTCGGACAAACAAGGGTATCGAGATGCAGAGCTGGAGGGAAGGACTGGTGTAATATTTTTCTTTCCAGGGCAAGGCATGGACATATCTTCTGTGAATGCCTCAAACACCACGGCTCATTACTTCTCGATCGTGACCAGACTGTGGAAGTTCTGGACTTTTTCTGATTAGGGCTGCAGCAGCTATTTCTAGGGATTTGATCCTCACTTTGAAAGCCATACACACCTTAAATAGAAGAGCCATAACACTCAAAACTACACATAAAGTATAACAGTAAGACAAGCATACAGCAATACTATGGAGAATACTTGCCCAGGCTCCAGCAAGATGCAACCCAGAAGCTTCCTGATCCTGATGTAGAATTGTTGTATTGCTATAAATGGACCATTATTCCATGAATTTGTCTAGAAGGCTTGAAAATTCTTTTTCATGACTTGGAGGAAGCTCACCTGTATTTCCTCTCTTCTTAACACCATTGCTGAGCGTGAGAAGAAGACATACTTAATCATAATCATGTGCTTCTCAGCACATTTCAAAGTTCTAGCACATTTCTAAGTGGATTTATAAGTGGTCAGTGGATTCTTTGGGAAATTTTTCCAGTTACATACTAGAGATAATTCCTGAGCTGTGAGCTTTGATTTGGAAATGTCAAGAGCTAAGTATCCATAATGTGAGCATGCATCTAGTAATCGAAGAGCCTTGCATGTTGAAGAGATATTAGGCACCATATAAATCCATAGAAGGGTTAGGGTGCTAGTCTTCTGACTGTTTGAAGCCGAAAAACAAAAGCATCAATTTTAAAAGTGTACTTAATAATTGAACTAACTCTTTTGAAGATTGGCTTTAAGAAATATGGAAGAGTTAGAAAGCTTTCTTTGGAAGATGGCATAATCTTCAAAATTCCCGGTGAGTACATTTCCAACAAGTTATTTTAACACAGCTGCTAATTCAACATCTGCATCTTAAGGCAAGATCTCTTTTATCAGATCTGTTGGCCTGCAAGCTGGTCATGGTATGATGTGTGTTCACCTGTACTCTTTGACTGGAAGCCTCATAATGAAATATATTAATCCTCTTATGTGCCAGATTCTTGAATGGCAGGGATAAAAATACAGTTTGGAAGCTGGTTATAGCTACATTATGCAGTCATTTTGAAATAGTTAATACTCCACAATCCCAAATAAGGTAAGTTGAAATACCATTTCTTGAACTCAAATTTCTAGATGTCAATCCCCAAGAGAAAGAGAAGTCACTTTTTGTATTTGTTGAACAGAAAATGTGGCATTGCAAAGACTATGAATTACATAGTGTTCTCCCTGAAAAATAGAATTGCATAATATGTTGTTTTACTACTGCACGTAGTAAAAAATCATTCTTAGGTCCCCAAGCCAGAAAAAACAACACATGAAAGGACAAACTGACTACAAGTTCACTGCTTTGGATATAAAAAGGTATCTGGCATGATGAAGTCTTTTTCAGTCCATGTGGTTTTCATTTGAATTGGTTCATGTAAGGTTCTTTCAAGAGGAGGAAAAAAAATGCGATAAATCTCCTTAGGAATAGAGCTGTGCGAGCTTGGGAAACTCACTGGGCAAGCCAGCTTCTTTTGTTCGCCAAATTCTAGGGGCACAAGAGCCTAATGAGAGCTTAATTAAAATTGATGTGAAAAAATTAAACACTTTAAAGTATTGTTTGGGGGCTTGCAAAGCTCATGACAGTGAAAGTTGATCATTTTGTGGCTTTGGAATTTATTTCAATTAATTTATTTTTTTTTCTTCTGCAGAGCTCTCTGGCTATCTCTTTTCTTTCCACCTAGGAAACAAACTAGGAAAAGTTCTGTTAGGAAAGAGCCTTCTGTCTGTTTTCCTCAGTTTCCCTAAGTCCAAGGAAGTGAATATTTTTGTGTTCACGTCAGACTTTAGATGCTCTTCCCCTTTGAGGATATTTTTCTACGTGGTCTTTTGCAGGCAAGCATGAAATCATTCTCTTTGAGCTCTGAGCATATGTGTATTCACGCTACGCATCCTTGGACAGAGCACGATGCTGAGCACAAATTGATATTTTCTGTCTTTCAACAGGAGCTTTAGCTTGGGCTCAGCACTGTAAATGCTGTAACATGGCTTCTAGTTCAAGGCTGTCATACATCCAGCTGGCTCAAGTCTTGGGCAGAGAAATTCGTATTCTGCCTGCAAAAGACTATGTAGACACGCTCAGATACTCATTCACACTGGGCTTGATCTAATGCCTCCTGGAATCAAGGATAGTCTTTATACTTCAATAGGTTTCACAATGATCTTCCTTCAATGCCTTGCAGGAAGTATTCATCGCTCAGAACTTCTAGGGACTTCAGGAGGCCTCAGGATAATCAAGAGCTAGAGGTGTTAGATTTTGCTATTTCAGTTCAGACATCCCTTTCATGCAAAAATTAACACTTCTGTTCCAAGCGAATTTCCATTTTGGTGACAGATTTAGTGAGCATGAGCACCATGCATCATGTCAGTAATTCTGTTGGCACCTCTGTCTGGAGAACTTTGAACTCTGGCAAGTTCATGGACACAACTGGAGCTCAGTTTGCTTGTAGCATTGCCTGATTAAAGCCTACTATGCACCAGTGCAAATGAGGGCTGGGAATCAGTGGTGTTACATCAACCTGATGAACTTGAATAGTCAGACTTTATAAGGATACAAAGATTATATATAAATATATATATATAATGATACATATAAGACATATAAGTTTACTTGAAAGAGAAATAGCATCAGAGATTAAATTATTTTTTCATCAAACAGTTTTATCTAGCCCCTTAGAAGTGACACTCTCCATAGGTACTCTAACAAGGTTTTAATGTCAGGCAATTAATTCTCTATTTATTTTTATATCAAAAATATTTACTCAAGCTAGAACAGAGAAGTTTAGTCTATTGGCAATGATTTTTTGGTGTTGTTGATTTTTTTCATTTGGCAAAAGAAGCTAAAATAAACACTGTGTGTGTTGTTGGGTTTGTCTTTTTTTTAAATGTCTTCTGGTTTTGGGAGGAAAACACCCACTTCCTGAAGTGGTTAATTTTGAAAACAGAATTTTGGGACCCCTCTGTTGTAACTTTGTATTACAAACCAAGTAGAAAAACAAAACTATCTGAGCCGTGGAGCAACATGATCAGCTGTTTTTTTGCTAAATTAAGCCTTTCTATGAGCTAGGCCAATGGATATCAGCTATCTCTGGACATGAATGTATTTTTGTCTCAAGGGAATATTATGGGTATTTTGATGAATAAGTCAAGCCTCTAGACAGCACAACAGAGGCTATTTCTTATGTATCGTTCCCAGGGAAACCAAACTGAAAACAGAACTTTCCGAAGAGGAAGCAGCCATCGCAAAACACTGACCAGCTGTAGGTGAATGTGCTTCACAGAAATAGTTCTGGGGTTTTATCTCCTTTTATTTATTTCTTAAAAGTAAATATATCTTTTAATCCCATTGCTCCTGCAGGTGAATTCAGCTCACTAATAGAGAACATGCTTTTTCAGTCACATCAATTTTATACCTACGAGAAGCATTCACTTCAGTAAAACATTTTTTTTTTCACTGGGACCAAGACATGAAGAAAATGAACAAAACCCCAATCAGAAGCACTTGTCCAATTTAACTTTTGCAATAAGACATTTCTTCAAGTGACCGTCAACAAAGCTATCAAGCTCAAGCACTGTAAATTCATGTGTAAATTTGTTTTGTAATAATCATCCCTACTTCTGCAATAAAGCTAGCTTCTTATATTGTATTCACTCTTATCTGTGATATTTTCTTTTGGTACTCTCATCACTACAAAGAACTTTTAAAGCCAAGTTATGGCACTATTAGAGTCAACCCAGAATCTTTTGATCAAATAATCACATTAAATATCAAAAGGCAATTAAAAAGATTTCAGTCTACTTCCAGTTTTCAGTCAAGCATGATGAAAGCATTATTATTATTTTATTACCTCCCACTTTCTCAAATCCTTCCATATGGCTCAGGTGATGTGGATACACAATTACAGGAGCAGGTTTAACTTTGATCAAAGCATCGTGGAATTTGAAATTTTACTACTTTCTCTGAATTTCAGCGATCCTGTTCCATGGGGTTTTTTCTGACCCATTGCCTTATAGTATAACAAATTCTCAGTTTACACAACACTCCTTGCATCCACAGAGACATCCAACACATCAAAAAGCATTACTATTGCACTTAAATTTGTCATCCTCTGTCAATTCTTTTCTTAATTTTCAATTAAATTTTCTTATCCAGAGGAAAACTGATCTTCCTTTTATATATGTATATATATATATCCTAGGATATAATGTGAACAGTATGCTACTGTTGCTATAATTATTAGTGACATATAATTTGTATTATGTAATTTGTAGCTTACACAACATTCAAAATCAGCATACTCCTGAGTCCAGAGTAATACAGTTTAGAGGGACACATGGCACCAGTTGCACCTGAAGGAAGTGTAATACAGAATAACAGAAGAGAAGCCTTAAGAACTCAGTGATTGGTAGTCTGAACATGCCTTCCTCTGTGACTAGCCAACTCTACTACTACAAAGCAAACCGGCTCCATAAGCTCTTAGAAATGTTGGGATGCCAAGAAGGTTGACATCAGCTGGCCTGAAGCCCATATTGTATATGTCTGTAATTAAGAGGCTTAACCCCCAAACCTCCACATATAGAGCAAATGGGAAGAGATGGATTCCCTAAGAGGAATTCAAAACAGGATGTGTCCTGAACCACTGCTGACAAAGGCATTTTTGTCTCTCTGGTGGTTTTAGGAGGGAAGGAAGCCTCCTAAGATGGACACTTCACAGTTAGATATTAGGTGATGTGAGTACTGCATTGGAACAGAGACATGGGAGCCCTGTTGCACCTGTGAGGGCTCAGCCCATTATTTTTCCATTAAATTCCAAAACCTTTATAATAAGAGCTGTGGCCGCTCTGCACCCTTTGCATTTCCCAAAACCCAGACAGCCATCTGCAGAATAGTAGAGAGATCAGACACCAAGAGAATACAGGGAAAAAAAAAAAAAAGGCATTGAAAGACAATTTGTGAGCTTAGTGTGCATGCATCTGCCATGATGGTTTAAATGTGCTTTAGTGTTGATATGTCTGTAGAAAGGAAAGGGCAAAATAATTTTGAAAAAGTGTAACAGCATTAAGGTGATTGTGAGAGAATGCAATTAAAGGGATGTGAAGCTGAGTGCTGATACAACACAGTGGAAAGGGGAAGGAAATCAGAGACATGGGAACATAATGGCTGATGTAGGGTCTTAGAAGCTGAAGTCAAGAATTTAACTTCATAAAAAGTACATCAGGAGCCCAAGAATGTACTCTCTTCAAGTAGACAAAAACCAGACACAGTGGGACTTGCTACGCAGCTTTGGGTCACTGTTACATGTTGGTTGCATTATTTCTGTCTTCATCAAGTGCTATTAACTCATCATCACCACAGGCTGCCTTTTTGTCATGTAAAGCTTTGTACTCTGAGCAAAATGTCATTCATTGCTCGTAGTTTCCCCCAAGCAGAGGAGAAATACCTTTGTGGCTGGAAGGACAGTCATATCTGATTCTTCAATTTTTACAAGAGCTGAAACTGTAATTGTGGCTGAGTTACCATTCAGATGCACATTGGGATGGTTTTAATCAAGTTCATTAAGTCCCACTCTTCATAAACATTGAAAAATAGATATTTGCTACCTGTGATGGAGGAAAAACACAGCAGATACTTCCCCAGAAACATTTCCTGCCTAACTTTTTCTGGTGCCTTTGTTTCTTGTCTTCATTATCAAGCAACTATTCATTGCTCGATAAGACACTCACAACAATTCAACCCTTTCATACTTCAGATGATGCTGGGCTTTGGTTTAACTTGTTGCAGATTGGTCTTGTCTCTTGTACTGAGTTTGGTTTCCTGTGACTCGCCTAAAAAAGTAAGTATTTTCTCTGTGAATAAATTTTGCTTCTCTGAGATATTACTCAGTTTTGTGCAAGCTGCCATCACTCAGAGACAATGGTCTCCAGGTTTCTTTTGTAATCTCCTCTGTACCAAATATGGGCACCTTCTAGGAAGTTCATCTGTGCCCTGGGAAAGATGTGCAATCCCTACCTGCTCAATTTCCCCTCAAAGAAAGGGAAGGCAGAGTCTACTGTTCATTGTAGTTTCTTCTTTCTTGCCTTGCTGCCACACAAGGTTATCAGTAGGCTGAGCAGAGTAGTGGGGATGGCTTGTTTCCCCTGTCTCACAGAAGTGTAGTACTATTCATCCCCAGACCACATCAGCTGTTTTGTTCTGTCCTGCACTATAAGATCTCTCACACCAGTTGAATGGGTGGCACAGCTGCAAGCTGAGAAAGAGCTACCTGGGTTTACCTCAGCCATGAAGCCAGGCACAGAGCCTGACACAGTAGGTATCACTCATGTATAGTCCCCAAATGCATTGCTCCTGTTAAAAATCTCCATCTCTTTCTTATACCCCATTTCTTTTAGGGAACATCTGTTACTCCAGTGCAACTGGAGGGCACATTGTGCTGGTGTAAACAAGGCCAGGGGAAGATGCTGTCTTCCCACCATGTTCTCTTTGCTCTGCTCCCTTCTTATCCCAGTGACAGCTGTGTCCTGGGCAAAGCTTGTCATTTCTGTGGAAAAGTATTTTTAGCCTGATTTCCTAATAATGTCAGAATTGTGGCATCATGTCTTTCATGCAACCCTGTTTGTGGGAAAGAGGGCCATTCTGTAAGTATCCTATAATACTCACCCTTTTCACTAGCTTTTTACCGCCTTCTATCTGTCTCAACGAAATATGCTAGAAGGTTTAAGAGTTCTGAAATGTCAAAACACCAATGTATTTCCTGAGAAACAAGTGCCATGAAAAGGAAAGCACTAACCATGTTAATAGCAGCACACCAAATACTCAGAAAATTTGCAGGGCTTCTTTTCTCTCTCCCCAGCATCCATGAGAGACAAATGCATAAGAAACCATAATCTTTCAGTCCTACTGTTAGCTGAATTACTTTTTTTCTGTAAGGCTCTGTAAGACCTTTCCAGTCTCACTTTGGTATACAGACAAGACTGGCAGTCAAGAACTGTCTCCTGCAAGCTGAGGAATATGCAAAACATGAGGAATAGCATGTCAGAAAACATCATTTTGTCTTCTGCACTCAAGTTGCCAAAGCTTCAATACTATGAAGGATCAAGGCTTACACCCTGGTTTATATTTTAGGTTTGCTTTTTATTATGCTTATCTTGCTGCTTTCACATCCACTGATGTATATGGTAGCAGAGGCGTGAACTGAGAGCAGTTTCATATACAGCAGGTCACCTGGCCTTACACAGGAAAACTGACTCCCACTGGCAAGTTTTCAATTTGCTATTAAGAAAACATCAGTAAAAAGTGACATCTATCAGACTAGACAGTCTAATAGACTGACACATGCTAAATAGATAATCCACCAAAGAACCAGTGATGTTAACAATGAGTAACAATGAAATTCAGATATAATTAGGACCTGCCAACCCACACAGTCTGAAGCCTTAACCTGACACTGCTTCTTCTCCAGACTGTCAAGAAGTTGTGCCCTACTAAATGCCTAAATTTCAATAAACTGAGTGACCTAGAAGTCAAATTAAATAACCCATTGTCATGAAAGAAACTGCCTTGCTGCACACTGTAAATTCTGAGAAATTCCATTAGTGTGTGTAGACAACATGCTTAGGTTTCACACTATGAAAAAAACTT
Source organism: Dendrocincla tyrannina (assembly GCA_035047865.1). Classification (NCBI taxonomy): domain Eukaryota; kingdom Metazoa; phylum Chordata; class Aves; order Passeriformes; family Dendrocolaptidae; genus Dendrocincla; species Dendrocincla tyrannina. Next base: position 52,489,234 of record JAWWMP010000165.1, read on the forward strand.
AAAACCATACTGAAGGGCAATGGGTAACTTGATCCCTTTGTAAAACTTTGTAATTTTCTAACCCATGATTGTGTTTCAAAACTGAGTAGACACTGAATTTAAATTTAAAAGCATTGTAAAAGCAATTCAATTTTTTCCTCCTTGCCCTTACTCTCAACTTACTTTTAGGTTTGATCAACTCAAAGACTTATTTGCTAATAGCTACTGGCAACATTGTCACGAACTTTCATCTTCTTCCACTACATTGTGTCAAAAATACTGAAAAGGCATTAACTTTGTTCTGTGCTAGGATTCGTCAGAACTATGGCATCTGTGAAAGGTCCTCAGTAAATATTGGTTTTATTTACAGGTACAACTTTGAAAGATAATAGTTACAGAACTTTCCACAAAACAACAGCATCCCAGCAGCACAGTTTTACAGCTTTTGGACCAGAGCTATGGCATTCGGATCAGCACTGGTCGTGACTCAAACCACAGACAGAGTAAGCTGAATAAGATCATGGCCAAAACAAAAAAGGACGGAGCTCTTAGCTTGGCATTGGTGGTAGAAAGGGGAAAAGCTGGACATTGAAATGATGTTTCCTTACTTCCTGATAGAAATATGGACTCTGAGAATTCAGATAGGCATGGAAAAATGCACATGGGTAGGTCTGGTTTTGAAGCACCAACTTCAATTGGGAAGATAATAAGCTATTGAAAAGCCTCCTTGTACTCTACTGAAGTAGACTAGCTACAGAAAACACGATAATACCATCTCACTTTCAGACATCCAAATGTTCTTCCTGAAGTGTTTCCTGTTTGTTTCTGACACATGCAATTTTGCTTCATTTGATACAATAGGATAACATATAGTCCACCTCCCATTAAGGCCTATGGGGAGTCTTAATGGAAGTGGGGTTGGCAAACAGCCCTTGCCCCTACTGCATCATTTGAAATGGTTACTCAGCTTCCCGTCTTTGACATGTTTTCAAACAGACAAGCTTTTTTTAATTAAAGGAGTAAATTCTCATGTCAAATCCATTAGATTTTCTTTTATCTTGGGTAAGTACAACTGAAAGAGGATATAGCTCTAAAAAGTTGCATAGACCTGTTTAAAAGTAAAACTTCTTTATAAGGAATTTTAGAGAAAGTGGAGAATGGCAAAACAGTTAGGAGTAACACTATCAAATTTGTAGATAAGATGAGTGCATGAAAGAGGGAATATTAGTTAAGGAGAAAAGACCAAAAATGGGTGAAGGTTTTATTAGTGTACAATCTCATTAGAATGAGTCACAGTTGAGCAATTTTGCCTTAGAGGAGTTCCTTTGATTCATGGGCAAGAAACTGGGAGACTCTGGAACACAAGAAAAGCAAGACTTAATGATGGAAAACACCAAAAGTTAGGAATTTCAAATGTAGGTGTTTATTCCAAATGTTCTGAATCTTGTAACATTGTACTGTCAGATGTTAGATTTCATACTGACGTTAGAGGTGGACACTGTTCCAACACCACTGAGGTAATTTCTGCAATACTGGAGCAGAATGAATTAGACCTGATTTGTTTCTCAGAGATATTTGTCTAACTTGTTCTTAAAAATTTGCAAAGGGAATACAATGGTATTCTGAGTCTGCTCCTGTATTTTAATATGTGCTCTGGTATGGATCACTGATCAAGTGGAGGGGTTCTGTTAACCAATTGCACATCAATCTTAGATGAAAAGCTGCAGGACTAGATTTTCATAACTTCCTTATTTTTCATTTTTCAACTTTGTGTATCTCTACAATCACCCTTTCTGTCTGAAGGTGATCTTCCTGTTGTCTTTGGGATAAGATAAAGCTAACAAAGGACAATTGATAACTATTATTGCTACTTTAATGGCATAGGTACTATTTTACTTTCTTTATTTGAGGAATTGTTGACAGAAGGAAAACAAAAATTAAGCAAGAATTTGATAGATTAGTATGTAAACCTCAGGGATATAGGACTCCTGATATTCAGGCAAACATGAAGAAGTGGAATAGGAATTGTATCCAAAGCCACTTTCCTGCTTCTGGGGGAAGTAAGACAACAACGCAGGACGCAGGACTCGTCCATGTGTCAAGGGGTTGTTGTGGGACAACATTTGCCTTCTCCAAACACACTTCTCATCAATCTTACAGATTTCACAAATATCTACCTCCAAGATACCCTGACAGGTGTAGTTAGTGATACAGTGGAGAGTTGGCACTGTGCCACCAAGTAGCACAAACACAGGGCCATGAGAAAATCACTGCTGAATCACATGATCTACACAAGTGTGGTATGCCCACCAACACCCAGGCCTGCAACATCCGTTTGTCATCTTTCCAGGAAAACATTTCCAACACTTTAAAGTTTCCTGCACTTATTGGAGATTTTGGGGTTTTGTGGCATTTATGTCCATTTACGTAACTTCTGTAAATCTGTTGCTAATTGTTGTATTTGCTTCTTTATTTCATTTGTCCGATGTCTTTTGAGTGGTTTTAATAAAATCACATATTATGACTAATGTTCGCTGTCCCCCATCAGAGAGTCTTTTTATGTCTCAAATAAAGAAGGTCTGACAACTGGAGCCCACGCCTGTATTCTTTACACATCCAAGTCTCTCATCCCACTCTTTGACATACTGGGATTTCTTCAGGATGGGACAAGGTGACAATCACACTGTGCAGACTGGGAAGGCATTACATCCACACAGTAGTCAAGTTTCTCACTCGGCTGGGACAATAATGAAGTACTGAGACATGGTCTTCCAAATTTGCAAAGGAAATTGTAATGGTATGCTCCTCAACCACCCCCCAGTGGTGATTGTAATGGTATGTCTTGTTGTTATGGCTTTATCCAACTCAAACTGCTTTTGGGGGAGACAGATGAGAACACAATAGCCAAGGGCTAGTTTGAGTAATGCATCCACTTAACCATAGTGCTGGTCAAGGTCCTGCACAAGCCAGCTTTGGTAGAAACATTAGTAGTCAGTATGCAGATATGACTATGAGGCAATTATCTTACTCCATGAACTGTGAATAGCACGGGACCCACTGAGCTGTCCTGCACTGCAGGAGGCTGCACACCAGGATCTCACCTTGAGTAGAAACATCTCTCATGGTCACTTCTCAAAGTTGAGAGAATCCTTATTGCACCTGATATTTGTTAAGACTTGGGAAGAAGCATGTCAGAATTTTGAAATCTTGCCTAGTGGTATAGAGGGTTGAATGTGTACATATACTCCTTTAGACATAAACTGTTGACGAAGTCTGGGACTAAGTTGGATTCAGCTGCAGCTAAACTCCCCTCTGAGAAGGAGTTTAGAAAGCAAGGGACTCCTTTCTGAGCCTCAAGAATCAATGGGAGGGTCTCTCTGACAGTTTTGTCTGACCATATCAACTGTACCTTACCATCAAACCTTGTTAACCCACTGTCACATTTACAATCAAACTTTTTAAAATCACACTGATTTATATCAATCAACGTTGCTACTTCTCTCTCATGAGTGAAGTGGAATGCTCCATCTGTGACCAAAAGGCACTTATAGCACACTCAGCAGCTACAGTGTGTTTCTATATTCTAAACAAATATCCCTTTGGATAGATTAGTGCATCACTCAGCTATGTCCAAAGATCTAATTCACAAAAAAAAAAATTGCATAAAGGCATCTACAGTGCTAATTGTTACAAAAGCAATTCTACTGAATAGTGCTAGTTTGTTGGGACCAGAAATGGCTCTGTTCTTAATAAGACTGTTCCAGGAAAAGTTAATCCAGAAGTAGCTACTTTTTTTTCATTTCCTTCCTTCTCCTCTGTCTGAAGCCAAATATGCTTGGCACTGCAGGAGCTGGCTTCCAATATAACTCTGTAAGATCCCTCAGAGGTGTGCTATGGTCTCTGTGTACTCACAACTCTCAGCTGCATATTTGTAATGCAGGGTTCCCCTTGTAGCAGTCAATAGTGATTTGACAGTGCTGTGCATTTGCAAAGCTGCCCCATGTGCAAATCCAGACGAATCACAGAAACATCTCAAACAGAAATGTGGAAGTTTGCAAGGACAATGCCATCAAATCCCCCTGTTTCAGTAGTTCCTAGTAGAATGCTGAGCAGGGAGAATACATCAATCCCAGCAACAAGTTTGGTATGCTGGTCCAGAACACAGTGTTCACATGCCAAAGAGTATCAGTGCAATATTTATTTACTGATTAAAAAGCAAATTGGTAGCTTTAGTCAACAAATTATTCTAAAAATGTTAGTGACAAAAATTTATGCGCAATATAATTCAACAAATCCACCTTCAATGGTCAGTATCCATCTCACTCAACTAATATTTTTAAGATCTCTCTACTCACATAAGTAATTTTTATATAGATTTAAATTATTAAATATTGAACAAACCCCTACATTTCATAATATATTCGTTGTTTCTTCACAGAGCAACATACATTATAATGTCAAAACACACATTTTTATAATATGGAAAAAGCAGGGATTTTCATTTTGGTCCCTCAATAAGATAATCATATCTGCTTATCCTGAAATTTTTTTGAAAGATGATGATCTAAACCCCTAAATCTAACATTTGAAAAAAAGTAATTTAAAATTGAGCCTCTAGGCCTCACTTTTGGAGAGATATAAGTTTCAAAATATGAATAAAATGGAGTAAAAATCAAACAGGAAACACTTTTTCAAAAGAAAAATGTTATTTATGATAACTGCAGTATTTTAGGGCATGTGTCTTTGTCAGAATACCTGACTACTTGAAGGAAGGTGATTTCTTTCAAAAGTAAGTTTGTATACAGGTATGTGTCTTTCTTTGAGTTCCCTAGTCCCAATCTCATTATATGTTACAGCATGTTTTACTTTAAAACAATACTTGGAGGCAATAAGTAGTTCTGAAGTTGGTCAAAAGTCCATGTTTTATATATTTCCATTTTAATATTTACTATTCCATATTTGGAAAAATATAACAGTAAAAATCAGTCCAAAGTCAGAATGTGATAATTATGGTATAAGGAGAAATGTTAGCAAAAAGAACCTCATGGGGCAGGTCAAAAGACATAGTTTAATGCAGAAAAAAAACCCAAACAAACAAACAAACAAAAACCAAAACAAACAACCCAAAACAAACAAACAAAAAACCCCACTGTGATTTCCCAACACTCTGATAAATGAAATGTGATTTGGGAAAATAAGGAAGAGGAAAACAGTCAGCTTGTGTTGCTGGGATGGAAAAGGGCAGGTCACCCAGTGCAGGTGTTCTGTATGGTTTTGTCAGCCACCTGCACCAGAAGGAAGATGTTCTCTTGATCTTGGCCTAGGGGAAGCTGCACAGACTATTCAGTTAACCTCACAAGCTAGCTTAGAAACTGGAGCAGCTAAAGAGCTTCTAGAGTATGATCTTATTACTCTCTTTTCTTTCCATAACTTTGTTTCATAACTTTGTTGCAAATTCCACATCTTCATTTTTCAAGTAAATGTATTTAAATCCTGTCTAATATGAAACCAACTTTGCGTCATATGACAGACATGGGTGAGGCAGTCTTTAATATCAAACTGTGCCGCTCTCACTTCTGCAATGTCCTGGATTAAGTCCAGCATGTTAAGAGAACAAGAGTGTGCCTCTGGCTGTGCTGTAAAGGCCAGTATAGACATTCGCAATGTGGGTGTCTTGTGCTGAGGATGTCAGGGCCACCAGTGAGTATGTGGCACCCGTGAGTGCTCTTCACATCTGTTACCCACTGGCTACTCAAGGCCTCTTTGTGGATCAAGAGAAAATAGAAAGAATAGAGCAGCAGCACTATAAAAAAAAGAAATGAAGAAATGGTGAAGAGATAGAGTCGGGACCTACCAGGGAACACAGACAATTTCCAAGAGATTACAAGATGGCAGAGGCGAAGGTGAGGAGGGACAGAAGGGAAGGACCTGCACCAGGGTGGGCTTGCTTGAAGACAAACTGGAGGAAATTTCAGAGGGCATGGGGTAGGGCCCTGCAAAACCAAGGTACAAGATGGGAATACAAGGCTCACCGTCACAAGGGACAATGCTGTAAATAAACCAAGCAAGATAGGGAAAGAAATGAAACTCAGGTCATCTGCAGTGGCATTTTATTTCTTTGCAGAGCAAGATCTTAGAAACTTCAGATAGTTTGAGAAGTGGCCAAAAATAATGTAGGTCATAAACTGCAGGATACATTCTGAGAGAAAAACCTTGTAGGGTATCTTGTAGGGTAACTCACATGCAACAGCACACAAAGTTTTCTGAGGTAGAGCATGGTTGCTTAGAACTTGTAACAAAAATGTGAATGGAGATAAATAGTACAAGCTCATGTAATTTCTTCACTTGATTGCAATGTACTGGACAATCATTGGGCAGTGGCAATTGGTACGAAACTATAAGGCAAGAGAAGATTTCCAGCAGAAAGAAATCATTTGTATTGATGAGAATTACTATACAAGTTAGAAACTGGATATTACAGCAAAAATCAGTGGGCTAACAGTCACTACTAGAATGCAGGTTCTGGAGAATATGTACTGTCCAGTGCCCATATGATCAAATTGGTAAAAACAGTTAGCATTTTAAGTTAATGATGTGGTATTCCACAGAATGAATGGTGAAATACAATCCTTTTGGGTCTAAACTGTCCTAGGAATGAAGAGTGAACAAAATTCTACTGATGCAGTCCTGGGAATCAGTCATGGGCTAATACAGTGAGAGCGGGCAACAGAGCTCTTGTTAACATTATTAAAGGCAGAAATCTGACAGTCTCATTTGGGAAGACCTTAATTTCCAGATAGAGGTTGGAAAGTAAATACAACTTTCTGCCAGGTGCAGTAAAAAGGTCTGGAGTCAATTTAAAGAGGCTCTAAAGAAATTTAACAAAAGCAAACACAACCCGAGCTTTAAATGACCCCAGCTGAGCTCCCTCCCAGAAATTTGTGAAACTAAACTAGCCACTTGGGCACTAAGGAATGAGCAAGATTTCTTTACACACAAGCTCTGACTTTTAGAAAAAAAATAATTAAAGAAACAGATATATTAAGTGAATATTTTGGCGCAGGCTTCGGTAAGAGCAGCAATGTTGACCACCAGGGTGAAACTGGGATGTGTGGGAATAGAAGAGAAAGCAAAATTCAGGCTTTAAAATAGCACAATTCCAGTATCACATGTTCTGCACTCCAAAATCTATCAGAAACAGATACATTAAATACTAGGGTTATAAATTATCATACAGGAGTTGCATTTTGTGAGCATAACATCTCCCCTTAAACTGAATATAAAAAAGTACATAGTGTTTTTAAAGGAGAATCATGCCAACCTATCCCAGTCCTTTCTCTAATATTTTAAGACACCAGTGTGTTCCAGGAATTACAAACCTACCTCTGATATTCCCATGGGACACATCGGTGCATGTAACCATACATGTGAATTTTTTAAGGGGTGCTGAACATCCCTTGCAGGAGAAGGATCCAAAAATCCAAATCAGTCACGTGTGTCCACCACATAATATGGTAGATCTATTTGGCACCTAATAGAGCATTTGGACAGAGCAATTAAGCACTTTTGGCAATAGAATGACATTCAGTAGGACAAAAGACAAGGTTGTGTCCCTGAAAGGGATACAACCATTCTTGGAGATTTTTGAAACTCGATAAATCCCTGAGCAACCTGGTCTATAATCAGTGTTCAGGCAAATTCTTAAAAACAGGCTATTTAGTAGGTACTGTAAGAAAAATTGTGAAGCCGCATCAGAGGTGCTGTGAGCAAAGTGATGCTGAAGCCATGTCTTAAGCAAGTATATAAATAAGCTGGACGAAACATAGTAGTACCCCTATTTTGTGGTTTCCATCACTGCTTTGACTGGCTAAGACATACCCTGCTTGCATGCAGAAACATGATCTTATGATCCATTCTGATTACAAAAGCATTTAGATTAGCATGCAATCAACTAAAATTTCCTAAACACAGACATTCTGAAATGCAAGATGAGCGTGTAATTTGTAGTACATCATCTCCATGACAATGATCTGTTATGGTGTCTTACCCCACATTTAGCATTGAATCATAAATTTTTGTAGAAACTTTAGATTTCCTGATTATACTATACTAAGTGAAATGTGATGCACTGATAAATTTTAAAGCTGAGGATCATTTATATAGGCTGAGAACAATGTAGTAATTATAAACATATGTCCAGCATGATGTTCTTCACAAGGGAAAAAAAGAAAGAAAGGGGCAAAGTGAGAAGGAAAGAAAGAAAAGAAGGGAAGGGAAGGGAAGGGAAGGGAAGGGAAGGGAAGGGAAGGGAAGGGAAGGGAAGGGAAGGGAAGGGA
>JAWWMP010000165.1:52497648-52513276 GCA_035047865.1 Dendrocincla tyrannina
GCCTGGGAGACAGCAGGGGAGATTAGTGGAGGGTAACATGAGCAGGGGAGGAAAATTCACAGAGGAACATTCATAAGGAACAGTAAAAAATCCCTGAAATTACAGAACGCTTTCTTGTTCTGTTGATTGAATAAGCAAACTGAAAACTCTAAAGTTCCTTCTTCTTTTTCCTGCCTTCTCAAAGTTAAAATTAACTGGAATCAGGATTAAGGAAGGCTTGACTAGGAGAAAAAAAAATAGAGTGACCAAAATATTTATCCACAGGTCGTACTCTCTTTTCTTGTCTTTTGGAGACATATCTGAAGAAAACGTGGAGCTGTTTGTAGCTGACTCATTTCCACTTTAAGATGGTTGGTCAGTGATATCAGTGACTGGCTGTGTTTCTCTGTGCCAATTATCCACCACAATGTCAGGGAAACAAGCTGATGTAACATCTGGATTTATCAAAGTAGGAGTTTTCAAATCACAATGCTTTATTCTTAAAAATAAAATTGGAAAGGAAAAATTAGAAACAAATTTAGCCCTTGAATATTAGCAGGACCTTTTGCTTTCCACAATTTCTTTTTTCTTTATTACAGTGCCAGGCCCTTCAGGTTAGCCACCGTTCTTTGTATGACCGCTCTTGGTGTTAAGATGGGTGTCCATCAACATCTGCAGGATACTGAGTTGCTGCAACACAGAAATTATGGCCTGTCCTTAAAGGAGATTATAAAGGGTTTTCAGGCATCCTGTCCTTTGCTAAGATTATATCTAATTCTCACCTTTCAGAACAATACTTCAACATAGCAAAAACATTCAGAAAAGAAAATACTGTGCTCAGTGGTATATGCACTTACTCACACTACACTGTTAATGTACCTGGATGTAGGAAGGGACCTTGTGATATTTTAAAATTAAATTATTAGCTTATCATTGGGAAATACTTCAAACACTCGCCCAGGAAAAGATGAGGTAAAGTGATAAAAAGATTACTAAAAGAAAAATAAAATTAGAAGAACAAGAGTTAAACCTAAATCACATCTGGAGGCCTACATTTCTTAATAAATTCTTCAGTTTACGGCTGTGACTGCCCTTATAAATAATGTCTCCTGTACAGCCAAGAGGCTCAAATTCATGGGTCTCCTCTATGGTATTTGGTCATCCACAAATCATTTTCTATTGCATCCATAGATATTCACCTAGTACACCTTCCCATGCTATTTGTTGAAGTGTTTCTTAATCCTTATCACGTGGCAAATATGGATCCAAAGAAACTACCTTGTGTTGTCTTTTGTGTTGCTCACCACATTCTACAAGTTCTTAAGATGCAAAATAAGTGTATATAAGCTCAGACTGAGTTGCTATAGAGCTTCAAAATAATTCTGTAATTCTTTATCTCAAATTTGGCATTGTTTTCATTATTCTAACAATTTGTTCTCATCAGAAATTAATTTTGAAGGAGTCTCAGGGAGTCACAGACTTCAGAGGCTGGTATTTAAGTTGCTATGTGATGAAGTTCAAAAGTAATATTGATATAGAGACTAAAACGTAGTCTGAAAAAACCCTTCATTTTAACTGGGTATTTTTCCCACCAGAAAGTTTCATCACTGTGCTAATGCATTTGCCACTGGTGCAAAGTCAGTACCTATGTTCTTATATGTTTGTTGAAGTTCCCTGAAGAATTTTACCTTGGGCATTTTTTTTTTGCCTATGACTAAGTGTTTGAACCAGTAAGGGAGGGAAGAAATAGAAAGTTTCATGTTTTATATAAACCAAAAGATATTACCAAAGTACAGAACTAAATGATAGGTAGGACAATGTGAACCCCAAAGACTGCTTTAATGAAACTTAAAGGTCAACCACATTAAGTATACTTGAACAAAAACTCTGGGAAATCCTGTTTTCAGTCCCTGAGAAAATTAAGAAAGACTGGAATTTGTTCCTTTGAGGAAATTACATGCAAGTTTCCTATATAGATGTCTGTCTCCTTCAGGTTTTAAAATAGAACTAAATCTATGTACCTTGATCACAAGCAGTTTGTATGGAACCAGACCCCCTTTTCATCCAAGTCAAGACATTTCTTACGGCCACGGTGTTTGTATCATGCTGTTCCTATATTTAAGATCTTGAGTTACTCAAGAACTGCTTTTAACAAATTCCACTTGATACATGTGTATAAAATGGACAAGAGCTGATGAATGCTTCTGCTGAAATTCAGTTTGTCAAGAAATGCCCAGTTAATACAAGGAAAAGTCCTTCAGTAGGAGTGCCTGATTTTCAGCAAATAAAATCTCAAGGTCAGGATGGTATCCAGATTTTTGTTCTGTGTTTTAACCTGGTTCCTCTTGACAACAACAAAACGGTAATTTGAGAATTGTCGTAAAACAGGTAATGTGGATGCTTGCCAAACAATAATGAACAAATTTCTTTATTGTCATTGCCAAAATTAACAACATTCTTAATTAGGAAAATTAGTATATAATTTGCTGTTGGAAGTAGAATCTGGTATCCTACCTTTACCAAAACAGAGAGAAACAAATTTCCCTCTCCAGTGGGGTTAGTGGTGCAAGTCAGATGACTGCAGGAGTTTCAGGCATGACTGTTATAACAAAAAGTTACATAACAAAATCCTTGTGTCCTTATCAAAGCTCACATTTCCGAAAAAGACAGACCTCCATCTTACACTAATTAAGCTTTTTTTGTCACAATTACGCTGCTACAGAACTTCATTCCTCTGGTGCTAAGACACTTCCCTTGTGACTTGAGATCAAAGTTTATAATGCAAAATTTTTTAACTTGTTTTTTTGTTATTCCAAGGTAGTTTTAAAGTTGTTTCTTTTCCTATCTTTGTGTTTACCCACTACACTATATTCACAAGTAAGCAATCTTTCCGACAAAACAGGGTTTCTATTCCTTAAGTTACCAGTAGTAATTCTTTTCTTCATTGTTCCTATTCATCATTCTTGAACAAAGTTCTCCAAATACAGCACTCAAACTAAGGTTTCCACAGATGTTCTCTCAATGACTTTGATGCTTCCCTAACTTTTTGCAAATTCCCAATGGACCCCTGTGTATTTGTGTTTTAGTAACTGTTTTGCATTGACAGCACGTAGTACTCTTGTACTGGGCAAATATTGCTAGGTCTTTCTCAGCAGCATTTAACTGCTAAGCTCCTAGTTGTAACCAGATGTTTTGATTACTTTTTTGTTAGGTTATTCAGTTACATCCAATCTCTGAAGGACCTGAAGGTCCTTATGCTTTAACGTGATATCATGCTCTATTAGTGATGCCTCAATTTTGGATAATTGGGACTTTTAAGTTTAGCACAAACCTAATATTTGTCCAAATGGGGGAAATCAGACTGACACCATTAAACAAGATAAATCTCTAAACAAATAAAATAAAATCTCAAACTGTTGTCAGTAGAAGTCCGTTTGTAACTCATGGCAATGTAATGGTTAGCCTTTCACATGTTGTTGACCCTCTGCAAACCAATGTCTTTTCCACTTTTCCCTTCGAAGATGCTTAACCCCAAGGTGAGATAAAAGAGATATAGATTAAAAAAAAAAAAAAAAAAAAAAAAAAAAAAAAAAAAAAAAAAAAAAAAAAAAAAAAAAAAAAAAAAAAAAAAAAAAAGAGAAGTCCAGAGACAGTCTATTAAAGTATTTGGTTGGTTTAGCATATATTCCTTGGGTAAACGTCAGTTGTGTTTTATACGTTTTTCTCTTTGTTTCCATCAGGTACAAAACCAAATGAAAATGGTGCACCTACTTAGGATGAGAAGCACATTTATGCAACTATGTTACTTTTGGAAACTACAGAAATTCCTCCAAACAGTGTTGTACTGTAGTTTGGCACGTGGATGCAGTGGTCCATTCAGAACTTAGGCTCTTTACACATGCAGAGGTTACATAAATATTTAGGCACTCACAAGAGAAAAGGGTGGCAGTTGGGCACCCAAGTTAAAAACAGAGATCCAAAAAGCTTTATTTGGCTTATGTATAACCCTGGAATTATGTAAGTTACACAAGTTAAACAACAGTTCAATACCATGCCAGGAGAGTTTTTGCAGCTGCACCTCTGACTCAGAACACCCTGCTCCCAAGGGGATGAGGGGGGCTGGCATTGCAATCCAAAGACTAACAGTGTCTTTTATCCATTCTCCTGTGGAATGAACCAGAACATCTATTCTGTTCACTTTCTCTTCCTTGTCTTTTTAACAGAAAATTTTCCTAGGTAGCATCATGACATCATTTGCACAAGGAGCTTTTGTTTGTTTGGAGAGGCAGGGTATGGCTGATGTGAATTTCCTCCACCATACGTTATGTTGCTAAGTGACATTTGGCAATGAATATTGCATGTTGCTCCTGTTTCTCTGAGCCAGCAGCATTTTGTTGCTATGTTCCAGATGTCAGCGTAGTGAGATGTTACCCCTGTAAGGATCTGCATTTGAACTGTAGGCGAATGACGGACAGTATTTCTAACAGCTTTATTGGTATCAAAACTGATATTAGTTATGAAACTCATTTTATTGGCAGCTTCTAAACAGAATTTCTCAAAGCCTTTAAGGTTGGGGGGTTTTTATGTTATGAGTAATGGGACCAATATAAATCTACTTTTAAAGATATATATTTCCTCAAATAAATAAAAAGGGAAACTTGCCTGTCCTTTTTAAAATTTGCCTTTTTTGCATGAAAAAATAGGTTAGAAATTCATAAAAGACAAGCACAGACTAGAACACAAAAAAAGGTATAGAAGACAGCTTATATTTCATAACCATGCTCTGAAAATAAGCATGTAGGTAGATATTTTGATCTCTCTGAAATTTTATGTATGATAACTATCTTATACTGTGAATTCGGCTCCTTATCCAGATGCAAAATATTCTACTTTTCCAACTCTTAAGCAGCTTAAGGCATGTATGGTATCTTATGCAATGAATATCTCTTTATTTAAAGATATATTAAAAAGTATACTCAGAGTCCTGTGACCCAGTGTGTATGCTGTGATTTCTAAAATGCCCCTTTGCCAACATTATGACATAACCAGTGAATCAAATAGGTGTACTTCTTCAACACCAATCTTTGTTTGCATTGCAGCTATGGAGCTACCAGAATAAAGACAAACAAGTAAAAGGGTTACCCAAAAGCAGAATAAGGGTTATTCAAAGTCTTGACTGAGTCCTTAGTTCCTATTGTCATAAAGGAAGGGAAAAGAATGTTAAAAAGTGACATCTTCCTGGCTACGTAATAGAGATACACAGTCTCCTTGCTCTTCAAGTCTGACTTTTCACCCTTTCAAGAGGTGATGAAGCTTCCCTCAGGCTTTCTCATGCCATACTCCCAGTGCATATACTCCAGCATTTGCTAACTCTCATCCACAGGTCTGTCACAGGTGGCAAAACCTTTGCTGGATGTTGTGTTTGATGCAAGAGTCAGAACACTCAGACAAGTCTCAGTGAAGTTTTCAGGACTTTAAAGTCTAAAATGCATGCTTAGTTTGGCACCTTGAAAGCAGACCTTATAATTTCATCTTATTTTTTGTGGTCACGAAGTTGAGTATATGAAAACGTCGCTTTTGCCAGACCAGGGCCCCTTAGCTGTAACTGGGATATATATCTGGGCAGAAACACCTTCATGTGACATGCTTTGGGGAGTCTTCTTTTCCTTCTATTGCCTCTAGATCTGTAACAGATGACAAACATATCCATATCTCTTTGATCGCTATAAAAATAAATGTGTTTGTATAATATCTATCATAGGACAATAAAAGAGTATTTTAAATGTACTCAGTGTAAAATCATCAGGCAGAAAAATGGAATAAACCACTTGCTTCATGATGTTTTTTTCCATAAAAAGTCTTGTTTCTGGGAAGAAACTGTGCTTAAGGAAGCAAAAAGGTACATAAATTGACCAATTTAAGAGCATTGGTCAGATTAGGGATACAGTAACAAATTATTTTTCTCCGGATTTAGTAAGAGATAAAATGTTCTGTTTTCCTAGAAAACAACATCATTTAAGTGAAGAAAATACAAAGTAACAGTTTAATAGGCGAAAGGGAAGAAAAGGGACTTTTCTTGTGCGACTGTGCTTGCAGGCTAAAATACTTCTCTTAAAATAAATGTGGATAAGAGATGGACATTGTTTGTCTCACACTAGGGAGCACATCATAATTTGTACAAGTGCTTCAATGCAAAGGGCCAGACTGTGTGAAGTGAGTTGTTCCTTGACCTACCAGTAGGTGACTGCCCAAGACTTAGTCATTGAACACACCAGTTCAGTGACAGTGAACATCACTCATCAATGTATACTTGTTCTTACACACAGATATGTGTAGAGCCTCTCCTAAAAAGCCTGATTTCTCCAATTAGAGATTCTCACTTCCTGCCAAGGGCTTTGTCTGCTTAGTTACTGGCATCAACCAAAAGATGATTTAATTCTGAAAGCCGACCATTCCAAAGGCAATTGGAAATAACTTCTTTAACCACTATGGGCAAGATTGGTCCCTAATTCATGCTGGGGGTAAATGAGCTTTGTTTCCTTTGATTTTTCTGTTTTAGGGTCTACTCTTGTGTGTGTGTGTGTGCGCACGTGTGTGTGTGGTTTGTGTTTTTTTTTGTTTTGTTTTTGTTGTTATTATTTTGTAAAAATTTCTACTTTCCAATTCCATAATTGCAAGCCACAATGCAAATAAAGAGCAGGCCTTGGCCAACCACTGAAAGATTTTGTTCTGCTGTATGGATTACCTTTACAGAAAATTGAAGCATACCATTAAGTATGTGTAAATGCCTGTAGACAATGAACAAAGTAGTAACCTTAGCCCATAATTGTGTTGGACTGCTGTTTTCTCTTCATGTTGCTGTTTTCACAAGGAAAATGTTTAGATTCAAAACCTGACTCTGCTACAGAGCTAACATAGTTCTAAGTATGGTGCAAGGATTGGATGGGATAAGAAACATATGGATGTCCTATGAAAAAACATCGTATCTATTATATCTTGAGGTTTAGCTCTGTTAAGGCCACAAAAAGGAAATGGCAGTGAAGAACTGTCTTTTTAAAATAGTCTAAGGGTAGATTAAAGTGACCTACACATTCACAAAACTTTGCACCCAGCTAAATATCACACAAGTGAATGAGTGATTTTACATCAATGTGAAAAGCTATGGTAAGCTAAATTCTGACTAGTGGATTTTCTAGGTATGACAGCTGGCGTATCGTATTTTATTTGAATTTTCCTAATATTGTTTAAACAACTACTTTAATAAAGCACTTAAAAGTTGTAACTATTATAAATATTGTTGCACTGTAAATAATTTCTCTGTTCTAAACAGACATGTAAATCAACCAAGATCCATATGAGTCAATGCAATAATAATATCTCTCCTAAACTTTAGATGCTCATTATTTTTAGAATTCAAGTTTTCCATCCCTTGAGAACCTTATTCCTACATCCTAAATCAAAATCACCAAACACATCCCAAGTTTATTCTTTAAATATACCCTTCATTCCTTCAATACTGACAAAAAGAACATTGCTTCAAAGCTGAGCCAAAAACCAAAACAGTACTTATTCCAAAAGTGAAGTGAGGGAAATAGATTCTTGCTCAGGAATTTTTCCAAGTAGAATTGAGTGCAGTACAGCTGCAACATAATAAAAAGCAATGCTGGAATCCATGGCTAGCCTTTCCTCTGCGCTACAGACAACACCAGAGCTCTTAACTCTTCAGAGACTCCTTCAGAGGTGTAACACAATGGTCAACTGTCCATTAAATCCTAGAATATTATGTATGTGGCTATGTAAATTCAATGTAAAGCATCTGTACAAGAAATCCAGATGAAACCCATAGACTGAAAAAGCTGGAATAACTCAATCCAAAGATAAGAAAACTGTCAAAGAGGGGGGAGATAGTCAAAGAGAGATGTAGAGGTCAATTTTGTTTGAGTTTACAATTCTGAAAGGTTTGACATGTTTGGCCATAGTGCATGTCACCACACAGAATGGAATGACATAGACACTCTCACTGTGGGTCTTCATAATTTATTCCTTGTTTGGTGAAAATTTCCCTGAGTCATTTTAGTATGTAATGATGGTTATGTTCCAAGGCATTTTGGAGGAGTAAAAGAGCAAAGGGGGAAAGCAAGAGCATTTGAGGTGGAACGGCATGTTGCGTTGTTTGTTCTGTCCTTTGATTGTGCCTATTTAGTTAGGGCATCAGATGCTTTGGTTTGCTTTTCTCTAGCATGCAATTATTGTGGGAAAGCTACGTCAAGTAAGTGAGTATCTTCCTTTGATCAAAAAGGCGATGAAATATGTGGTCATTCTGATGTGTTCTGGGGCTAAGCTCCCCAGCACAGCTGCTGATCAAACTCTTATGACTCCCACAAATAATTCAGATCCCTGGTACAAGGTTGTTTTAAGGAAAATTGATTGATTCGATTGATTGAATTGGCCTTAGAATTCATTTCTTCTCAGGGCCTGCCATATAATTAATTTCAATTAGAAGATATTTGCTGGCACAACCTTTAACTGAAATTTCAAGGTCCTGTTTTTGACAGGCCTTGGGAGGTTTTGCAAATATTTACCACAAAGTGACTTTAATGAAAGAATTTTATTACCAGGAATAAATGACAGAAACTATATATTTAAGGAATATGCACTGAAGAAAGAGAAGTGAGAGAGACTTTTACTACAGGTATTTACTACTCAGGTATTCAACATAGATATAATATAGACAAGATAGAGTCAAAACATATGGAACGCATTCAAGTTTACTATATACATATACACAGTCTTTATGTTTCAGTGGCTGGCATCAAGTAGTCTTTAAATGGAAATTCACAAAAATTTTTGGGAATAGCTTTCAGAAACTGGTCACCAAAATGAAGGAATATGTCATAAGGTCTTGACTGGAGTACATGTTGACCTGTTCATGATAAAGACAAGGCAAGAAAAAACTTTGATTTGTCATCTGCTATAGAATAAACGTGTTGATGGTAGGCCAAAGGGACTCCACGCTTCCTGAGAATAAGAACAGATTTCTTTTGGAACTGTTATTTGTTTATTAGTCTTGACGTGGGTTTTGGCACAGAACTCACACCATCAGGGATGTAACTGTGACGTGCAGTGACCTTACAGCTTAGTGCTTCAGAACTGTCCTTGAGTGTTGTACCTCCTACTGCTTGGACTGTAGATTGTCTGTTCCATGGCAGCAGCCTGGAACCATTGCTACATGCCTGTGGAGATAAACTACACAGTTCTTAGAATAATTATGGAAAAAGTACTAAAGAATGAAAAAGGTATAAATATGATGTTTAACTTCAGCAGAAAATGAAGGGTCCCATGTATGCCCATTGCAATGAATCCTTATCAAGTATATCTCTATTGTTGTTACTGTCATTACTATTACTAATTTTATAACTATGGTTCAAAGAGATAAAAAAACACATTATGCTTGATACAGTGCAAATGAGTAACAAATAAGACCGTCCATCATCCAAGAGAATCTATAAACTAGGAAATAAAATTCAGTAACACATGAACAAATAGACTAAGGTGCCTGTTGGGTGCAACAGAGTCATGGGTCTAACTGAGGGCAAGGTTACGCCTGATTGCATTGTAATTGGATGATCAAGAGTGCAGATGATGTGAGGATGTCTATGTACAGAGCTCCAGTTCATGAACTTCATTCCAACAGGTCAAGTCTTCTGTCATACTGGTCTTGAGGATTAAAAAAACAGTCAGATACAAGCTATGCAAAGAGGTAAATAAAGAAAGAAAAAAAACAGAAACTTCTTTGTATTCAACCATGGTATGCCAAACCCGATCTTGCTGTAGTACTTTGAAAGCTGTTTTAAATTAACTATAACTATTTATGCAGCTACAGTCTAAAATTGTTAACATATCTAACATTTTCTGAAAAAGGTGCTATATCATTTATCATTTCCCTTAAGAACACTTGAAACTGATTAAACCTTTTACTTGAGAAGCTACTTTATTTTATTTTGTATTTTAATTTATTTCACTGCATGATTAATTTGTAATCAAGACTTGTTTTGATTTTCCTAACTGTATTTTAAAACCAAACGTGAAGCAATAACTTCTGGATGGCTTACAAAATAGTAAAAATGTGTTCCATTAAGAAAAAAAAAAGCAGTTAGTATTTCACAAATTTCACACACCACATTAACCATTCTTTGGTAAGCCTTCTGCAAATATGGTCAAAGTATCCCAAAGGTCAAGTGCTATGGGATGGTGGTAAAGTTTTAAGGTCTACAAAGTCAAAAGAACACGAATGATTGCATAGGCACAACAGATCATCTTATCTTACATAATTGACTCTTAAAAATTTTGACTGCAGATTTAATATAGTCATGCTAGCCAAACTTTTGAACTTTTGACAAATGAATCTTCTCCAAGAATGCATGCTTCTTGCTTTGTTTTTAATAAAAATATATGTAAATTTCATTCAATTTAAAATTATGCAACAAAATGTCATCACATTTCTCACAGCCCTTGTGCTCATCGGGACTGTGCATGGGCAGTGTCTAAAGCTAAATTCTCTTTTGAGTTAAAAATAATATTTATTTCTCTTCATGCTAAAAAAAAAAAATAAAACAAACAAACAAAAAAACACAGACCGACTTTTGACTATAAGTTTTGTACAGAGCTGGTTTTCACCAGAGATCTTGGCAAGTGCATCTCTTCCAAGAATACATGCTCTGTGCCATATGTCCATTAGGCTTTCTAGAAGTGCGCAAATATTGTACCATTGACTCAATGGGCCAATAGAATATTTCAAACTTCTTCAAAGAGATAATTGACCAGTTGAATGTGTACGGTAACACTAGAACTGAGATCACCAAGTAAAATGATCTCATACTGAATGTGGGTGTTTAATTTGTTTGATTTTGGGGGATGAGTTGGAGCACGTATAAGCCAAGTTTTGATTACCAAGGGCTAAGAGTGGGGAGAGGGAGTAGGGAGAGAGGCCCAGAGCAGCACGTTTAAATAGAGATGAGCCGAGATCAGCCACTTCATAAGACTTTCACATAGAGAAATCAAGAGGATGGAAGTAGAAGAGGGAGGATAGAAAAAGGTCAAGTCCCCCAGTGGATTGTTTGAAACTTGCTCATTTTCTCCCATAGTGCTTGGGCAGCAGAGTGACTGCTAAGTCTTCACTGCCTTTATTTAGGTCCTCTGGCTTCAAAGATTGGCAAGTTCCTACTATATTTCTACAAAGCAGACTGCTTTTCAGGCAGGTTTTCTCAAGTTCTTGCTTTATGAGTTTTGGAGAAGGATTTTGGACAGAGATGTTCAGAAGACAAAGTGCTTGCAGTCTTTGGAGGTTGTTAATTCCTGGAAAAACTTCTGGCAAACTCCACCTCACCAAAATTTCACAGAAAATGTTTGTTAAAATTTGACCAGTTTAAATGAGTTTCTTGTGTTGGTGTCTTTACCTAGTGGAAGTTCGAATCGTGCTCGGTTTTACACACAAAGTCAAGAAATTCTGCCAACATATACAGTCCTCTTCTCTCTAAAATATTTTATTTATTTACTCTGGAGTCTGAAGACAGCTTAGAGACATGTCTCTTGCCAATGGTATTTGCAGTGGTATTCACAGAGTTGTCTTCTAATTTTTAGAGTCAGTTTGCATTTATTTCTTAGACTCATGTAGAGATTATTAGTAATAACTCTCCTAACTTTCTCTGAGGTTTCCACCATTGTTCTGCATGGTCATTGAGCTGGCCATCAGCCTCTAGCATTAGAAGGTTTATTAAACTTCCATGTAAAACTGCCACATATTTAGAAAGTAAAGAGGACATGAATACTGTGAAATTTTTTATTTAAAAATATAGATCAATAATGTGCAGCTTCATACTTTGCAAGTTATTATAAGGATGGAGAATGGGGAGAGATATTTTGGAACAGCAAATCCTGATGACTGCTACAGAAGCAAGTTGGACGTAACATCTTTTCCAGGACTGTAGCAGGTTCCATAAGGAAAGTAAATAGGTCTTGGACATGGATTATGACCTTTAGATTCCTATTACTGACATCTGAAAGCTCTGACCACTTGCACTTTCTTGCAGATCCCAGCTGAAATCTTGTTGCAACTGGCATATACTCATCTCTCCTTGTGTTGAAATAGCCTAGAGTGCTTTCTTCCCATGAGCACCAAGGGAGAGGTATTGGATCTCTCCCTCAACCTCTGTATTACTAAGATAAACATACCAATCTCATTCGTCCCATAAAGTAGGTTCTCCAGTACTCTAATCAACTTAATATCCATTTTCAGTGTTTCTTCCACTTTAAATTGGGACTTTCAGAATAGCAGTATTTTCCAGCACTGACAGATTTAGTTTCTGCTCTTGAAAAGCAAACCATTGGTGAATTATATCTTGCAACAATGAACGCCATAGTTATTCATTTAGGATGTGAGGAAAGAACCTTCCAATTTGGCCGTCTGCGTGCAACACAAAACAGAGTGATTTTGGATGTATCAGGAAAGTCAAAATAATCATAAACAGAAACAAGAAATTTCATTCAAATTTGGCAATCTGGAATGACCATACTGTAGCTAAGGTCCTACCTTTGACCAGATCCACCTTCAGACCAGGCCTCTAGACTTTAAAATAGGATGTTTACCTTCAAAGAATGGTACAAAAGCATTTGTGTCAGAGTTTTCTGGGTTTATTTTTGTTTTTTGGCTTTTTTTGTTCATTTGTTTGTTTTTTTGGTGCAGTGCAATAGCTGCCTTTAAGGTATAGTTTGATCATAAGTGGAATGAGAACTACTTTAATTTCTGGTGGGCATTTGTGAAAATCAATTTTTTTAAAATCGCAATTCTTACAAAAAAATATTATTCTCCAAATATTATTTAGAATTTAAATAATAAATTATACTTGGCTTTTTATTTATATGAAATACATAACTATCATGAAAAACAGCTTCAAATAAGCCTCATATTCAAAATATCCTTGGCAGTTTCTAACATCTGAGGATATGTCCCTTTCCCGCTCAAAGACATATTACTTCTAAAAGGTTAAAATCCACAAGACAACAGCTCCCTACCAGGAAAATGAACTATCCACCAAAAATAAGAAAGAAAGAAAGAAGGAAAGAAAAACAAATCTACTTCACAAGAAGAAAACGAGACATTTCTAAAGCATTTCAGGGTGACCACACACCAAGTGAAAAAAAAGTTCAAAATGCCTGCCCCACACAAAGGATAACTTCTCCTGGCAGAATAAAAGTATCTCTTTTTACTAAGAACTACTCACCCATCAGTCAACACCACTTTAACTACTTTACGTATTTTCCACCTCTCACAGAGTACATCAAAAGTTCAGCACATACTACCAGCCAAGTAGAATATCCAGTAAGCTATATATATACACATACAAGTACAAACGCAAATGTATATAGCAATAGGTATTTCATTTTGAGAAAAATAAAATCCAGACATTGACAGTAGCCATATGTCAGTGACCATTGTGCCATTCATTTAAATGTCTCACTTTTAAAAGTTTTAGGTAGAAAGATATGGAATATTTTCTTTTCCCATCTCGTGTTGCCAACCACATGCATTTACATAGACATATACAAAAACTTTCAGGCAGTCATAGAATCTTCAAAATTAAATACTATGCAATGAATGAATGAATGAAATACTATGCAATGGTGAATGCTTTGTTATTGTTTCTGTTCCTCATAGATGCTATAATCAGAATGTAGTGAATACAGATGGAATAAAAAGAGCTGACAGGAACAGTAAAAAAATTTATGCTCCTTGTCTAGGGTAAACAACGAAATAAAAGAAAGAAAAAGGAAAAAAACCTGAGACTTATGTATCATCACTTTAGGTTGCCTAACTCTAATTCCCAAAGTAAAGGGATTTAGAGAGGGATTCGAGGCAAAGCAAAGAGACAACTTTATAGATATTTTACAGGAAATTTGGCCATCAAAACCAAAATGTTCCTTGTCTGGAAAGTTAACAGGGGATAGTGGGAGCTTGTACTAAGTGTCAAATGGAACTAGGCATAAAGAGCTTTGACTCTGAAGCAGGCATTTCTCTTATTGATGAAATAAAGAATATAACTGAAGGCTACCAAGGCAGAGATACATAACAGACACATGAAATATTCCTAAACTTTGAAGTAGTGGTACTGTTTTTCTCCTGTTTTCTGAATCAATATTAGGGGAGCAATAGGGACTGAGAAAAATATGCTGTATAAGTTTTCAGGGAAAGAGTAGGAGGAAAAGACAAACTTTTTAATTGGAGTTGTAGGGATAGGGCAAGGGCTAATGGCTTCAAACTGAGTGTAGATTTAGATTGGATATTAGGATGAAATTCTTAACTGTGAGAATGGTGAGGCATTAGAACAGGTTTTCCAGAGAGGTGATCAATGTCCCATCTCTAGAAACATTCAAAGCCAGTTTGGATGGGGCTTTGAGCAACCTGATCTAGTTGAATGTGTCCCTGCTCATGGCAGAAGGTTTGGAACTAAAAGATCTTTGAAGGTGCCTTGCAACCCAAACTATTTGTCAATTCTCTGATTCTATGATAAGAGTTTCAGCAACTTGCATGGCTAGGAAGCATCATCTCTTGAAGATGGTATATTTCCTAAATTTAAATATTGCTTGGCTGTGAGGATCTAAATGATAATCAGATTAGGGATGTCAATGACAGTAAGGTCCACAGTTAGTGAGAAGAATATAGCAAAAAGGTCTGTGGTGAAAAAATCTATCATTTGACTGAACTAAGTTTAAACAGTATGTCATCTACAAAGGTGTCAGACTAAATGTTTATTTAAGACAAAAGGTGCCAGGGGAGAATACATGGGTAGACCTGTGAATCTTCAAGAAAGAGATGACAAGGGAATTTTTGGTTGTGGATAAAATTACACAAAGCTAAAAGTCCACTATGTCTTTACCAAGAACTGGACGATCCTCCAGAGGATGTGTTAAAGAAATGATTGGAGAAGCAGCCAAGGAAAGCCAGACCTGATGAAACCCAGAGAGATTTCAAGGACAGCAGAAACAGAGAGGCCAAAAGAAGTTACGGTTATAGCAATGAGTCTGAGATCTGGCAAAGTGGATGCCATTAGATGTTGTGGAAAGAATGGTTTCATTTAAGGACAGAGGAGGGAAGCCAGATTGGAAAAGCTCTAGGAAGAAAAAGTGTAAACAGCACATTCAGAAAGCTTAGAGATGAAAGACCGTCTGCAGATGGGCCAGTAGCTAGAGATGGAAGGAGTCAAAAGTGTTTTATTTATGATGTGAGAGACTTAACATATGGTATAGCAAGAAGAATAGACTAGAAGCAGTGAAAACAACAAATGAGAGGAGACCAAAAGGTTAAGGAGAAGACTAAGGTAGGAGAAGAGAAAGGGCACATGAGAGATGAAGAGCTAGAAAGTGTAAGAGGATGAAAACATAAAAGAATACATGAAAAATGTCTGTGTCCATGTCCATGAAGATGGAGACATCTACAGGACAGGGAAAGGGTCCCAAGCTAACAGGAAGAGGGAAGATCATGTCACATGTTTAAAAAACAGAAAAAAACCCAAACAACAGGAAGGAAGGAAGGAAGGAAGGAAGGAAGGAAGGAAGGAAGGAAGGAAGGAAGGAAGGAAGGAAGGAAGGAAGG
>JAWWMP010000165.1:52513510-52595595 GCA_035047865.1 Dendrocincla tyrannina
AGGAAGGAAGGGAGGAAGGAAGGAAGGAAGGGAGGAAGGAAGGAAGGAAGGAAGGAAGGAAGGGAGGAAGGGAGGAAGGAAGGGAGGGAGGGAGGGAGGGAGGGAGGGAGGGAGGGAGGGAGGGAGTAAAATAAAAGGTAGAACTTGCCTTTTCTCTTGACCTTATGTCAAGAGAAAAGGAGAGTTTAAGCAGAGACTTAGAGATGGACAGAACTGAAGGATTAGAGATTACAATTAAATTTGAGGCCGCACAGCTGTGCAACTAGACTGATAGCAGAGCAGAAAAAGTAGAGTGGTAATGAGGTGAGTATAAAATGCTTTTTAAAAGTAAAGTAAAAATTGTGGTCTTCAAATTCACTAGTTTCAAACCCCTCCTCCTAGATTTAGAAAGGCCCATATCAGAAGGGCCATCCTTCAGGACAGCATGGATGCTTCATGATATTTTCCAAACAGAATCATAAAGCTTGTTAATTGGCAATGCTATATGAGGATAAGCATATATGAAATCACAGAAAAGTCTGAAATTAGCACAGGTAGTTTTATGACATGCATATTTTAGTCGCAGAGTTATTTTGTGTAAGCTTAGCCTGAATGATGGCAATAGACACATTTCCAGTAAAATATTTCCAGTTGAATACAGTGTTATTTCCCCACATGGAAGACCCAGCCCTCTCTTTCCATAGCACAGTGTTCCTTAGTGTGGTCTGAGAGTCCTACAGAGCACACGTGCAGCAGCTGCAAGGCTAATGCAAATCACAGAAGGCAGAGACCAGGACTGTAGAGCAAGATACAGACACCATTAGCCATGTTGGCTGCATTATGAACCCGATTAGGGAACCAATCCAGGTTAAAACTAACTCAGCAGAAGGTTTATTTTTAAACTGATTCATTTCCCACTCATCTTCACTGACTAGCTGCACAAAGGCTTGCAGTTGTAGGGGAAAGGAGATGGATGGGATAGTGGCAGAAGGGAAGGGAGGGTACAGTCCTCCTTTAGGGTAGTCTTGGCATTTTTTGTCTCTCCTCAAGGGATAAACTACCTTGCAGACAGGGAATGAATAACTACCTGATTTTAGTCCAGTCCTAAATTAATAAAATTATGTTGTACATAAGTTTTCCAACTTCTCCAAGCTACACTAGGCTATCATCATGTGACATCTTAGACTTATTCCCTGAACCAGATGAGACAGTTTGTACCTGGCACAAGTGAAGGTGAACCCAATTTTTTTAAATAGCTTATGCTCATAGCCAGCCAATTATTTTTTAAAAATTGCCCTTCATTTCCTCAGCTTGCTTACAGTGCTCTTTCTCGTAAGTCCTCAAATAGTTCCTCTCCTTCCTCAAAGTACTGTCCATGCCTCCCAAACTTAGAGTGCAACAATGCCCTCTTGCTCTTAATCTTGCCTAAGTGACAATACTGTTTCTCTCCACAGAAGAGGTGACTTTACAATACAAAGGCTCTCAAGAGCAAACACAATTTTACCTGGTTTGCTGTACAAAAGCTCTTCTATATCCCATCTCATCTATCATTTCTTCTTTCCAAGTATCTGCTCCCTGCTGAATTATCTGAATTTATAAGCTATTGGTTAGCCCTTTTTTGTAGGGAAAATAAGAATCAGAAATGGTCATTTAACTCATGCTGTCCAGCGTGTTTGAGGTCAAAAGTTGTTCTAACTCCTTGCCAGTGAGAACAGACAGTGAGGACTTCTAGCACACACACAGTCGGCACCACTGGAGAACGTTGTCTGAAATGTCTTTCGGTTGAGACTCCTTTGGAGAAGCACTGGATGTGCTAATGCAGCAAATTCTGTGTGGCCCACAGAAATACACTGCTTTGAATTTGAAACCATCTCAGAGCCAGGGTGCAATTGAAGAGGGAGAAAGAAAATTTGCTCTGTAGTATCCAGGACCTAGTGGTCTGAACAGTTTGAACAAGAGCTCAAATCAGTTCTCACACTTACTAGAAGTGTTCAAATTAAAAGTCTCCCATTTTTTTTCCTTCTTCAATCAACACTGAGTTGTTTACATCAACACTAATGACTGCAGAGGAGAGATTGTGAGAAAGACTTGTTGGGTAATTCAGTGGACAGAGAAAGTACTTACCAAGAGCTCCTAGGTCCAAGATCTAACCATTTGTCTGGCGTACCTTCTTGGATGGTACATTTCTTCTAAATCATTTCCTCAGAAAACAAAAATAGGACGATGCAATTTTTGCTCTGATTTCAGACAAAATAAATGTTGGAATCTATAAATCTTTCACACAAACACACACACACAAAAAAAGTACTAATTTTTGTTTTAGCAAGTCCTGCCTGGAGCCTTCAGTCTGGAACCTAATTTGAAAATGTTGGCCTGTGAAATTGTGCCTATTTCGTGAATGAGACAAAGTCTAGCGAACAGATGAGCATTGTAGACGTCAACTATTCCTGATTGGGTTTGGTTTTCTTTTTTCAAACCTGTTTTATAAAGCTTTTAAAATAAGATAATTTTGCAATTTCAGAAATCTGATGTGAAGTATCTTAATTTTCATGTGAGAAATGGCTTTGATCCTTCATACTTCTTACAGATCTTGTCTCTCTTTTCAGCTTGTTGCTCTAAAACACCCAATGAATTCTCTGTCTTCCCACATACATTGACAAGTGAGGTGCAACTATTTTGATACCATGGAAAGCAGACATATAGGTCTGGATGGCCCTTTTCTGAAAAAAGACTGCAGAGAAATGGCCCTCTGGTTCATGAAATTAATGAACAGGCAGAATGATTTGTGAAAAACAACTGTTTTATAGGACCACCACCTGCAGTATGGGCTGGATCCCACAATGTGGAAGAAATCCAGAACATTTCAGATTAATTTCTTGACATTTCAACCTTGTCCTGCACCCCATCCACCAACACAGAACATATTCAAGATTAACGAAGATACTTCTGGCGACACACTGCAGTCAT
Source organism: Dendrocincla tyrannina (assembly GCA_035047865.1). Lineage (NCBI taxonomy): Eukaryota > Metazoa > Chordata > Aves > Passeriformes > Dendrocolaptidae > Dendrocincla > Dendrocincla tyrannina. The sequence continues at coordinate 52,516,457 of JAWWMP010000165.1, forward strand.
GGGAAATTGGAACACAAGTCATGCCATATCTACTGACAGCTAATAAAGTACTCCACAGTACTGCAAAAGCTGTATTTTCTATGCCTGAAGATCATGTAGCTTAGTCTGGTTTTTACTAAATAGTGCTGAACTTTTGGCTGTTTATTCCCAACTCTGTGATGTAAGCTGGCCTCCCTGGGAGCCAGACTCCAAGTGCGGCAACCACTCTGTACGCACACACTGCATGGAAAGAGTTACCTAGTAATAAAAAACATATGAAGCTCTGAGATCAGTTCCACTTTCTCCCTCCCCAGGTGTTCCTTTGTGGTTGTGATTTGTGCACAAGCCTATAGAAAATGCTGCATATACAAGCCAAGATATACAAAGATTTCAGGCTCTCAACCCCTACTTAAGAATCTTACTTTGGGTTTCTAAAACGAATGGGGAACCAAAATACCTTTGTAAATCTGGCCTGCAGGATCCAGTTGGAATGTTGGGAGAGGAAGGGAGTGAGGTTTCATCTTGCTGCTCACTGGCCAACAAGCACCCTGCACCCAGATGGGTTCTGGAATCACTTGGTGTTCAGCTAGCCCTGTTTTTATTACACAAATTTTATTACACGAATGCATTCATTTGTTTCATATATAATCAATATTTTAACACTCGCAAAAATGACTGTTGGCTTTGCATCCGCTGAGTTTCAGAACTTCTCATATCCCAAGACACTTTTTAAAATATTTCACACAGCAACCTTATCACAGAACGCTCCTTATAAAACTTTCTCTTACGATCTACAGTTTTTCTTTTGTAAAGCAAAACAAAAACAAACACTAGATCTTTAACTGGTGGTGGAGTTTGGCTTTATTCCACTGACAACAGTGTTGTTACACTGTTATGCATTAGTTTTGGATTAAAACCACTCAATCTACAATTACACATACTTTTCTGAAGTAAGCAGGTGGCTGCATCAGAAATTGATCTGAGAATTAAGACTATTTTCAATATCTTGGAAATTCTGTCCTGAAGTCCTTACTGAGAACTTTTTCTCCAGAACAACTTCATCAAAATATTTTTTACGTTTTCTTCTTTTCAAACCAACACACCCACAGACACTTGCAATTCCTTCTCCCTTCATGTCACAAGCAACTTTTGAAGAGTGCTATTCAACCCTCCAAAATATGTGACATCATTCATCTTAATAAAAATGTCATAAAGACCCTGTAGCCTTACAGTATTCTATCAGAACTGCCTTCCTGTTTTGTTAGCAAGCAACACATAGTTGCTTTTCTCAGCTCTGTGTATATATAGCTTGTTTACTTTGTTTATGGAAGTCACACAGGCAAAATCCACCACTTCCTAAAACCACAGTATATCATCTCATCTACCTTTTCTTTAATCACTGGAACAGTTCTGTCAGCAAGGAATCAGAACTGGGTTTCTGACATTCTTTTCCTATCAGTCCATGCAAGGTATTTTGGTTTGTTTGATCCCCCTTTATCTTACATGATTCCTGACAGAACCTGTGAATTAGATTTGGAACTCCTTGCTGCATGATTGTGCGCATAATAAAAGCCTACAGGTATCCAAGAGCAAACCAGACACCATAAGGAAATTTCAATCCACTGTGGGATACTAAACACAAAGGAATACTTGAGCCAACTTGGTCGTTAAAGATTGGAAGAGGATGCTGGAAAAATATTATTTTAAATATTCTCTATTTTTATTCTCTTCCTGAGTCCCCATCATTGGCCATTGCAAGGGAAACGATAGAGAACTCAGTGGAGCTTTGGTCTAACTCTGGATACGCCAGCCCAGTCATATGCATTGGTTATTTAATAATATGTAGCGATATTTTCTAGAAGGCAAATTTAAGCTACACAGCCTGTAAGATGGACAATGCCTTCTCCCTTTTCTAGTTTTTATTCCCCCTATACTCTCAAAAGAATCCCTGACCTTTGGGTAGATTTTTGAATAGTTTCAGATGAAATTTGCAAGTCTCTGCTATTTGAACACACATATCACATTTATCTGCCTTAACCTGATCTTTATTTCCGTCTATCTTCTTATCCTTTCATCGAAATGTCCTTTATCATCTGCTTTTAATTTTCTTATTTAGCTTTTCTTGACACTTCACAGGTTCTCCTTTTCAAAATTCTTATTTCACCTTAGTTATTCCTACAGATCTATAACATTTTCTACATTTGTCTGATTTCATATTCCTTTCTGATTTTCTGGTCCTCAAACTCTTCTTAATGCATTCAGTTTTGTGTCTTTATATATTTCTTAGCTCAGTTTTGGAAAATATTTCCTATTTTATTTGTTTTTGAAACAACAGAACAATCTTTATTGCCTTTTAGATTAAGTAGAATTTTTCTCATTGATTTCAGAGAGAATGAACAGAGATTTTTCCTTTGTCCTTACACATGTATGTCGCATGTATGTCTGCCCACAGAACCTGAGCTCACTTTGGGGAAAGCAAGAGCAGACCTTTGTGTTTAGGGATCATGGCTGGCACACAGCCTTGGCTAACCCAGACTGGCACACTCACTAACAGAACAATCTATCTACCAACATCTCAAAAGATTTTTATTCACAAGCTGCCTTACAGCAGCCTTATGTTTCAGCAATGCTGCACTAGGTCACTAGCAAATAGTTGGGTTCTATGTTTATTTTAAAACTTTTCTCCTCTAGACCCCCATGCTGCAGTACAAACTGTACCTGACAGATAGAAGAGTTAATCAGAAAGGAGAAAAAAGTCACAAATTAATTTAAATTCATAACGTAATAGTTTGAGTGTCAGCAGATGTCAACTATTATGTGGCTGCATAAAAATTTATAACACAATTGTTCATAAGTACGTTGGAAGATGTGTATTCCTCTTTACCAGGTCAATGTCATTCTATGAAAAGATTAGTGCTTGCAAAGGTCAGATGAAAGGAGCACTCTCATGAGTTCTGTGTACTATGCTCATATGTATCTATCAGAGGTGCAAGATACTTGAAAGAAGAAGTGATTTGGATTCTAGTCCTAACAATAGTTAAAAATGAGAGCACTGCCTCTAACATGCTTGGCAGATCAAGACCATCATGAAAAACAAAATCAAATTAATTCTCAAGACATCTAAAAACGTTAGGAAAGGCAATCAATGCAGAACTTTATCATTTTAAGTTGCCACATATTACTTGTTTTATTTCTTCCTATTGCAGTGTAACTAGACGCCCATGGTAAAGAAAATAAAATGCTAGGGAAAGTTTTTCAATTATTTGTTTGTATTATGGTAGTGTTTAAGTAGCTCCTATGTTCAGTTATCAGTATTTCATTGTGTTTGGCACTATAAAAATAGAAAGTCTTCCTACTATAGCCACTTTTTGCCTTACTTGCTCTCATTGATCACATGAAAAACCAGCAGAAGAAAGGATGACAGCCACTCCACTCACTTCAAACGTATCTAAAAGAAGCGTATCTAAAATCTTCTAGGTTATTCTTCCAGCTGATGGAGGAGACAGAAAACTTGCTGTGGTGTCTGGGGTGGATTGACCAAAGCAAGCATCTTTTCCCTCCTGTACATGGACAAGCAGAACTTGGGCAAAGGGCTCCCCCAGGCTTCCCTGGGCTGGGGGCTGAGCAACGCTGAGAATCCTGTGTGCTCCTGATACCTGCCCAGAACAAATCCAGAATTTAGCAAAGATTTGCTATGCCGTTTTACAAGGCAGAAACCCAAGCCAAAAGTTTGAATCAAACATGTTCAATGTTCTGTGTTTCTAATTAAAGTTTTCAGGTTTTATGTTTTGTTTACAGTGTTTATTTTTAGCTAGACGATGGCTCTTTCTATTATTAAAGGAGATAACTTTGATTAATGTTCTTTTAATTCTGAGAACAAACACAAAAGGAGGTTTCAGTAGAGCGTTGTGTTCTTGGTGAGCGTGGGAGACTGTCCGGTCATGCTGCTCTTCTCCACAAATAATTTTCAGTGTGACCAAGAGTTGGCCAACATGCAGTGGAGGGAGGAGGGACATTTACAGCAACTAGTGTGAGTTGTTTGAGGTTAAATATAAGGGCTTATCCCTGGTATTTTAAAGTAAAAAGACCCTATTAACACATAAAGAGAAGTCCAAAACGCCAACCAAGTATACTTGGGATAATTTTATCTCATGATCCATGAAAACCTGTCAAAGATTTTTTTTTTTCTTCAGACATGAAGTTGGTCTAACCTACTGAAATACACCAGAATTTTTCCATTTACTTCAGTGGGAGATGAGTCAGTGTACTATTCCTCAGAACTACTTATTGTATCCTTGTGGTTTCCCAAAGCATACTTTCAAATACTTTAGTTAATGAAAAGAAATTAACAGAATCTAAAATTCCTTGCTAGAGGCAGTAGTGTCAATCAAAGGTGATTCATAGTTACTACTACTTTGGACCTATCTCTATTGCTTTTTCATTCTGCAAAATCTGTTGATCCATTTTCATGTTTCTTGACAGTTCAGAAGTTGTTTCTGAATCAACTTGCTGAAAGACACATTGGTCATATTTATGCAAGCTAGTGGTGCTCTGCCTGCCTGCCCTGTGAGCTGATCTGACATTTCTAACGCCCATATTGTTCTGTTATCCATTCTTCTGCATCAAATATCTTTGCTTTCTGAGCTATTTATCAATCACTAAATGCATCTGCGAATGCTTTAATCAGTCCTGTGTATTCTCAATGCTGTTGATTCACTAACAGTGACTCAAGTCTTAATCAAGACAACAGATCAAGTCTTAATTCATTTGTTAAAACTATGAAATAAAGGCCCAGCCTTGGAAAGGATCTGTAAGCGTACAAATCCCTTCTCACTATGGAGTGTCCCAGAAAGAGCATGGCAGTCTTCCTAGAATAGGAGCATGGAACAAGCATATGAAAAATGGAAAGCAGTGCTTTAGAGGATGCATCGCTTTTGTTAGCACATAACTTTTTTTCTATCATTTGTTTAAAGCACCCTCGAGCATGCAATTAAACCGTCAAGCATGCAATTAAATTATTCGACACTTAAATTTACTTTTGAAATTATGGTTGTATAATTTCCATACATAATTGTTTTAAATTAATTCATTAAACTCTTTATTGTGCATGGCTTAAATAGATTCTAATCTGTAGCTCAGCCACATCAGAATCAATATCAAATAGCTTCTGCTTGCCTGTCTATCCACAGCAGGAAAACACTCTTGATTACAGCATTGAGGTAAGAAGAGAGATGAAGAACTCCAGAAGGTTTTAATAACTGAAAGCACTATAAATGAAAGGCAGAGCATTTAATATCTGATATAATCTAGAAGCATCCAAATGTGCTACCTAATCTTTCTATACACAGTCCTTTAGACAGAGAAGTGGCATTCAACCTTTTTTGGAGTTTTCAGTGTCTCAGTGATTTTTAATGATTTCCAGAATGGTACTGGGTTGTTGTTTTGGGGGTTTTTTTCCACTGAATGAAAGCATGAGGTCAGATACCTCTGAAGGTGGACATGCTACTGAGGGAAATCCCTTTTGGTTTAATATAATCCTCCTGTACTTTATATTTATGAGTAAACAATTTGTCATTAACTTAATCCACCATTATTACAATGCCTTACACTTAATCATATTTGAGACAATTATTTTGCATTTATGCCAAATCTGGTGCATTGTCAAAGTTCTAAGCATTGGCTGCAATCTACTTTTCCAATTATATTCCTGCTGCAATTTCTTTCCCATCTTGAAAAATATTATCCAGACCTCTTTCAACTCCAGAATAACAATCACTGTGTATTTTTTGTATTTTTACAGGTGGAGACATTAATGAGCCCAGGGAAAAACAAGCCTTTATCAACTAATTATTGGTTTTACATTTGGGGGAAAAAAAAAAAGGTTATCATATTGTTAACTACATACAGATTTTCTCTTGTGAGGATGCATTATTTTTCTCTGAGAGAACTTCAGAAAACCAAACTGGTTTAAATTACTGTCATGAAAGGATAATATATATGGACTTTTGCTTTTAAAACAGTCATCATATATTTTTCTATAGTTATACATTCCTGAAAAAAAATTACCACTGTTTATTTCTTAGCAGCTATGCTGAAATTCCTACTACAATTTCATAATGAGTGATTTCTTGAGTAAATAAAATATAGATATTTACATTAACTAATCAGCTTTTACTTATTTAAAATAACTTTTCTACTCTATGTGCATAGGGTTTATACTCCCTAATGCTTATCCAGTTAAAAATAAATAAATAAATAAATAAATAAAAAGAACTAAAACAATCTTTGAGCAATTGAAGTCTGGGCATCCTATCTGCAGTTCCTTGAGAAAGACTGTAGCTATTTTGCAAATGCATTTACCACCTTTTGTATTTTAACAGTGTTCGAAATTTTTGCCACAAAAATTATAAAAAGTATCAGGAAACTTTGATTTTGAACATGCCAAAAGTGAGTTGGTGTTGCTTGAGCTCACTTACACATGACTTTCTTTTTCAGACAGGACTTGGGGAAATGGAGACACCTTTAGCAAAGAGGTTTTGAATTCAGTCACTCTTCAAATCTCACCTTGAGAAGCAAATCTGTATTTATCTGTAAATCCGTAAATTTGTATTAATCACTCTCTTTTACCAAATACAAAAGAAAAACTCCTCCAGCAGTGATGTCAATGTCGGAGCTGAGAGTTGTCCACTTCAATTTTTTGAGACAGATCTTTTATTTCCTTCAAAAGACTTCAAAGCCCTGACCTGTCCTGCATGAAGCCCAGAGAAAACCTCTTTTCTGTACCTCCCACTTAGCTGGAAAGCTTCCTTTTCTGCAGCAGCACCAGCAGTCTAAAAAGGATGTGCATGTTGCACATCCCAACCCTGCATGCTACTCATCAAAACTCTGCAATAAACTTAGCAGCATTCATAGGTACCAAATAATTGCTGTTTACAGAACAAGACAGTGAGATCTTCAGATAACACAAAAGAAGACACTATTTTTGAATGAAGCTTTGTGGATGGGTGTTACTCAGATACTGGATTTGTTTTGATTGAATTCTACAGAGAAACTAAAGATCAATTTAACAATTAGTTATATTGTGTCTCTGGAAAGCATTAGTTTGCTAACTTAGCCTTTCTTTTATTCTGGCAACTAACTAATAAATTTTGGAATATTACTTTGAAATAAGGAGTGAATGGTCTCCCTGTCTGGATATACCAATATTTTGGTCTTGACACAACCAACAGTAGCCATAAAAAGAAAAAGGTCGAGTAAGATATTGCATTCAACTTATCCAACTCATTTCAGACACACATCTAAACTCACTAAACACTTCCACAGCACAGGACTAACATGGACTAAAATGCAGCTACAAATGATCTACAGACTGAAACTCACACAGATTTCTACAACAGAAGCTTTGTACCTTCTCTCAGCTGGAGCTCTTTAATAGTGTCTTTTTTTAAAAGTTAAATTTAAAAGCAATAAAACACAAATTAAATAAAACTAGATTTTATACTATGCTGTTTGCCTGGCAAATCTTCTGAAAGAAATATTTGAAAGTTTACCAAATAGATCAAGTAAGGAAATTTTCCAGACTCTGGTTTTATCATCATGTAGTTTAAGCAATGGTAGATGGCTTTCAGCCACTATTGGTCAGATAAGCACCAGTCAAAGGACGGGAGGATTGTGGTGGTGATATTCCTGCTGTTGGTTTAGTTCTAGTCTAAGTTGTCCTGTGCATCTTGTAATGGTTTTCAGCTGTTGAAGCACTGCTCCATTTGTTCTCCTTGTGTACTGGTAAACAGATGGGTCCAAATCTTCTCCTAAACACAAAGGAATTGAAGACAGCATCTGAGGGCAAAATGAAGCCCATGTGACTTTACAAACTAGCTTATACATTCTTTGACATTTAAGAATACATTTTATATTTTTGCATAAAAACATTTCAAAAACAGCATGAGACATATTAAAGTTGCAGATGTGCCAAAGAAAAGAGACTTGGACTTTGTGTGTGTCCTTTGCACACACAATGTAAGATTTCCCTTTGAACTTTTCCAAGTCTCAGATTAAAAAATAGAATAATCTGTGATGATACTTAATAATTTTTACAGACATTACCAGCATTTGACAATCTTCCATAGAACACATAGATGTAGCTTTTTTTTTCAGAAATTTTGATATTTATGCTACAGCTCTTTGAGTTAATAATAAGAAGATCAGGACAATACTAGTACATAAGTCCTCATTCCACTCCAAAAAGAATGAATGCCCTGTGTGTGATTCCAAATATACCTCTCTCTTGGGTTTCTCTTGTATTAACTTAAATTACAGTGAACCATAATAGTGCATATTTTCTCAAGAACTTGGCTGTGCCTCAGGTCTCTCTGATGGCTCCTTCTCTACTCTGCTTCCCTACCCATAGTGCTACCGAAATCACTTTGGCATTGAAGTCAAGTGTCAGTGAAGAGTTAATTTTGCAAACATGTTCAGATATGAGTTTTCTTTATCGAGCAAGATCCTCCAAGCAGATGCTCTATAAATGAAGATAATCCTGAGGTTCCAGCTCCTTCTTCAATATATTAAACCAAGACACATAAAAAAGACTGCATTTTAGGCAATGGGTGTTACTTATACCTGGTCCTAGAGAAAATGTCCTGCCAGTTGGTTGCTGAAATTCTGAAATGATAACATTATGCTAGATTTCCCTAACGTTGAATTCAAATTCAGATTGTAGTCCTGATTTGCTTTCATATTAGTCTAAATGTTTTCCAGAAATATGGCTGTAAATGGCCTTAAAACAAGGAGAAATGATCCTTCCAGGAACCTACAATGGTATGTACAGGAGTTGCTGTGTTCTAGCTTCTTCCATTATTATCAGGGGCAAGGCACCAGATCTATGTTTACAAAGAACTATTATGGTGTATGTCATAGTATTTCCAAGAATCTCATCCATTTAGAGATTGTTTTGAAGGAGATATTATTTGATGCCTTTTGGAGCCAAACTAATTAACTGCTTTAGTATTCAAACTTTGGTTTTAACAATCTGAGCTCATATTTATAGGAGAGAGACACGTTAACTAGTATTGCAATGCCACTCCCTGGAAACATTAACTCATCCCTGCAGATTAAATCTTCTAAAATATAAAACCCATTGTCCTGACCTGCAACATTATTCTTTCTTGGGGTGGGAAAAGGCAAAAGTATTGTTAGTTTATCTTCTTTGATGAATAAGTAAAGAATGTATTTTAGAGATTTCTTTCTTTCTATTCAGAAAACAGTAATTCCTTAAAAAAAGAAAATGTTTAAAAAAGAGAGCAGGAAAAAAAAAGAGAAAAAGGAAAACAGAAGCAGACTTTCCTACATTAAAGAGAAATGTACTTTCCTGCATTAACTAGACCAGTGTTTAAATGTGTGGACAAAATTCAGATCATCTTAAAAAAAAAAAAATGGAATTCCAAGCAAAAATTTGCTTAGGCTCATAACATTCTTCAAAAATTATATTGGTGTTGAAATTTACTCTATTATTTCTGTTCTTCAGTTACTGTCACTCAGAGGTCTAGGAAAACTTATTTCATATTATATGCAGATCCAATTTATCTACATTATGGGGCAAATTCATGTTTGCATTTCTCAAAAATAATAAAAGGGGTTGGATTAAGTTTTGGATGTTAATATTCTTAATAATGTAACACAGATATGATCAATTTGAATATTCTATTTATCTATTTGAAACCAGCATTAAATACTAGAATAGGTAGAAACTCACTCTCAACAACAGCCACGTTATTACCAATAATTTACAAAGTGTGCTTTTCTATTACAGTCTCGGACCTTTTTCATACATTCACAGTTCTATGAAAAGTTATTTCAGTGGGGCTCATTTAGCTTATGAAACACTCAGGAAGAGCTCAGTGGAGTCAGGGAACCCAGTCATGCCTTCAGCAGAAGGATTCACAGAGTAAATCCTGCGATGCCCGTCCTGCCTTGGACAGAGCTCACACAGACAACCCAGCTGGGAGCCAACACACTGCCCTGTACCCAGCTGCAGGATCAAAGCTCACTGCTCTTGGACTCAACCTTCACAATTCTCGTTCTTCTAGGCCTGGAGATGAGCGCTGCCATCCTTACGAGTAAGGAAAACCGAGCTGTGAAAAGGTTGGTTTATTTGCATATGGCCACACAGCAAGTCAGTGATAGAGCAGCTCAGGAGCTGGGGAGCTGCTGGCTGGGGAGAGGCCACGAGCACACCGTGTTGCTGTAGTGGTCAGGACACGCGCCAGTACAAGCCGAGGCATTCTAGGATAAATTGGCAGTACGCGCTCCGCAAAGCTTTCCTCCATTTATTTTATTATGTAGTGAGTGATACAGCAAAATCCCCTGTCTTAAAAGGATATAAAATAGCTGTACACATTCACTGAAAATTTATATTATTGAATGCCAGCCTGGAGAAATATAATCAAAAAAAAAAAAAAAAAGAAATTAAAAGTAATGAGATTACCCGACCTTCTGTCACATTTTCAAGCATTTTGAATGTGTATAATATATTTACATAAATGGTGTTAAAACGCTCAACAAACCATTTAACCGATAGGTGGGATAGCAAAGAAAATTATATTTTTAAAATTTCCACAGGGAGAAGGAAGAGACTGAAGGAATTTTGACATGGTCATTAGCTTGCAGGATGAAAACAATTCATTGATATCTATTCCACGTGTTAGTCTCTGGTCCTCAGGGAAGCAATATGACTGTTCAACTTGAAGAAAACAAGACTTAAAAAAAAAAAGTACTTGAAAAATTTCCCCGGAAAATCTGCTTAATGCTGGCGATATTAAGTCATGGGCATAGTTCTGTGACCTGGGACTCTTGAAGCACTGAGCAAACACTTGAAACTGGGCTGCTGGGTCCCTGGTGACAGAAGCAGTGTAATGTTGCAGGAATGTTCGTGTTTTTTGACACAGGGAACACTTCAGCAGTTGATCTCTTCTCTTTTTCTCTCCCCATTCTTCTTTCCTTTGCAGAAATGTCACTTATTTAATTAGAAAAAATGGGCTATGCTAAGTATTTGAACCAAATCTGGGATGTAGCAATATTTGGATGTGCCCTCAACCACAAACTCAGCATGCCCGTGCCTCTACAATGTTGACTTTGGACTCTTGAGAACCCAAGCACAACTGGGGCACTTGGGGCAGGACAACTGGATAAGAAGAAGAAATTTGTGGGCCAAGGAACTTGACCAAATATTTTGTTCCAAAAGGCAGCTCTGTACACAAAGAATAAGGGGAGCAATAGTTTATTCAAGTGCCTCAACACAAAACAGATGGTGAGATTTCAACAGAGCAAAGGACTGATGGGTAGTTATAGCAGACAGACACCCTCAGAAGACTAAGACCCCAAAACTGATATGCTTAATACTATGATATCCTATGAGACTTAAACTTCTGAAGCCACTTTGAGTGTTTCAGTATTTAAATTGACAAGTAGTGTTTCTTCACAGGAATATGACCTGTCTCTAAAAACAGTTTCTGTGTTTCTTAAAACAGATTCATGGGTCGTATGTTGTCTTTTGTGGCTTTGTTTGTGTTTTTTTTTTTTTTTTAATTTTCACATAAATATAAAAGCAGAATACAGTCAACCTAAAAGTTTTCAGATTCTTCTATCAGACCTTTCCCACCTCTGGGCAAGCTTCCTGACCTAGGAAGGACCTTTTCCTCTAACATTTAGACGATTAATGTCTCCTGACTTGATGCACTGACCTTGTTTTTGTGTTCCTGAGAATCACCTCAAAATGTCCCTTAGGTACAGAGGAGGAAAAGTAAACTAGCGAGCCATAAAGAAATAAAAAACTAGAGGTACAACTTTGGTTTCTGGTGACAGGAGTGATGAGATTTTTCATTTTGTCAAATTTATAACAAACTCTAAAATCATGTTTTTTGGAGACAGAATAGAACTCTAAACTATTGAGTCTAAATTTCCTTTTGCTTCTGGTAAAATGCAAGTTCTAGGCTGTAGCAGGTTTTTCTGTTTTGTTTTGCTATAATTTTATTCCCCTGGTAATCCCAGAAGCAGGACAAGAATTAATTTCAAACAAGGATCTTTATTGTTTGCATAGCTCAGTACTCCGTTTAATTACAAAAATATGTTTGCTGTTTTTCTAATTTAATTTTCTTTGAGAAAATGATGGTTCAAATTAAGGGGAAAAATGTTTTTCAAAACTCAACAGTTCTGTGAAACCTTAAACTGCTTTTCTTTATGTTGTCTAAAGTTTTGGAAAAAAAACTAAATGCTACCAGTTGGTGGGTTTGTGTTTTTTTTTTTTTTGTTTTTAGAGGTTTTTTTGAAGGATCAGAGACATAAATCAGCCACTGATTATGGTCAACTGAGCCCAGACAAGTAAAGTGAATGAATTTTGTAATCACACTATCATACTATTATGCATCTTTTTGCATGCACTGTGTGTGAAATTGTTCTGAAGATGGAGGTCAACAATTATTAGTCACCAAAATATCACTTACAGTTTAGGCTTCCATATTGCAAAGAACAGTGGGTAGATTCTCACTGAAGCAGACAAACATCTGTTGAGCAAGGAAGGAGGGGTTAGTCAGCTTTCTCTGAGAAATAAGAATGCAAATTAAAGTGGAAATAATTTTCAAATTTAGTTCACAGTCCTGAAAGTGAGGACATATTCAGAAACACCAAAGATTCAGCCAAAACTTGGGTGTCATATGAAACTTAACATTCATTGGAAGAAGGATATTGCAAAATGTATGTCTATGTGATCTACTTTGTCACTCGTTGCAGATCACTGGAAAGTCTCCTACGGGGTGTTAGCAAAAAAAAGCCATGAAACCCCAGAATGATTCTGAACTTTAACAGAAGTCATCTGATTTGGAAATTCAGCCTAGAATATTTTATTTCCTAGCAGTCTTTTAAAATATTTTTCTCTTCCAATCATGAAGAATTAACTGCGATTTGTTACCAGCATTTTAACAGAAGAGCCAATAAGATTTTTCTCCAGTGCCTGTGCTAATTCCATCTTTTCCAAGTGTTGTGCATTGAAGACAAAAGAAGAGATATTCAAAAGGCTTAAACTGCTTTTTGCTTTTTGATGATGGCAGAAAACATTCTCTTAGGATTCAGAAAGAAAGAAAAACATTTGAATATACTGTTACATGGGCATATAAGATCTCTGTATTTTTACAAAAACATAAATGCACAGTAAAACTCAGCTACATACTCACCTAATATACAGAACTTCATCGAATTCATTAAAAATCACGTAAGGTGGAAACTCATGTAGCTCTGAGTACTGCCTTTGGGAAACATCTCCTATTTGGTCCAACCACCTCATCCTAGAATTTGATTTTTATATTGTCCAGAGTATTTTTGTCTCCCAGAAATGAGTCATCTGTAGTGAAGTTTAAAATTGTCCCATTGTACACATTAGAAGAACCAAAACCTCCTGTAAGCCACGGTGTGTATAACCCATTCATCTGCTCATTTCTATGGTGGTTTTCAAAAATATCATGTCTAATAAATGGAACAAAAATAAACTGAAGCAAATCCTGAAGGATATACAGCAATTAATTTAATGCAAAATTAATTACAGAAAAAAATAATTCATTAATACAGCAAAATTAATTTGATGTAGAATTTGACAACATGCAACTTACTATATCCAGCAATTCATTAGACATAAATCTTTTATACTTGAAAGTCAAGTATACCAGAAATAAAAACTCAAATCTGGTGAAGAGAGTGGGAGTTTCCTCTTTGATTTCTAGGGGCCTGCATTTCACTGTAGGCACATTTTCTTGTCTAAAAGCAGAATTCACATGGAATTAATTGAGTGGACAAATTATATTAAAGTGGGTTCATTATTTGTTTCTGTCTTTAGACATGCACTGCATACTACAGACCTGAGATGGTACCAGAGAGACTGATTTGAATGAAGGAATTTCTTGACTTCAAAGGGTCAGTGACATAAAGTCAAATAATCTAGACATACATGCTTATGATATTCAGGAAACCAACTTCACTGAATAACATCCTCGTACATATATATTTTATTTCAGAAATGAAAATAAACTACACTCTATGACAGTATTTTATCATAAGGAACACTTAGGTACTTCATTTGAAAAATATCCTAGAAATAGTTGAATAACATCTTTGGTCAGATCTGCCAATTATTCTTAATGAAATATTTCTGAATTCTGTATTCTAGCTACTTTATCCAGACAACTGAATGTGAAGGTGGGAATCTTTAAATCATTTACTCGCTGTATGTATCTAAGATTTGTTTCCATAAGTGTTTAACCAAGTAGCCTGGAGGCATAATTTCTGCAGAGCCAATATTAGGCCCTGGCTCAGCTGGGGGGCTTAAATATGTGCTTTCTGCAAAAATGTGAGATATGCCTGTGAAAAATACGAGTATTGCTGTCAGCATCAGTTCATGTCTCAAATTAGATGTATTCCCAAACTCTTGCTAAAATCTGAGTTTTATGATTAACTGTTCAAAACCCAATGTTGTAGCATAAAGAATATGGCTTTGCTTCTTTTAAGTTCTTTGAACAATCTGTGAATTCTTCCATGAGCTTCCCTTTCCTTGGTGACCTGAGATGACTTAAATTAACTACGATGAACTATGTGGAAAACATTGTCTCCAATGCGTCCTTCCCCACTTCTCACTTTTAATTTATTGGCCACCCACCCCTCTTTTTTCTTTTTGTTCTTGTCCAAATTTTCCTATTTCCAGCATATGTTTTAACATTAAAAAACTCTTATTTGGCAGACAGTATAAATGCTGTACCTCAACAGATGTTTTTAGTGTCAGTGCAAGAAGCGGCCACACGCTGATGTGGTTCTACTTGGCACCATTTCTTGTCTGGAGAGACTGACACTGCATGAATATATTCATTTTACTGCTGGGTTCTTTTTGTCATTTTTTTTCCCCTTCTTTCCCCTGTCATGACACTGTGGTAAATTTGGTGTTTCTGTGACTTGTTCCCTCTTTGCATATGACTTTGTTTTATAAGTCATCCAAATCTTGTTTTTGTAGACTCCAACTGACCTGAATTTACCTTTGAGCACCTCTCCCTTTCCTTTAACTGTGCTACCAGGAATATGTCTTCAGGTTAACTTGTAGCCATTACCAACTGTTTTCATGTGTCTCAATATCACTATTTCTCTCCAAAATGCATTGCTATGCGGGCACATGTATCAAAATAGTTAGGGCCTCAGTAAGTACTATCCACAAGTTCAACAGGTTTTTTTATTTACTCAGCTGGTCATGTTCTTGTACGAAGGAGTTTTTTTCCAAGCTGTATTTGAAACAGGGGACAGGTTATGTAAGGGCATAATAAAAATATGGCTTTTGTGAAAGTACAAGTATGATCCAAAAGAGACTCTCTTTCCGTCTCCTAATCTGAATGGATTTTTTGGCCTGATGACAGAGAAGGTTCTTCTGCACAAATTTTTGCCAGGTAACAGCTGAAAATGAGAACTGGAGAAGTGGACAAGAGAAAAAAAATGTGAAGCTAAACATTATGAATTTAGAGTGCATGCTGACCATAAAAATTTCTTCTGGCTAAGTGTTAGCAAATGGTGCCATATGAGACACCACAACATTTCCCTAAGCTTGCGAAAGGCCATAATTGTGGTACTCCAGATAATCTCATGTGGTAACTACTCATAAAAACTGACTCTTTAATGGCTATCTCTGCACTATGTATTTTCCTTATTGCCCCTCTGCAAGAGAAGTGAAGCATAAGACAGACAAAAAACAGAAAAATCACATGACGGGGCACTTGATTTTCAAAGAACAAGAATATCTGTTACATCCACAGCCTCATCTTGAGGATGCTCACCTGCCTGATGAATAGCGTTCTCTCTGGAGTTAAAAAAGGCTTTTCCAATTGACTCCCTTAGCTAGTAACAGTGCTCTGCTGTCTCCTTCATGAGTAACCTGTTGCCTTTTCAACCATTCACAGAAGGAATATGTTCTTGTGGGCCACCTTCAAGAAAATGAAAAACTGGAGTGTAAACCCAGTCAAACTGTGAGAGTAAGAGGGTTGTGACCAACATTGTCCACATTCTAGTCAATATTTCTAACTGCCAAGCTACTACACAAAGCACAGATCTCTAGTACTGGGATATTTTTAAAGGATAAGCCTGCCCAGGAAAAGATGGATCCTTCCAAGGTCAGCATCCAGAAGTGGATGCAGTCCCTGTACTCCAGAAAGGCATGGGAGTTCACCTTCATTGCCTCTCCTTGCTAACCATCCCTGGAGCTGCTTATCCCTTCCTTAGATAATGTCTGTGAGCTTCCTGTTGGGCTTGGGCACCTGCTTTAGGTGCAGATACTTTTATACCAAAGTCATCCCTTTGGAGCTCAGTCCAACAGACAACCAGCAGATGATGCTGCCCAGAAGTGTGAAGTTTATCCTTCTCTTTTCCACTATGACTTCAGAGGAAATATGCCGCTGTTTGAAAGGAGCTGCTCAGGGAACAGCTCCAAGAGGCAGTCCCACTGCTCATTTTGCTTTTCACTTGCTATAGATTCCTGCTCCACTACCTGGGCTTTCCTTCTCTCTCTCTGCTTTGTGCTAACAGCTGAAGACTTTACTTCAAAAGTTAGGGTGATGGAACTCAGTCTGACCTTGAGTGGAGTGTCATATCTCTACTGCAGCTGCCACAAACACACAAGCCTTCAGTGTCAGGGGTACATGTCTCATTCTTCCGGCTGCTTTTGTCACAAGCAAATATTTATTTTGGAGAAAGCAGGGGAAATCCAATTCTCTAGTTGTGGTTTCGATTCCTTTTGTCTGCAACATGTTCTGCTAGGGAAGTGATGCACAGCGGTTTCTTTTTCAAATTTGCTTCTGGCTCAGCAAGAAGGTGGGTGGCAGGCAGTTGGAAGTCATCAAGTGCAAGCAATAATGTTTAGCAACCTTTTGTATAACTCTGCCCTCCAACTCTTGCAATGGCTTCCTTTTTCTGTTCTTACTGGGGGATAGATCCTAGGAGGTTCTGAGCAATTTTGAATTTGTCTGAGAAATTCCAAGTCCTGAATTTAAGATTCTAAACATAGCACAGAAAGGCACCACAAAATCTTTCTTAGCCATGCTGCACAAAAGGATCCAGCCATAAAAGCTGGGGTAAAGTAAAGCGAGTCTCCTAAAGGCATTGGAAGAAGGTAGCAACAAGACTATTATCATGAGAAGGCCACAATGACTCCTTCATGCTAAGAGTCATGTCCTAAACTCCTGGGCACCAGTTGAGTAGATAAGATCTTTATGAAAAATTTGTATCCAGGATGGAGCAGGTGTCAGATTTTTCTCACCCCAGTGGAAAGCATAGCTGCCTTATTGCCACCAATTAAGCAAATGTCAGCATGAAAAACATGTTCAGAAAATAAATTGCTCCTAGATCCCAGTAGTTACAACTGGTTACTTGCTAATGACTAACAGTGATGATTGGTGATATTTATTCATGTGGTAGACTTTGAAAGCAAGAAGCAGTTTAGCATCCCTGGCTAATGTTTTCCCAAAAGCAATACAATGGCCCACTCAATGTGCTAATACTTCTATTAGCATTTTTCATGTGCAGATTTTGGCAAGGAAGAGATGCAACTTACCAGCAAATATATGTAGTGCACAAATACATTCATGTCATGGAAGAAAGCAGGGAAAATATCTGCTTCCTGACCATGCAATCTTTCCTTCTGCAGTATTTCCCCTTACACTCCTTTGTCTAGAGGAAAAAAATTACTCTTCCTTGTTAGTCTTCCTTGATATCTGCTGCAAGAAAATCTATATGTATATTTTGAAGAAATTATCTTACTTTTAAATAAGCTGTTCTTTTATTTTACAGTGAATGCACACATGCATATTGACACAACATGAGTCCAAAGGAAGGCTGCATATTTATCCCAGAGAGGTAATGGTATTTCTTCATACCAGTAAAAATTGTAAGAACACTGCCAAGTGCAGCACCATTCCTGGATGCTCCTGGATGGCCCAGGATCTCATAAAATTGAAAAGAACTCCACATGAATGCTCAGCAGTTTTTGACAGGAAAGGTGAAATTTCGCAGCATTACCACCCACTTCGCTGAAGAGCTAGTGGCATTCACTCCAATCACGGATGCAGTCTTGTCTGCAGTCTCAAAACAGGCCATGACAGCCTCTTATCTATATGAATAGTCTGCACACAAAGATGACACCCCAGATCATTAAGCTGTTGACAGAAAGAGCCTCAGGAAACACCTAGAATTTCTGATCCTGTCAGAAATCAGAATTAAGATGAGAAACAAGAAATAAGGTACAGTTTTAATGACATTCAAAGTGCGGAGGAAAGACATGAACGACTGAAGAAAATTAAGTTTCTGGCTGAGATGGAATTCTGAGCCAGAAATAAGGATGGCTCTTGAAAGAAACATACCGTGAAGAATGGATGGGATAGAGAAACAAAGACTGTCTTACCCTCCAGAAGGAGGCAATATTCAATTATAAATGCATCTTCAACAGATACATCAGTGAGGAAGTTGCTGCAGGTTCACAGAAAGCATATAAGTGAGGGTCATGAGCACAAGTTTCAAGTCTCATGGAAGAGAAAAATCCTTAAGAAATAGAATCAATTTGATCAACCATTTCAGAAATTTGGGGATCAGGAGCCAGAAGTCCATCTGCAAGAAACAGAGTATACTGCTCATTTTGTAACCACATTCCCCCTTATCATGGCCCAACAGATCAAACAAAATTTATATTTAGCAACTCAATGAATCAGATCTTAGAAGTCTTTTCAGTAACATCCAGGGATTGACTTTTTCCTGGAGAATAGTAACAAAGCAGCCACAGAAGAAGAACGTGCCAAACTGATGTTGTTGATGTCAAAAAGTATGAGTATTCATCCTGAGACTCTCCACATATTTCTAGGAATGAATAGTAGGCAGATATCAATAAAGGCCAAGGACTGCTTTTCTTCTGCTCTCTCTGAAACCTATCTAAAGACCCAGTAGCAAAGCAAAAAAGCATTGTCTATGCTGAAGAATGAGCTCTCTCCAACTTCCAACACACATTCTGCCCACCCATGGTTGTTTCCATTTATTGCCTCATAAAATGCACTTTTTATTCAAAGAAGAGAAACAAAGGAACTTCTGCTGGTACTGAAATCTTGGTTTGGATCTCAGGGCTAATGAGAGAAATGTGCTCTTAACACCTCAAGTTCAGACAGTTGGTGCAGAAGATAGATTCCAGAAGGGTTGAGGACACTCACAGTGACAGTGATGAAGGGCCTGGGTTTGTGTCATGCCCCAGCAATCATGACAACAGAGACCTTGCTTCCAACCACTTGGCACTATCCATAAAGATTCTGTTACTCACAGTGTACTTGCTACTATGACAAGAGTGACACAGTCAACCTGTTAGGACCCAGAGATTTGCTGAAATAGAGGCATAGAAAATGGTAAGCACAATTTTTCTCTTGGAATTCTTTTCCTGGCAGATTTAATGGGCACCTTGAGTCTGGGGTTAATGGCCTAAAAAACAGGCGAGACTGTAACGAAATTTTTCAGGGCGTAAGAACATCCTCTCAAGCACTTGCAAATGTTGGTGCACAAGATCTTCATTATTGTTGAAGTAGAAAGACACAATCTGACCTAGCACATATTGTTTTTGAAGACTCAAACAAGGTCAAAGCAAGACTGCTGGCTGAAATATTTCTGCCAGATTAGGCAGATTCTTAAGATTAGGCTCTCCCACCCTGTAAGCTTGAGGCTTGAAAAGTGGACACTTTAGAGTAGTCTGGAACATGCCTTTCTCCTAAACAATAATGGCATCTTGCACACCAGTAAACAGAAGCCAGAAAGAATCAAGTTACTTTCTTAAGAAGGTTCAAATGAAAAATGAAGAACTGAGATAAACATGCAGAAGCTGTACACAGCTCCCCAGAGGCAATGAAGGAAAGAACTGTTCAGGATTTACCAAAGAAAGTCTAACCCAAGATCACACACTGTTGAGAGCTGTCAAAAAAACAAAGAACTCCAGCACAATTGTGTCATTGAGAAAGGAAACATTATGAGCCATTTCTCATTATACATACATGCATAAATCACAAAGCTCACATACTAAAGTGCTGAAGGAATAAAATATGCGGTCTCAAGTGACAGAGTTTATTCGTATACTCTGTGTGAATGTATATGCTGATTAACAATTTAAGCCAGGAGATAATCTTATCCATCTTATATAGGGTATACTTTCTGAATATATACTTTTTAAATCTTTACTAATAAACTTAGAATTCTTCTCTACAGTGGTGTAACAAAACATCAGATTTGGCCCTAATGCTTAAACTGAGACAAATTTTAATATTCATCCTATGAAAAGAGCAAACAATGGCTTTGTAAATTCTAAGTCTTAGTTGTATTACTGTGACTTGGAAACATAAGTTTTTTAAAATTATATTATATTGGAGGTCATGATCTCCCAAATATTGAAGCACTTGTTTATGGTTTGGTGTTTAATAACCAAGTGCATTAAACACTTTCTGCTCTAAATTAACCAGTTCTTGGATCTTCACCAAACTCTGCAGCATGCTGCTCCAGGAAAACTTTATCCCAGCTCTGATGACAGTTTCAATTGCTTTATATTTTGAACACATTAATAATTTGCAATATTAGAAATACACTGAAAAGAGATGACTAATTGCTAATATAAAGTAAAGCCTCAGACAAGCATTAATTTATTCTTGTCAAGCTAATCCCAGATTTGTGTTTCATATTTACTTCTCTCCTTTATTATCTGTTTTTATTTTAGATTTATGGGATATACCAAACAGAAGCAGTTTTTCTGCAATTGTTGTCAAGTCACTCCCAGGACAACTGATAAATGCCAACCAATATAGATGAAGTTATGATACTGGACTGTGGTTAGCATACTCAACTGTGGATGTACTAAAATTAGGCACTTGTATTCTCATTTAGCCACTTCAGTATTTCACATCACTAAAAAGAAGGCCACTTGTTTAGGTGCCTTTAGTTAAGTGACTAAATTGAGACCCCACGTGGCATACATATTACAAAATAACATTAGCTTGTTCCTTAATAGGTTCCCATGAAAGCCAATGGGAATTTAGCCATGGAATTCCAAGGGGACAGACTGCACCCAACTAGTGGATTGTGTAATAGCTTTTATTTTGATGTTATGTTTTGGGTACTTTTTCTCAGTAAAAAAAATTAAAAACACAAGTTAAAAAAAATTCTAATTAAACCACTTACTAACATTACAACATTAGTGTTGGGATAAGAACAAGCAAAAAGGAAGGCAATTATAAAAGCATAAAAGAAACAAAGAGGAAAGAAAAAGGGACAAGTAGGTGGACTCCGCCTTTGGCTGTCAGTTTGGCTCCCTCACTCTCTCCAAGGCATCTTTTGGGGGACCAGGGTAGGCAGCAGATTTCAAAGGTGTTGACAAGCCTGGCAGACCAGCCATTTCAATTCGTCCCTCAGCAACAATGCCAGGCAGCTGTAAATGACTCTAACATTCTCTGCCTCATGGTGATTCCAGGACTAGGGATAGGTTTTTGCTTTAAGCCCAGTACAGACTCCCTGCTAAGATGCTCAAGCTTCCTTAAACCGTGAATGCTTTTAGTGTACAAGCCACAAGCCTAGTCTCCTTTGCCAAGATAAAAGGAATAGAAATTTTTTAAAAGTTGGAAAAGCACTTCAGGAAGTAAACAAAAGAAGTGTGAAAGGGACCCCACTCATCCCCTTTTCTGTCGAGGGGATGTATGTTCTGAAAGCCCTTAAACTGTTTGTAACATGTTACAAATTTTGTTCTAGTGCAGAGAATAGACAATCCCACACAATATTGCACAAAAAAAAATAATAAATTACTTAAGTTTTTAACAAAGGGTAAGTAGGTTTCCCGAAACACCTCTTTTTCTGCATGAACAGGCCTCTTCAAATAAATTAAATGGATTCTCCTTTTGCTACCTGAGCTCAGCATGAGGCTGTGAACAGAATCAGCAGATGGGTGGTATCTCTGGTAAGGTCATGGATGCTGGTGGGCAGGACCTGCCCTCCAAGCCAGTGAGAGGTTATAAGGCACTCAGATAGCCATGCCACTTTCTGTATCCCGTGAGGTGTGACCAGAATCACTAGACACTCCAACCTCCTTTTCCCTTAAAACCTGACTGCCACTAAACACTGGTTTGCACTGAGACAGAAGAGACTAAAACAACTGTAAAACAGACTGCATTTTTTAATATCTTCTTCATATACTAAAAACAGGGGGAGGGGTTCACCTACATTTTCAGTATTGCAAACCTGCAGAAAGAAAAATGAGATTTTGGCTCAAAGCCAAAAACTCTTAATTTGTAGTTGTGAATATTGCACACTTCACTTAGAAACATTGAAATAAATGAAGTTTTGTCATTGGTTTTCACTGGAAACTGGCACCAAGCCTTCATTTGGTAATTTCAAGTCTGTTTTACGTAAGCCAATGCACAAAGCATATGGTTTCTGATGCATTACAAGTTAGAACTGCCTAATGAACATCGTCTTAGAAGATCACTTTCTTTTATGTATAATTTATTATGTCTTCATCCTTGAATCTGATTCAGAGCACAAAAACAAAGTTAATATATTGGGGTTGAAGTTAGACCTACAACAGAATACACAATAGTAAATGTGCAAAACACTTTATCTTTCTTCAGTAGTTCCAATGGAAACCTTCAAAAACCTGAAGAGGAATCTACTATAAACAAACACTGTCTTTCAGCAGGGTTTGACAAGCTAAAAAGGCTGGTAAAATAAGTGAGTTTCAACACATTTTTAGTTTAAGGAAACGTGGCCCTAAAGCATTATCCCATTCAGGATTGTCTTTGAATAAAATCAAAATGGATGTTTATACCCATAACTCAAGGGTGAAAAACGCCACTCTGGACAATATCAACAGAATTAAAATTTTATACTGCTCTTTTTCCAGCTACTTTGCTATCTTCCCACCAGGTGACAATAAAAAAATCCACATCAATTACTCAAAACCACTAACTGTTCTGAAACATGTACAGATAATACAATAAGAAACCCATTTTTTTATCTTATTATTTCTTTTAAGGCCTAAATTATTAAATTGCAGTGTGCCACATATAACTCAGTTTGAAAATAAAATTATCTCTGGATATAGTATTTCCAAACTGTTACCAAACGAGTCACTTAAAGTCATCTCAGTGTTTAATCTGAGTAGAATTAAAAAGAAAGAGAGGGTGTTTTGTATACATACATACATACAAATATAAGTGGAGGAGGGTAATATTAACAGAGTATTTCTTATCCTTCCTAGTTACATTTTTTGTATTTGTCTAAGCAGCTTCTTGCCAACCTTAAAATTCATTAATATGGGAAATACTGAGCTCATTGGCTGCAACATCTCTATTTTAGAAACCAGACTACTACTATCCACCACATGTTCTGGCACAAGCCCAGGTTCATTCTCTCCCTCTCCATTTTTCTTATCCCTCAGCCTCACTAAAGCCCCACAAAATTACCTATGGAAACAAAAGTCATTTCAAGGATCACATCCAATGCTGCCACTTCACGGTCAGAGCCACAGCAGGAGAGCACAGAACCACATGGAAGCCACAGGGGCTCTGACTGGGTGCAGGGATGCTCCCACATGGAAGAGATTATAGAACTGGAAAACGAGGCCAAACAATTTGTTCATCCTTCATATGATCATGGATTTTGCATATGTTGTGCAGCAGTGTACCTTTCAGTTGGGACTGATTATGCTAAGCTGAAGTTCATCTTATGTAATGCTGATCACTTCAACCACAGATGCTGAATTAAGTGGACCTTCAGGAGCTGGCCTTCTTGCCCCTGAAGTGATTACAGAATCAAGAGCAAAGTGTATCAGGAGTAAAATAAATCAAGAGCTGAAGGACAGCAGTTCAAACAGGGCTCTATATGAACTCTTTATCCCAAACTACTCTTGTTTTAATTTGACATCTGAGCAGATTTTTGATTACTGCAGCCTGTGTCCAGGTTTTCTTAGAATTCTGCCAGAAACAAGAGCTGGGGCATGTCTATTTCTGAGGGCAGATCCAAGAAAGGGGATAAGTTCAGCCAGCTAGCAGGCGCTAGCATCCAAGGGAGTGAAAGAGGACATGGGGGAGGTTCATAAACCCATAGCTTTAGAAAAAGAAATAGACTTGCCAATAGTTGTTCCTACGGACATACAGACTTGGAGTGAGCAGAGAGAATGATGAGGTGAATGCACAGGTGGAAAAGGATTTGACTGTAGACAGAAATGAGGAATTTACATGGATGACTATGCAGGACACAATGGAGGAGAAGAAAACTTCAAGACATAATCTGAGAAGTCTGGGGTGACTTGGCAAGGAAAAAACATCAACTGCACTGGAGTAGACTGATCATGTGTGGGAAAACCTTGGTACAATGGGATCAAGGGAGATGGGATTGCTGGCTGGATATCTGGTGAGATACAGGATTGGAGGATTTGAGGACTAGGCTTGAGGTAGCAGAGGATTCCTGTGCAGTATCCCAGTTTGGTATTAAGGATATAACAATAGCATGATGCTTTCACCACAGTAAGACGCTGCCACCCACGCTGATACCCAGTATTTCCCTCCTTTTTTCACATCCCTACGAGGAGGTCTGCAAGCACATTTTCTGGAGGCTCTTTTTTCACTGAAGGAAATACAACAATTCTAAATCACGGTACTAAGTCAGCTTAAAACATCCAGAAACATGGAAAACCACTGAATATTTCCACAGAGCTGCACTGTGCCTGAGGAGGGTTAGGAATCAGTAAAAGAAAAATGGTCAGCATTGCAGTTGTGCTCTTTACTGTCACAGTGAAGCCAAAGCATTTGATATTCCTCATACTAAGAACAGCACAGCTGAACAGAAAAAAAAAAAATGGAAGATCTGCAACATTGTGAAACAATGTGGAAAAATACCTTTTAACAGTAGGAATAGAATGAACAGTTCAATAAGAGGGAGTTCGGGGAAGTCTGAGGAATCTTATTCGTCGTTCAGAAGCCAACCAAATTCCCAATGCAAAGCCTGGGATAAAAATTTCAGAACATTACTGAAAGAATTACAATTTATCCTCAACAAGTGTTAAACCATGAAGCCGCAGCATGTCATAAATCAACAGTTACTTTTAAATAGGCACATTGCAGAGGTCCTTTGCAATCCAAAGTGGAGACTGAAGGTGTATGTCATAGGTATGTCTTGCATAAAAGCAACTGACTCATTTTTTGAGTGTCAGTGCTTCGGGACCCTGTTCATATTCAAGTGTATGGACACAGATATTGTGGGTACTGCACACTGCCACTGCAGCTAACACACAACAGCAAGGTCTAGTTCTGAGTAACCCTAACTTCAGGAATAGATGTAAATTGCAACACAGCAATTCTCCCTCCACTCAGACATGTTCAACAGGCACTGTTTTTACCACCAGCTGCCACTTAAGCATTTGAATGCCCACTTGAATGTCTGATCCCTATTCACCCACTTGAGCATGTAGGAAGTAGGAGAAAAGTAATACCTTAGGCAAGAATAGGACTGTTTGCTTTATGGAAAAGATTGGGGCAGCTGCCTGATTTGAGGGAGCTGGTCTCAGAGCAAAGAGCTTCTTCTCAGGCAGAGGAAGGAAGTGGACAGCTTCCCTGGGGGTGGAAGGTCGCATATGGCACATGTTTTTGAGAGATTACCTGCAGCTTGAGGAAATGTGGCTGCTGCAGGAGGAACTGAGCACTTGTTCGCTGTGAAAGGATGAAAAGGTGCAAGGCTGTTCAGCCTGTGGTGCAAAGGTACATGGTCATAGGTTTATAGGTGGGACAGGACAAGTGTGTTGTGCTAATCTGCAGGAGTTTGGGGACACATCTGTTTGGTTAACACTAAATTTTAGTTCTATTTCTGTAACTGGACCCCCTGACCTTTGATATGAGCTCTGGCCAAACGCAACAGCCTTTGAGCCCTGGCTGCTAAACATGACAGTGAGTGCTTGGTGCAATCCCAAAAAGTAACGGTGCATGATTGCTATAAGCTTTGTGTTCTGCCAACTTCTTGTACACTGGTGTCATTTCAGCATGGTGGGTGGCGGGAACTCAGGGAAACTTTTGGAATTAGAGATGTTTGAATTCAGAAATAAATCTGTTTCTCTTCTTTTTGTTCTCATCATTTTCAGCTAGATATAGATCTGTCTAGACAGAGTGAAGCTATATTAATAACTTCATTATTATTATTACTATGGCTAACAAAACATTCTAAGTGCTTTAAAAATAGGCTAGTTCTTATTAGTGGAAAGAAATTTCATGTCCAAGATTTGTCTGAGCTGTCCTTCTTGTGCTGGCTAAGTACGGGAAGGCAGTGACTGTCCTCCCACTCCTCTCTGAATGTCTCCTAAGAAAGCCCTTTAGAGTTCGTGATTTACCCCTGTACCATTAAGTACTAACAGCTTCCTCTTACAGCATCAGGGCTTTTTTTGTCAGTGTTCTTTTTCAGGACAATTTTGCATTGTTTGTTTTGTTTTGCTTCAGCTGAAAAAACAAATGGCTGTCAGATTCCAGAACAAAGCTAGCTGTGGTAAAATATTCTGAAAATACTACACAGGAATCCATTTTTGTCAGACGGAGCTAGTAAAGCAGTATTTATATAGCCTACTTTTAGGACCTTGTAAAAGATGTTCAACTCACACTCATAAGGCCTGGACACGGGTATTACCTAAAGTTTAAATTTTAGTGGTGAGAAATTTGCTGTTGTACGTTCCCTTGAAATGTCCTAAGTATTCAGATTGAACATCCAATTATTAAGAAAACTGCATCACTTTTATCACAGCATGAAAATCAAAGAACAAAAAATTTTCCTTTTAATTACACTAGTTTGCATTTAAACTAGTTTGCTTTAATCCAAAATAATTTATTCTTAAAGAGAACAGAAAACTTGGAAGCACTCTGAAGCAAAGCAATTTATGCTCAGATGTAATTGCAAAATCTATGTTTGCTTTGAATCTCCATTTTTTTCAGCCTCATGAAGCTTATTTAGCAATGTAAAAAAACCAAATGTATCAGTCTCTAAGAAGCTACAGGTGACAGAACTGTCAGCAATATAACCAATAAACATATAAGCAATCCATGCTGTATGGACTGAAATTTTTAGACAACTACCATTAGCTTTTTTTTTTTTCCCAGTGGAAAATATTACATTTACTAATTAATACCGGCAATGTACTTTCATTGGACTGAAGAAGATCTGGCCTAAGAATCCAGCATTTAATATCTGAGTAGTGATATCGTTTGATCCAATGAACTACACAAACTTATAGAAACTTCTTGGGTGAAGAGGGCAACGTGCCACCAGCACTAGCAGTGTTACATGTTTGAGAATTAAGTCAAAGTCAGACATTTCAAAATGAGCTTGATATATGTTCTTCTGGTATTGTGTTCTGTGAGATGGACAAAACTGACACCATTCAAAGTGTCTTTGATACTCTGCTCTGGGTATTTTACACATATTCCCAACTCAAATATCTGAGTTAGGTACCTAAGTTAGCTGCTTGTGACACCTTTGTAACTAGTTAAGAGAAACAGGTCCCTCCAAGAGAGCAGAGAGTCAAGGTATGTGGGTTAGATTTTTGCACTGAATTCCTCCAGGAGATACTTCTCACCCTCCACTGTTCAGGGAGCATTTGGTACACACTCTCAGCCTCCTTTGAATTAAAGGAAGTTGTTAAGTGAAGTTTTGAGTTAAAACAAGTGATGCAGATCGTCCAAAGTATTGCAGTTCCAAAAAACTTAAGGGTTTCTGTTTCATGCTGCCACAGTTTCTGTCTTCTGACTCTGAAGGAGCATGTCTCTAATCATACCAATAACACTTGTCTGCAGCAAGCTGCATAACACTTAACTCAAGCAGAAGGTGGTTGTCCAGGCAATAGCTCTAGACATGCCAAAGACACCAACTGCAACAGCAAACTATCCTGTCAGGGATTCCTCACCTCTTCACATTCTTAGATCAAACCAGGATGCTTTTCTGAAATACAAAATCTAACCAAATTTGAATTATTTAACTCAGTATATGAGTAACTGGTTTAAATGGCACAACTTATTTATAGCACCTTGGACTAAAATTTATAATTTCTTGAGAAATGCTGATATTAAAAATATTTTAATTTCTCCTCAGGTTCAGTTCATGTTCATGCTCACAGCTCTGGAATCAAGAGAAACTTGTGACATCTATTTAAACATTTAGTTAAATCCTGAGTATGAAAGACAGACAAAGCAGATAGAAAGTGAATTTAGAAATACAGCCAGTTATGAAAAGTCACGCTCAGCAATGACACAACTACTTCAAGACAAAAAGAAAAAATCTATGCTTTTGCAACTGTTCTGGATTCTTGCCCCAAGTTGTTGTTTGTTTCAAAGCTGTGTGTTTGGTTACACAAAGTGCTATTGAGCTGAGAAGCATCAAAACTAGGATCTGTTGGATTCTAAGCTATTGACAACACAATTAACAAGCCAAATGGACCTGTGCAGTTAGAAGTGTCATTTGTACAGACCAAATTTTAAGACAGTTTTGTTCTGACAGTTTTGTTACACTTTTCCTGTTTATTTTCTAAAAACTCCCACGGCACTGAAGGATTGATACTCTGATGGAAATAAGGCTCAGGTCATCTATTTGTATGACACTATTAACGTTCTCTACCCTAAGTAAAAACACATCAAATATTTAATGAAATAATATTATATTAACAAAATTGGTGTATTTTAATGGTGCAGCTTATTTTTAAAATTGGAATCGCATATTTTCCAAATTAAAATTGAAAAAAAATAAATACAATTTATGAAAATACATTTCTCATTAATATCTTGGCTATTTCAATAACTTTATGCTAATTCTTTTCAGTTACAGGACTCTCCCTGATGACCTCTAAATCATCACAAATTATAACCAATGCAGACTAGACCCGACCCTTCCCCAGCAAAGATTCTGTCCAGATGAATTTTTGTTGGGAATGGGGTTTAGTTACTGCAGGAACTATAATATGCAGCCTTTTTCACTATATGGAAGTAAATTACAAATTAACAACCTGGTTGTCAAAATTAAAGGTAAAAGCACAGAAAAGCTGCTCTAAAGGACACCTGTCACTTTAGAAAATCTGTAATAAAGATGCAATTTTTGTACCATAACATCATGTGAGAAAACTACCAGGAGAGTGTTTTCAATCATGGTATTCATGTCTGTCCACAGCTGTTCTGCATTTAGTTTTTTAGTTCACATTACCCCTATCTGTTTGTCCAGGGCTAATTCAAACTGAGAGGGAGATATATGTCACTCACTAAGCAACAAGATAATTAAAAGTCTCACTACTACAGCTGTTTTGAAACATTTGAGAGTTTGGGAATTTCAGGGAACTCATATTAAAAATAAAAAGGATGCAATCACAGCCTCCTGTACAGTTTAATGGGCAAAAGTAATTTCATGATTGCAGTTGGTTTGAATGGAGTACATTGCTCTAATTATGTATATCATGTGTATACACGCAAAGACTAGAACCCATCTATATAATCAGGGTGATTTAAAATATTCCTGAAATTTCAGGATTATAACTAATCTGGGAAAATTATTTACAATCATGATATCATTTCATGTCATGCTGTAAGGCAGAGCTTTCCTAAAGATGAATCCCAGTCACACATTTAATTTATCCATTTTTTGCACAGTGTCCAGCCTTCTGCATGGATATAGGGAAGTACACTCCTGTTGTAGCAGTTTCTTTACAAACACTGAACAAGTAAACCATGTGTTTCATTGTTTGGCATGCCACTGCTGAGGATGCCTACACATTACTCTGTTCTTCACCATACTACTCGTTCTGGAAAAGTCATTCCTGACTGACGGCAGTTTGGGTATATGAAGGCTGCAGACTCGTTCTAATTGTAGTACTAAAACAAGCTGTGCTTGTGCCAATACTTTCCAAATTTAATTTCAATCCTCAACAAGTTTTGCTTACTTTGAGCAAAATCAGTTCTGTCAATATTTGCGTTACATATTATATTTTTTCCTACAATTTTTACACCAAAATGCTTGACATAAAGCTGAAACCAGAAACATCAACTGTTAGCTATTTTGTAGATCACAGCAATGACTCAGGAAGCAACCCAAGGCTGAACCTCATCAGCTTTGTACTTTTAAATTAGAATTATTCTATATTAGCATGTTTAGACTACTAGCTCTTAGAGTGTTGCTTTTTACATAAGGACTTTTGCAACTTAGGACAAGTTTGGTGCTTTTTGGTTTTTTTTTTAAAGCCTGAACCAGGAATGTTGCCATTATGCAAATACACTTTAAAATGTATTTGTTAAGAAAACGTCAGGTTTTCTTTCTGTCTGTCTGTCTTCATCTCTCAGTTAAAGAACTCTGGGAATTAAAAAAACCCTGACTCTACAAATTTCTGATTGCCTCCTGCAAAAGCAAAACCAATGGAAGGTAATCATGGTCAGTGCCTGTACAAACAGACTGACCTGCCAAATCAAGAGAAATACTAAGAAATATTGAGAAATCAAAAACAAAAAAGAGCTAGTAGAAAACCTGGTTTATATTTAGTGGAAACACTTATTTTAACACTTTGAGTTAAACTTTGGAACTGAAAGAGTAAACGAAATCATTTCTTTTATGCTAGCATACATGGTATAGAGCTGAAATAATTTCTGCTGTCCAGAAGAGGGGACATGGAGTTCCTAAGAGGAGTCAGGAGTATTCATTGTGCATAAGTTTGAATCACGGAAGTTATCTGAATGATACACTAACAGCGTGAGTGGTATATACTTCAGAATTCTGACTTAGTTTGGAGAAGGGTACAAACTACAATTGATTCATGATACACTCGATCAAAACTTCTGAATATTTCCCTGATCACAGGGTTTCCAACCTGGTGACTTAATCAATGTTGTTTCAAATTGTGCAATGTCATTTTAATCAGTTGGGAACTGCTTAATTTGGCCTCTAGTAATATATCACTGAAATTTGTTTCACTGTTCATGTTGGAATTGTATTTTTTGCACTCATTCTGCTTTCTATATCTTTGGAAATGAAGTCCTAGATGTTGCCCTGTTCTTAAGATTTAATTTCAGTTCACAATAACATGCCACATTTCAGTGAGGAAAATGTTTCTTAGCACAAGTGAAAACACTTTCACAGTATTAATTTTGAGTATACTTCATATGCTTTCTCAGCATCAGTTCAGGTAGCTGCTTAGCCAAATGCTTTATAAATGTAGTGTGCTTAATTTACAAAGAACTTATTCAATGAAACAGCAGAATAACCTTTTGGCTTGCCCAACTGGGTACATAACCAAGACATCTGGAAAAATGGCCTAATTTCACATTGTAAAATAATGCAGAAATGTAAGATCTTCCCATGTTTACTTCCTGAGAATTATATCATGTAGGCAACTATAGCCCAAAAGAACATAATTCCACACAGGGTGTTATTTTAAGTATTTTTCTGAACACCATTTAAGAACTCATTTCTTTTTTCACTTACACCTGGCATATCCCTGTTGTTATTCTGACATTGCCAATGAATTATCTCCTCCAAAATCAAGGAGAGTGTTTCAGGTCAATTTTCAGTGGTGCATTTTGCATTTATTTACAGATACAAAAAATAGACTTGCCATGTTTTTGTTTCCTCTGAAGCTGTCTTGGGCTAATTCTTTTCCTACCATGGGGCCGCTCTGTCTTTATTTAACTTGGTTATATTTAAATTTTGTCCTGTAACCTTTGCCATTATTCTTTTTAATAGAAAAAAGATGATGCACTATTAATGTGGCTAAATTTTGCATTTAAAGAATTTTAACTTGGTGTGCTTCACTACTTAATATATTTGAGATTGCCTAAGTTTTTCCCCCAGTCAAGACCAAAGAGAAACATATTGGTAAAATGAGCAACCTAAAGATGACAAGCTTACTGTCATTATTCTGCTCAGCATGTAAAGTTGGCAGCTGCTTAACGCATATTCCAATTTCAAAAAGATGGACACTGGAAAATGCAGTCTTTTTCTCTCAGCCTTTCCTAATTCACTCCATATGTAAGCAGAACTTACCTCATACATCCAGATTTCTAGCACCCCCCTCCCCATGTAGGGGCAGGGTCTCCAAAGCAAATAAATAAATAAAAATGACCTTGGTGGTTTGTGGTTTTTATACATACTCTCAGTCACACATAGTCAGAACCACTAAAAATCACCAACTCCCCAGAGAGCCAAGATTTAATTTGGATCACACGTTACAGGCCAGACTAGAGAGTATCTTTACAATAACAATATTTACTTATATTCATCAACAGATGGTAAAAGAGCACAGGGAGAAATGCTTGAAGAAAAGTGAGTGGTTTTTCACAGAAATAATGGCCACACCAGCTATAGATTGTGAATAAAAAGCAAATCAAATATAGATAGAATTCTTGCAGAAGTATAGCTTGGCTTTTCAAATTACATTATAGATCAGAAATTTCTTCCTTACGTGTCTAACTCAAAACTGAAAGTCAAGTCCACACTGTTCCTCTCTTTTTTTGGTCAATGCCCATTTACTATGCAAGACAGAAATCAGAAACAGCACTAGTATGAGATGTGACTTATGCAGCCGGAACCAGAACATTTTCTTTTAGAGTTGTTTCCAAAGAGCTGACTTCACCTGCCATCCTTACATGTGGCCATGTGCAGAACTAATGCAGAAGAATACAAAAACCATAGCAGAACATAACTCCAGCAATTATTTAGCTGTATTTTTATAACTGTAACTCTTCTTTGGAATACCTGCAAGACTAATATCGTTTCTACTTTGGCTCATTTCCCTCTCCCTAAAATAAGCATTATCACAAGTTAATGCATTTTTTTTATCTCTTTTCAAGAAGGCTTGTTCATATTTGGTTTTCCTCCTCAATTATAATGTGCCCTAGTTTCTTCAAATCCTAGTGTATAATCTGGCTTTTCAAACTTGGCTTCCACTGAACTTTCACTTTA
Source organism: Dendrocincla tyrannina (assembly GCA_035047865.1). NCBI lineage: Eukaryota > Metazoa > Chordata > Aves > Passeriformes > Dendrocolaptidae > Dendrocincla > Dendrocincla tyrannina. Next base: position 52,549,466 of record JAWWMP010000165.1, read on the forward strand.
TACACTATCTGCCTCGAGTTAAATAAATAAATAAAAGTAACTCTACTGCCACACATATGTACTTTGCAGGGTAGTGCCATGGGAAAAAAAAGCATTCTTTTGTAATGCAGATTTTCTTGATTTCTAGCAGTGCAACATTCTCGCTCACCACTAGGAAGACAGAAGCCTCTAACTCTCCCCCCCAAAAAGGTAAAGGAATAACTCAGAAAAGACAATTATTTCTGCAGCTTGGAGAGAGAAGCCTGTGAGAGCTGGTGCCACAGGATCCATTGTTCAGATAAAGGGTGATTTGCTCACTAAATTACACCAGATAACATGTAAGTTAAATCCAGGCTGAAAAAGCCACCTAGAGTTAATATGTATGGTACAGAAATCTTAGTCACCAATCACAAGCTGGAAAATTGTCCGAGTGGCACATATATTTTTGCCATTTTTTTATTTGCTAACATTTCATCTCTTCATAGAATCCCCTCAGACACAGAAGGTAGTCTGCCAAAAGGCTGGAAGAAAACTTAGTGAAACCAGGTTATCTTGTTAAAGAAATTAATTTTTATGTATTTTACTTGCTGAACTTTTTTCTTTTTTCCTGTGATCAACTATAACAGTAATCTTTTTTCATGACTCATCTGCCTACACTAACCATGCTACTAAAAGACAATCTGGTTCTTTGAATCAGTGTTCCTTAGGACAATTTACTGCAGATGTGGAAGGAAACCTCAGCCCAGCATGAAAACAAAGATTTGTTTAATAATTATTTTAAGAATTCATGTGAAATTATAGAGTGACTTTCTGTTTGTATAACACACAAAACTCCACTTGCAAGATACGTGAATGTCTAAATACATGTTCTTTTTCTGATCAATTGCTCATGCAAATTTTCAAGTAGTCAAAAATACATTTAAAAAAAGATGCAACACATGAAGACTACTGTGGTCACTTTTGGAGGTTAAGGTGCATGGAGAGGAAAGATTGCTGCTGCTGTAAACAAAGAGTTCAGTTGCACAGTTTGCTGCAGCAGCATGGAGTTCTAGATAGGTTAATTTAAATTATTTTAGTAACCATGATGTGGGCATACCATATATAAAAGTGGATTGTAAAAAAAGATGGAGAGTAAAAACCTCATCTGATGCAACTCTTGAACTACTATATGCCAAAAATCTAATGATGCATAAACAATAAGGCAAACTTTTCTGCTTTCCGTGTGTCTTGTCTCCTAAGGTCATGAGCAAGGAGACTATCTTGTTATGTATACTAGAGCTTCTAGGCAGAACAATAGTTTGTGGAGTTTTCTTTGCTAATTTTTGTGGGTTTTTTTCCCATCACTTATGACTTTTCCTGACATCATTATGTACAGCTATCTGTTACTGACTGAAGCTTTTAATTATTAAAATACATATTTTAAAAAAGGCACAGGGGTCTATCTATCATAACATTCAACACTTTTTTACTGTAATACAATTGTGTGTTTGGTTACATCTTTTATCTGGGGTCATCCCAAGAATGTATTGCTTGTCCTAACAAATTGAGTTACTCTTGAATCTTAGCAGGTGCCAGCCTCTAAACAAACAAAACAAGGTATACTCACAATATGCAATTATGGATGCGAACACTGTGCCCCTAATGCAGTTGACATGGATGGGTTCAACAGATAACTAGACAAGTTTATGGAAAAGGAATCCAATGAGGCAAAGGTACCTCAAACCCACATCATTATTTCCGGTTAAGGAAGTCCCTGCCACGCAAATTGTTGAAGAACTGGGAGAACATTCTCAGGAAGTATCACTGCCTGCTTCCCTGCCCTCACATGCCTCCGTAGACACAGGTTTCTTGACACTGTCAGGGGCAGGATGGAGTGCTAGCAACACAACCACTCCTGCTGTAAACTCAGGAGCATGTGTAGGTCAGTGCTGCTGGGGTTCAGCGTCTGCTTCAGTGAAAACTCTAATGGATTGTTGACAGAAAGCAACCTTTTGAGATTTATTGTGGAGAGGAGCTGCTCAAGGAAACTGTAAATTAGAAAATAAGCTTTCTTGGACAAGAGACAGCTTTTCTTTATATGTTTGTATGGTGGCCACAAAGAGGTCTTATAAAGAGGACAATAGGTTTACTGGGACAGTAAGTCCCAAACATTTCCAGTCACAGCTTCACTTACGGGGCATCATGACCTCTCTTTCTGTAACACTTTTGGGATCATGTCAATATTCCTAGTTCCTGTGCCTTTTATATTTCTGTGATTATAACCCCAAGCAGGAGTCACAGTCCCATATTTGGGAATGAGTGTCCATGACTGCTACAAGTAAAAATACAACAAACACAAAGTCCCCTAAAGACTAGTTTGTTAGTGAACAGAAATAGACTTCCTAGAGACTGAACCATAATTCTCTCCTGTAAAATGTCTGCCATTGTCATTGCAAAGAAACTGAAACAATAGACTAAACAAAGACAAGAGTTAACCAGAGTGTTTTTCATTCTTTAAAAGAACAAGCAGTGTAGCCACAGATTCTTGCCAGCTTCTGTTGCCATTTAAATAGTACCAAAGACACGAGTACTTGGAAGAAGGTTGAGTATGAACCTGCCAAGCTGCAACAACAACACTGTTATCTGTGGTGCAATAATATGAAAAAAGGGGTACAATCAAATTAGTTTATAAGGGCAAAAACAGCAACTTACCATAACAGCTAAGTTTTTTCTCCCTTTAAAAACTTCTAGTAAACAAAATATAAAGATGTTAAGAGTTATTCTTCCCCCATTTTCTTTTGTACATCTGTTATCTTCTCGCAGCCAATTTTTTTCTGAAAAGTTGATGTTTTGTTGAAGCAAATCCAGTGGCTGTACAGCTGTACTGCTGTGCAGAATAGCAACCCATTGCTCACCATCCTGAGAACCATGCAAAACTTGGGAAGAATAATTGGCTCTGAATTTCAAGGTTCTCCAGACTTGCTTTCCTCTTACAGAATTCCAGAGAGTAAGATGATAAAATAGAGTAGTCTTTTATAGAACATCAGCGATTCCCGCTGTGAATGCAAGGTAGCTTCTTCCACCTTTCATAAAGAGGTGACTTTTCATGTAGTTTGCATTTTCTGGTGGGCAATGGCCTGCATATGTACAACCATCATGCCATAGCTGACATATTGCTAGCTGACATTCTACCTCATCTCATTCATGTGCACTCACCTTCATAAAAAGAAATGGGAAGGCCACCCATTTTCAACAGCAAAATACTGCAATTTTAGTGGGGTTTTTTTAACCTTACAGACAACCCAGGAAAACTAGGTGACCATCTATTTTTAAAGTCATTTTACTTATAATGGTCCATATGTCAAGTACGTTGTTTTTAATCATCATATGGCAGAGTATTTATATGTATCCACAATATCTAAATTTGAATTTTAACCAGATCCTATGCAACTAAATCTGAACTAATAACATTTTCTAGTAGCCCTTCACATGGGAGATAAGAACCTTTGAGAATTCGGGACTCAAGATTTATATTTCTGCTTGGTAAATTTTCCCTTTTCTGTATATTTCACAGCTTTTGTCTGTGTATTTCACAGCTGTAGTAGTCCAAGTAAAGTTCACTGGAGGAAAAATATGGGTGTATCAAGTGAATATTGAAAAGGCTTCACTATTTATGCCAGTTGCTCCTCTACTCCTTTATAGGAATAAGTTCTTTGTGTTTAGAAATGCAAATATGGATATTTTATTGCTACTGTTTAGGGATTCTAGGCATGCAGTATCAAAGGATATATTCATAATATGGACTGATTTTATATGGTTAATGGTTTAGTTGATTAATAGTTAATAGCTTCTACTTTTTTACTTCCAAACAGTCTTTGAGGATTGCAAACTTCTGTGACATGAAGTTTCAATGTAATATTGTGCAAAAGCTCTTTGGGTTATCTCATGCTTCTGTTTATTAAAGAGGCCCACAGATGGCCTTTAATGATCATCCTTTTGTTTCATGTATGAAACCAATGTTCTTTTCTAAAGAAAATGACACTGTGGAAATGAGGTATGTTCCAGTTAGTCCTAAATTAGAACCAAAGTGTTCAAAAATGTCTGTGTTCTGCCCTCAAGTGTTGGCAAACTCTGTAGAACACTTGTATAACTTGTCCATGTCGAGTGCTTCTTTAGGAGGAGTTGTATAAACCAGCAATACATCAGGTCTAAAAGGCAGTAGGAAGAAGACCTGGCTAATGACAAGTAATGGCACACAAAACAAACCTATGAAATCCAATCAGCAAATTTTTATTTCATGTAACAAAATATTCTGACACCCAATCATCAGAAAGTTATCAGTTCTGAAATGCAATAAGCAGTGAAACACATTGGAGAAAACATAAGAAACTCTGAAAATCATTTCCCCAGTGACATACCACCCTAACACAACCTTTGTTTTATCTTCTACCTCCTAGGCATTCCCTCATTTAACCCTGCATGCTATTCAGTTCCACAGTGGTAGAAAGACATTTAGCTTTCTCATGTCACTCACTTCATTCTCATATATAATTTCTATAGAAGTATTATTTTCACTTCTGTATCACCACTTCCAGTTCTCAATCCCCCTCATCAGCTCCTTGTTCATCACTTGTCTTTACTGCACTAATTTCTCCTCTTTAGTTTTGTATCTTCCATTACTTTCTATTTAAGCTCTTTTAAAAAAACCCAAGAAAATATGTTGTACCATTTTTCACAACAAAAACCAAGTATTCCATTCTGCATCTACTGTGATTACATCATGATTTGCATTGCTTGCAGATATCCTCCCAGGTGTTCACAGCTCTGATGTGAATTTGGGTAGATGGAACCTGTCCTGATCAGCATGTCTTCATCTCCTCACAATCATTTGCCAGATGACTCTACACTTGCTTTGTCACTCCAAAGCACAATCTTTGCCAACAACTCCATCACAATCTACCTGCCATCTTTGCTAGAGATAAAGTCACAGATTTCCAGCGCAGGCTTCTTTCTTCATGTACTAGTACTGTGCTCTTACTCCATGTGACAAGACACAGATGCAGACTTTGTCTTTAAGCTAACAATTTGACATCTCATCAAAAACTTGGTGAGGAATCTGGCAAACCATTCTGAACCTTTTTCCATGTACCACCATGTGTACCTCAACATTTGAATGGAAAGCCCGTCTGCTCCTGTGGGTGCTTCACCAAAGAACATGAGACATGGAGTATTTAAAGGCACATATTATCTGCAAAGCAAGCTCTAGAGAGAGACATTAGCATGAATACCTAAATATTTCCTGGGTTTTCTGCAATAAAAGGCATAGGTGTAGCCACACAGCCTCTCTGATACAGGTTCTGCTCCTAGTTGTCAATAAATTTAATAGCTAGAGAATAGAGAAATTATGAAGAGACTACTCATAGTTATTTTCACAAGTGAATGCTACTTGGGAGTGAGTTGACATATGTAATAATTGGGTTGATAGTCTCATCTTAAATTGTAAGTCAAACTGAAGGCAAGCCTTCCCAAGGGTCACCCAAAGTTATACTTAGGCTGCCTTAAAAAAATGAAGCAGCCAAAGACCAATCCATTTGGAACTGCATGAAACCTAACAACAGCTAATGTCATGTAGATGTGTTCATGAAAATAACAGCCTATGGATTTGGGCATACACAGTATAACACCACATAAATAAATACACATTAATTTCTTTACTTCAGGTCAAGAGGATTTTATGTTGCTCTTTTTAAAGAAAGTGATAAAGATAGGATTGCACCACCAAAGAAACTGTTTTAAAATTGGTGACAGAAAGGTTGGAAAAGTCCTAGTTTCCCTTTAAAATAGCATTTAGTCTCCAGTATTTTGGACTCAAATATCTGACTAGAGGAAAGTAGATTTTAAGCAAATCTAGCTGAAGACTATGTTTCTCTTTAATACAGATATCTAAATATGTGTATAGCTATATATATAGGCTTGCATACCTACATAACGGTCACAGTAGTAGAGAAAGCAAAAGCATGAGATCCAACCTTTAGCTTCTTTCCACAACTTAACAAGAGTAAGACATTTCAAAGGTGTTCCATCCATCTTACCCATTAGTTCTCCATCTGTAAAATAAGAACTTGCCTCTATCTCAAACAGAAGAACTTGATGAGCATTGCATGAACAGGAGTGTTTACTAAAGCTGACCTTCACTAGGAAATTGCCACCTATTTCTAGTATAAAGGAAAGCTTCTAGCAATGCTACACTGAAATACACTTAGTAGAGGAGTATTTTGAATGTTTATGAGATATGGGCTGATAAAGATCTAGGGATGCTTTACAAATAATTTCTTTTCAGTCACTTTAAAATTCTTTTGTTCTAATATTAATCACAATAAACATAATACACTGTACAAAGAATTAAGATTAAAAAGGACTTCTCACTTAGGTATAGACTTGTCGTAATGCTAGGTTTGACCTCACTGTGATGTAAACACATCACTGCTCCAAAATTTTGAAGAGAAATAAGGCCACTTCAGACTATATATGCCTTCCTGAAGTAATTAATTGCAGAAGGACATTCTTAAAGTATTTTAAAAGCTCTTTCTTTAACCTGTAATAAGTTGGACGTACAAGCATGTCCTTTCTATGGATATAATTTACTACTTGTGATGTCACAAGAGTGTTCTTACACTACTTAGATTTTAAAGTACTATTAATGGGAGAAAAGAAATTGTGTCTCTTTCATATATATCTTACCTTACAAAAGTAGAAAGAGAGTACAGTTCCCAATGTGTGATGATCCATGTTTTTGAAATTACAGCCCTTAGAGAATTTTTTTGGCATTAAATTAAAACCACTAACAAATTGCTAGTGGTAAAACATTGCATGAACATTGTTTCTTGCAAAATATTGGAAATAACTATTGTAGCATTACTCAACAGTTAAGCAACCTCTGTTTACTGTAAGTATTAGCTCCTTGAACAACATGTCCTGCATACGTAAATTCATTCCCTTTGGAACCAAACTCCCAACTTCTCACACTTGGATCACAAAAGTAAAACAAAAATATATGATCAAGTCCTCTTGTTAACTGGTCTAATATGCATAGCTGGAAGAAACTCTTTACTTTGAATAAATAAATAAATAAATAAATAAATAAATAAATGAAACATGGCTAAACACAACCATGTTTATTTTTCAAATATTTCCCTGCAAACAATTCTAAAGGATACATTTCATTTAGAGAAAAATATGATTTTGTTTTATTTCTTGTATATACATCTAAGAATCCAAACTTTCCTTCGAAAAAGTAGCTAGAGCACTGTCCATCATACATCTCAACATCTCATATTGGTCAATGAAATTGCTATTTGAGCAAAAGAGGATTAACATGTTTCTAGCTGTCTCCATCCATGAAGGAAACAATATACCAGGAAAAGAAATCGAAAATTTCCTCAATTCTTAATAAGTTCAGCTGTGTGTTGGGAAAATTTAAACTCATTAAATTTCACTCCTTTTCCTCCATATAGGACTAGATCCAGCAAACTAAACACTGGCACTTCTGGGAGGTCAGGATCAAAACTAAGATTTGTTCCATACTCTCTCTAGCATACTTCTGTGGTGTTGTACTGTAAATGAAAGCAACCTTAATTTGTAACCTTAAGTCAAATTTCCTATTTTCCTGTCTCTGATTTTTTAGACTATTCTAGGATTTTGTAAAGATGGTTTGGAAGAAGTCTTCTGGATTGAAATATTTCCAGTTCAAATCCAGCCTTACAATGGAGCTAATATTGACTCTTCTCTGAGTTCCAAGTACATTTCTAATTATTCTTTCCAATTTTATTCAAAACATACATTGTAACAAATAAACAAGAAATGGTGTATTTTTATACATGTGTCTTTGATTTTTATCTTTCTTTCTCTTTTAAGCCATCATTGCATGTAACATATCGATTGTAAAAACACAAATCTTAGAGGAGAGCTTGTTATTTAATTACTTCTACTGTGGTTGACAAGTAACATGCAGAAAATTAATTTACATCATACATTAATCCCAGAAGTTTAACAAAACTGGAATTTGGGAAGGAGCACAACCATCTTTACCGGACACAGAAAGGAAAGAATGTCACAACACATTTAGCACATGCTATGCCAGCAGTAGTAAAGCAGAGATGGGAGTTAGCACCTGCTTAAGAAGAGAACAAGCATGCTAACACTGGGAGTCAGGGGAATTTCTCACTAAACTACAACATATAGAAAGTAGGTCACTTTTACTCTTTTGAGAATGATAAAAAGCAACAAAATTCTGAATTATATATGAACCATTACATTTAATTTTCTTCATCTCCAGCAGCTCCCAGGAGCCTTGAAGACAGAAAAATCTGGATTTTACGATTCTGGCAATTATCTAATACCATAGAGTTCTCCACAACCATTTTTATTATAGTTATGGGTCTGTCAACCTTCCTATTTTACTCCCCTTTAGACTTCTTTCTGTACTGCCTGCCTCTGATTTAGTGTTTGCTGTAAAATTTACTCCAGACATAACTTGGCACAAAAATGTCTTACAAACAGGCCTTACCTAAAATAAATCTTGAACATATCTGCAATGTAACTTATCTAGCTCTCTTGCCAGGTGTTACTGGCAGAAAACAGGGTCAAGTTCAAATGTCTGAGAGGTATTAAATGTGATTGGCTAACGTGCCCCACCCAGAAACCTGGGAGAACTAAAATACCTTCCCTGGGTGACCTTAAAAGTCAATTATTTTCTATTCTGTAACGTGGAGTCTATGCAAAACAAGAAAAAACATTATGTGGGGAAAAGGAGAACTGCAGCTTGAATAACATACAACAAAATCCACAGCCATTTATAAATACAAATAGCAAAGCTATCTGATAGTAGAATTGAATTTAGGAGTCACATTTTATTGAGTATAACGCAGCAGGCTAAATGTAAAAATCTGATTACAACACTTCCATGGAAGAGAAGAAACACTGGAGGTCAGCACCCAAAACAGACCCAGTAAAAGAACCAACCACTGCAATTTTCCTTAGAGACTAAGTTCAAATTCAGGGCAACGAATGTTGTTCAGTTGAGCCATGCACAAAGGATGAGAAAGGGCAAAAAGACAGGCATAGATAGAGCAGACAGCAGGAAAACCCCAGAGACAACTAGAGAGCATGTAGGATGATTCTGATAAAGAAATAAAGCAAGAAAGAGGAACTTAGGGTAGACCATTGTATGACGAGACTATTAAAGCAATGAGCCTCTCATATTTACTTCTTATGGCATTTGGGGAAATGGGAGTCCATAAATATAGACAGAATTGCAACAAAGAATTATTACTTTTCATCATCAGTTGTAAAATGTGTAAAAACACTGACCCCAGATACCAACGAATCACCATGGGTTAAAAAATGAAACACCCTGAAAATAGCTCAGCAGCTTTGCACCTGAATCCCACCTCTCCCAGTGCAAGCACCTTTTTAACATCATCTCCCAATCCTGCTGAGCACCACACTACTGCCAGCACAGCACCAGACTCTAAAGGCATATTTTGGCAAGTCTATTCTCATTGAAAATGCTTCCCTGAGCTCGTGTTGAGATTATTCCAAAATGAAGCCAAAGAGAAATCAGGGGCACTGGTGCTGAGGGGGGCACTGGTGTAGAACGGTTAGCTCAGGGCTTTCCACCCCTGTCAGCCATCAGGATTCTTTCACACTTTATTCACTCCTTGCAGTCTTTAAAAATTAATAGCACCAAAGGCCTTAAATGTAGTCTTTCCCATCTGGGAACACTGGCTTGCCACAAGGCTTCTGTTCTGTTACAGGTCTCTCAATTTAAAACCTTAAGAAATGTGCCATTTTCTTATGTTGCTACTCAGCATGTGGCATATGGAAGATGACAGCAGAGGTCAGTCTTGTGAGTTCCACAATAATACAGAAAACACAATTTACAAAGAGACAAAATATGGCTGAGAAACAAAGGAAATCATCAACATGGAGTGATGCCAGCTACCAGATATGGTGGATTTCCAGACAAAATCCACGTACAGGCATTAAAACTGTGAAAGCAAGAACTACGTCTCCATATGAAATTTATAACGGGAGGTCAGAAAAATCATTGGTATAACACTGAGGGGCTATGGGGGGAGAAGGGGGACAGCAGGGAGAAGATAATCAGGATGCTCCTGTTGGAATAAAGCCCCCAGATGCTGGAACAGATCATCAAAATATTCAATGAGTCCAGAAAGTACAGTAGATAAAAGTGTCTTGGTTTGTCTTTACCTGAATAAATATTTGTACTGAATAGTGAGAAAAACATATACTGCAGAGCTCACATTCTTGGCACCCACATATAATCTGAGAAAGAACAGAAGCAAATCAGTTTCACATTTTTAAAGCCATAGACCTAGTCTTGGAAAATGTCACTCATTGAAAGAGCAACTAAAGTGATCAGTGAAAGAAACATAACGATAATGTATTGATACAGAATAAACACTCCAATTCCAAACTAAGCAAACAGAATGGAGAATGCAGGTGCCATGTATTATAGGTGCCATCCAACACATATGCTACAGACTGCAATTTGACAGAAAAATTAATGGCCAACCTATAAACTGCAGTGACAGAAACAGAGGAAACAGAACCAGTGTATCTCCACATACCACAGGTATGCCAGGAAAAACAACCAGAAACACCTATTCTTGCTGTTCCTGAGACAATTTGGAAAGACCTCCACTGAAGGGAAAGCAATCTGTGGTGTCAGATGGCAGATGCAGAGATTCTTCATGTACATTTATTAAGAAAAAGGCAAACAGACACTCAGCTGCCATTTTTGCTCCTATGTTATTAAGTAAGCAATCGATCCAAATCAAACTAGATGGCAGAGCCACCTGCACTTCAGCTTCAGCCACATCATGGATTAGCAAAACCAGGTGCTGATGAGGTGCAATGAAACTGTTTCAAGACAAATAGGCCAAAATAAGCTGTTGATAAGGAGCCCATGAAACAAATGACAATAACTCTTGGATTCAGTAGATGACAAGATGGGATTTTATTTAAAAGGGCAATAATCCCATTGGATTCAGTAGCTGACACCAGGAAGTGGATAAATACTTCACACCTGCCATGCCAAACAATTCAGGAAGCACAGCTCTTGCCAGAGATAAATGCCAGTTCTGAGTGTATATGATGCAGCATGAGGTGTGCAGAAATTACTGTGGTCTTTGAAGTAGAGAGAGACTGCAGATTTGCTCAATCCCAGCTACAACTGGGCCCAGATCAAAATAGACCTATCCAGTATTATTGATGTAACTCCATGGTCCAACTACTCCTCTCCAATTTCTGAATGAAAGACCATCTGAAGGACACTCAAACAAAAAGTTTGATTTGGAAACTGAAAGCTGGGCACAACTAGCAGACTGTGCTCAAACTGCGAGTATGTCAAATCTTTTCATGTTGCAGTCCTTAAACTTCTCATTTAAATATCTTATTATGCAACTATCATAGCCAGAAAGATAGCACTAAAAGAAAGGCAGGACCTTTATATTATGCATGCTTCCGAAACAAGGGACTTTCAGACATCAACATGTATCACACAACTCACATAAAGATAGCTCTAAAATCTTCAACTTGTTCTACCTTGTTTCAGGTTTAATGTTGTAATCCTGTACCCCCTTCTGTTTATTATTTATATGAAAAAAACAAACTCTCTTTCTTATACAATCACTTTGTTCTTGAAGGTACTTTCATGTCTTCAACCACTACCTATATAAGACAGGAAGCAGAAGCAACATACCTTTACCAAAGGTAAAATGATATAGGAAAGGATCACGATATAAAGCTCTGGTCTGTTTTCCTCATGTAGCTATATCTGTGGCTGATGACCATCATGTAAAATCATCCCATAATTCACTCACAGCTTAACTGGTGTTCAAATATTATTTAACTAGCACTCGATATATGATATTGGTCAAGCCTCAAAAGCGATAAATTTTGCATATTACAAGCTAATCAGATTGGCCAAATCACAAGCTCTTAAAGAAACCCCAGTTTTACCCCAGTAACCTCAGAGGTTTGGCAGAATAATAATACTTGCATATTATACAGAATATTTTCTTCTAAATGATTTCAGCAGGTCCTCAGCATAAACCATACCTTTGAACATCGAACGTAATATTTGCACCCAACAGTCATCATCACTTTTTTGCTTCTCGATGCAACTCTGGCTAATGTGCCAAAAGGAAGTTGAGAGTTGTCCTTCCCTCAAATGAGCAAACCCGTCACCCATGTCAGGACAGTGCAAAGAGAGGTGAAATGCTTCTGTCCGAGCACATTCTACTGTCATTTTGCTTGTGAGTTCAAATGAGACTTCGTTTGAAGTCTCATATAATAGTGATGAAAGTCTGATGACAGACTATAATTAGCTTCATGGATTGAAAAAGCCCAACATATACTAGCGGGTTAAAATTCATAATAAGAATTCTGCCTTCTCTCAATCTGTTGAAAACTGTATAAAGGTCACAGCATGGCTGATGCCCACATTTTTTCCTGTTTTTCACAGCTGAGTAGATAGAGTGACTCATGACAGCCAAATTCTGAGATCAGGCTCTAAGCAAGTATGACATCAGATGCTGCCAAAAGACATTTGATTCCTCTATTGTGAAATGCCAGGTTGGTTCTGGGACATGGTGACAAGCCAACTCTAGTTTAGAAAATTCTATAGTGAGCTATTGTTTGATACTAAGTACAAGATCACCACTCTTGCTGCTGCTGCTGCAAATCACAGGGCATCCAAGGACATGTCTAACAATATTGCCACTTTCTACTGTGTTTGCAAAATAGTGCAACAAAGCTTCAAGCACCCAGACTATAGAAAGTGTCTGTGAGAGAATGGACCCAGGACTCAATGCCAGGAGTACAAATTAAGAAGCTGAAGTTAATGAAGATAATGGAAACCTACCACCAGCAGTATGCAGCATATTGCTTCAATGGGAATATCATGTCCTGAGCATCCACAAGTTTCTCTGCACCTGATGTTTTGCCAAATTTTTGCATTAATTTCTGAGTAATTTGGTATTTTTATTAGGTTCAGCTTTCAATTCCAAGGACCGCATCTTCCTTCCTGACTCTCTAATACTAATTTAAATGCCTAAACAAAACTATTGCCGATTTCAGCCAGTGAGGGTCCTGACCTAAAATGTGAGTGATGACACTGTGGCCAATTCACTATATTCACAGCAACAGCAGTAAAAGATAGCTGAGGGCAGCTCCTAAACCTGTAGTCTGTGCTTAGTAGACGTGGGCTTGCTTGATTGGCAACTGTACGATTTATGTTGCAAGACAGCTCATGATGTATAATATGTATTATGCTTTTAATTAACTTATTTTCTGTCAGTTTTGACTTTGGCAAAGAGAACAGTTATGCAAAAGGAAAAGAATACACAATTTATTTGACTCCAAATAAAGTGATATGAAAAGGTTCTCAGAATGCCAAGTACCAAATTAATCTTACAATTGTCTTCTCTTTTTAATCATATAGAAATATGACAAGAATAGCAAGTGTTTTGCACTGATAACAGAAGTATTTGGAATATTCAAATAACACATATGCATATTCAGATATGCCAAGCATTTGGTTCTTTCTTCACAAGATGAGTTTATAGAGACCCTCCTGTATTGTATTTGATCAGATCAAGTTCCCAATTTATCCAGCAGCCGTTCTTGAGGGTGACCAAAATGGGTCCCACAGAACAGTGTGAGAACTGTTTATTATACAACACTAATTCCCCAGAATATTTTTCAGCCTTCAGGCATTTGTGTTGGCTGAGCAATTCCTGAAACAGATGCAGCAACTCTAATGGTTTCTTCTTTTCATCCGGAGACTTTTCACATCCAAGAGTTTCTTGTGGCAAGAATCTTAAGAGCTTAACAAGGCAATGTGAGGTAAAAGTACCTTTTTTTCTCCCCTATCCTGAAACTGCCACTGCCTGGTTTCACTTTACGTATCGTACTCCTTTTGATAATTCTTCACAGTAAAATTTTATATATTCATCTCCGTGCTAGGAAGCTCATGAATCAGGTTCTCCTAGAAGCTATGCTAAGGCACATGGAGAACAAGAAGGTGAGTGGAAGCCGTCAGCACAACTTCATCAAGAGCAAGTCCCGTCTGACAAACTGAGAAGCCATTTACAATAGCATGACTACACTAGTGAACAAGGGAAGAGCTATAGGTGTCATCTATCTGGACTTTTGTAAGGTCTTTGACAAGGTCCCCCAGAACATCCTTCTCATCGAGAGGGTAGTGGTCAACAGCTCAATGTTGTGATGGATGCTCAGTGTCCAGATGGAGGTCAGTGGCAGGGGTGTCCCTCAGTGGTCTTTACTGGGACAAGTACTGTTTAATATCTCCAGTAATGACAGAGGATTGAGTGCACTCTAAGAAAATCTGCAAACACCACCAAGCTGTGTGGTATGATTGAAGTGCCTGAGAGAGAGGATGTCATCCAGAGGGACCTGGACAAGCCTGACAACTGGACGTGTACTAAGCTCATAAACTTCAACAAGGCCAAGTGCAAGTTGCTATACCTGAGTTAGGCCAACTCCCGGTATCAACACAGGCTGGAGGATGAACAGACCTAGAGAAGCCGTGCTGAGAGGGACATGTGGGTGTTGGTGGATGAGAGGCTGGACAAGAGTTTGCAATGTGAGCTTGCAGCCCAGAAAGTCAATTGTGTCCTGTGCTGCATCCAAAGCAGTGTCGGCAACAGGTCAAGGGAGGTGATTCTCCCCCTCTACTTCTCTCTGATGAGATCCCACCTGAAGTACTGCACCCAGCTGTGGGGTCCCCAGCATAGGAAGGACATGCTTCTGTTTGAGATACTCCAGCGGAGGGCCATAAAAATGATCAAAAGGATGATGTCACAAATGCAGGCTGAGAGAGTTGAGGTTGTTCAGCCTGTAGAAGAGAAGGCTCTGGGTCTCTCCAGAGCAGCTTATTGCAGCTTTTTGGTGCTTAAAGGGGACTTACAAGAAAGATGGAGACAAACTTTTTAGTAGGGTTTGTTGAAATAGGATGAGGGGTATTGGTCTTATCCACAGGCTTATTGCCTTCTCTGAAGAGTGTTACTAGATTTGTGAGGAATGACCCACCTTTAAAAATCCATATTGAGTCTATGTCTACACACAATATTCATTCCTGAGTCCACTGGTTCTCCAAAACAATTTTTTTACAGTAACCCAGCTTTCAAGTTTCTCTAGAATCCATGGGTGAATATCATATATTGCTGATCCTTATTAACAACTTCTTCTGTTATCACTTCAAACCAGTAGTATGGAGCCTAATAGCTTCTTGGAAACAATGTGCTTTTGAGTTCCCAAGTACTTACACAGTCCCAAGGTTATGATTATAGCCAGGTAAGCAATAGCTAGAGTGAAACCTAACACAAAGGGATTTGGTGAAACAGCTATTCTTATCCCTTATGAACATGAGGAATCTAACAGAACTGACTTCTTCAAGGCTTATTTTCTACACTCAAAACTTAAATTTATTCTAACCTAACCTGAAATGTAACTGTAGAACTAATCTCTACAGGAATCTATAAACATGAAACATCAGCTGTTGATATCACTCATCATCCTAAACTTCCAAGTCAAACCTTTTCTTCCCCAAACAAGAGATAAATCCCAACCATAATCCTACTTATACAGGCAGTGAAAATGCATTACAGATAGTAGCTGTATCATCATGATACAGTAGTGTTTCTGAATACCCACCCTTCCCACTCAGGTGAACAAATTCCATAAGGTACCGAAATAGCATCATTTGCCCTTCATGATGCTAACCTGCTTCCTCCCACTGAAGCCATTCCAGATCCAGTGACAATCTAGGCTCAATGAGCACTTTTTTCTTAACTCCTGCTTTTAAACAAAAAACCTGAAATCAAACCAAGTGACCATTTCACTAAGTAAAATTGATTGACATTCATTAGAAAACAACATTCTTTCTCATCTTTGTTGGTCCTAAACAATCCAACAGTGAGCTGGGCTGATGAATATTCTCTCTTTTAGGTCGTAATGCCACCCTAAACCTAAGCCTAATTTTCTTTTATTTCATAATTACTCATTTGTATAGTAAATATGGTTATAAGGCATTTGTTCCCCATTATGCAAACTTTCATCCTATCTCTGCCAGTGTTGCAGAATGCAAGAATAAAAAGGCTTTCTACCTTCTTTTCTGAAAACCTGATTCTAGCCCTAGCCCTAAAATTAACATGTACTGTAGAGAGGGAAGAATCTGTACTTGAATACCTAATATGAAGCATATGCTCCTGCCTACGCCATAGTACTCTCTCTGACATGTTTTTTCCCAGTTCCCTAGCCTTATCCCAAGCCTTCCTTAAATGGAAGATGTGTCCAGGAATACTGAAAACAAAATAATTTCTTATGACTACACTAGCTGCCTTCTGAACCCTTATAAATCCAGCAAAAATCCAACTTGCTACAGTCTTCTTTTCTGATACCCTAACTCTATATTTCCAGAGTTCCTACTGAAAAATATTCACCCCAGTGATATCAACATCCCTATTCCTGCCGTTCATGTGGGTCTGACATAAAAACAGGTTCTCAAGCTTTTTCGTTTTTTCAAATTTTAAATCTAAGCTATGTTACCTTAACACAAGATTCCTCCGGAACAATTGAACGTTATCCATTCCCTCTTTCATTTTTGATGGCCAGGCAAGTATCTTATTATAAGATGACCTTTTCAAGACTTGTTTTCAAATTTTAATCCAAACCTACTGTTTGAAAATCAATCATCCAAAATAAAGTTCAAGACTTGGTGAATTAAACCATAGTGGCTATTAAAAGGACTCTTTCAAATGATTAAAGAGAATTTAAAGAACAATATTAAGGCACTGAGTCAGGTAAAGCTCTTATTATAAGAATATTGTCTAAAGTTTAAGATTGATTTTAAGACCAGCCTTAAAACAGTGAAACAGTGTTCAGCACTGAACAAGCGTAACATAAAGGTAATGCTTGCCCCATGAAACTCATCGTCTAAAAGAGAGCCTTGAAGAAGACAGGATGTTGTAAACAGCTTAGAAAAGGACACTAGGAATGTGATTTCATTGACCTACGTGAATAAATAAATGTTGACAGTAAAGAGATTATTTGATTGACATTGTTATGTATTAATGTGCCTTATAAAGACACAGTTTGAGTGAGATAGCAGTATCTGGTATATCAAATTCTGAGGTTAGTTTGCTCTTGGAGCACTTGGTAAGCAATCCAAAGAAGGGAATGAGAGATAGAGTGGGATGTGAGAACCTCTGTGTATCATCTGTGCTTTTGCTCATTAGATGGAAAAAAGGTACATTAAATTCAGCAATATATTTGTGGTTCTGGCACACTTACAACCAGATTCAGATGTTGCCACAGCATTCTGCCTTATATAACCCACAGTGATGACAGAAACCAGTGACAAGGTCGCTGCTAAAGACTGGTCAGGCTTTTACTTTGACTGGCTAATACCAATTAGCTCCACTGCTAGCATCTGTCACTCCAGAAATATCTGTTTTTAAAGGGATTTAAAAGAGCACTAAAGACTGCACTCCACATTATCAGCAGGCAAAACTGCAAGTGAAATTTTGGACTTTTCTTGTTAATACCACAGCTACCAAGATGCCATCTAACAATTGCTCCAAGATAACTCAGGCAGCAATTTAGCTGTAAAATGTGGATAAGATTACAGAAAGATAAATATATCACTAATGCTATCTTTGACTCAGCCTCTTTCTCTGTGGAATTAACTTTTTCCTAAATATGTATGTGCATTTTATTACATATAAAATAATTTATAATACTAGAAAAAAAAATAAAGCCAGATTCAACTGGAAAGTCAAAAATCCATCCAAACCACTTTCACTGAATTACTAAGCATGTTCTGGAAGAAAAGGTTTTCCATGGTCTTGTCAGAAGGGGAATCAATTTATCACTGAATCCAGCCCTTAGGTATCTGAACAGAACTTCAGCTTTCAGACGTGAGTTCTATGGCTTTCTTTTACAGGTTAAAAATACTTGTTAAAGCTGTCTAAACTGTTGCTAAGTGAAGTGACACATTTGGCAAGGATATGTGAGTGATAGCTGGAGATTCTTGAAAATAAAGTAGATTTGGCTTACAGGTTGTTTTTTTTTAAAAAAAAGAAAAATTACTTCAGAAGCTTTAGTAACAGTTACTGATAAAATTAAAATTATATAACACAAATTCAGTACACACTCACCAGAGGACTTCTATATCTTCAGAATCTTCCTACGAAACCCCATCAGCTGAGACAGAAATACACCATTTAGATGTAAATTTTAAAACCTTTGCAGAAATTTGAAATAAATATCTTCCATGTCGTATATAGGTTTAAATACAGTTTTCCTCCTGCAATAGGGAACACTGAGCCAGACTCTCCACTCTTCAGAGTTCTCTACATGAGTGTACCTTGTGTATTAGTCATTCAGATCACTCGTAACATACACTGGAATAAGTGAGCTGGGATTTAGGTTTTATCAGACTCAGTTGGAGGAAGAACATGACTAGGAACCAATTTCACAGGTTATGAATTTCTATGAAATCCTTAAGCAAATGAGAAGTCTGGGGTTTTTCTGCACTGTTTGGAAGAGAAACATGATGTTATTGGAATATTCTGCATGCTGCTAAATGGTACTATAGAAATATCCAGACAATGACTTAATAGAAATTAAATTGTTACTTCAAAACTCTAAACTTCTGAAACAGTGAAGTTCTAAACCACTTCTTGACTTGAAGCACATGACTTTTCCCATCAGCTTCCCCTGGGTTCCTCAATGGTTTATGAGCAGCCTGTTGGACTAGACCATGGTCATGGACAGCACTCTGAAGCTCAAGAGCAGTCTTGTAATTGGATTCTTAGCACTAACACCTCAGATTGCCCTTTGCATTCTTAAAGTGTTATATATTTAAAAAAAGAAAAAAAAAAAAAAAAAAGAAGAAGCCTTGATGTTGTTCTGTAAGCATTATTGTCAGTCCTAAACAGCTCCAAAACTTTTAATAGAAAGAATGGAATATTGCTTGGAATTTTCATGCATTCAGATGCCAAACTTCTTTAAGAACCTTTGCATTAGTTGTAGCCATGACCTCAGCTAACCCAAAGAAAGCCACAGGCATGTCTCCTTCCCTATTGGCAGCTACTTTAATTGGCAGGTTCACAATGAGCACTTTTGTTTGCATCCTAAACATGCACAGCAAGATTAAAATGTTTAATTCTTTCATCCTGAAAGTGCAGCAATCAATATGTTGGGTTTTTTAACAGGCCAAGTCATTACACATTTAAATAGCATTATTCAAGCACTTAAGAAACTTGTTTTACAAGGACTAAAAAGGTTTCCTATTGGAAATTATATGGATTTAGCTCAGTTTAAAAATAGACATTTTGTTTGTTTTCCATTCAGTTGCTCTACTATTTGCTGCTCTTTGCTTGCATATGTAGTCTCTGAGTATTTTACTACCCCCTGCTGTATGGAAAGAAAACTGTACGATAGATGCGGACTGTGCTACTAACACCTCCTGAGAGCTCCCCATCAGCTGGAACACCAACAGGATGGATCCAGAGTGGTTGGAGACAGAGGATTCTGTATGGGTTGTCACATGAAGTTCCTAGTGGCTCTGGCATGGATAACAGAGAACAAAGTTTTCTTGACAGCTCCGAGATTACAGACCATTGCTGGAGCAGCATGGTTACTGCATTTGTATAGTGAATACCATCATGTTTCCCAAGCAACTAAAAGTGCTTTGTGAAGCAATGAGTCAGATGCTGGTTGTGCAGTAACCACACACAGGGATTTATGTTTTCAGGAACTATGTGTCCAAGAGCAGGATATTGTTATATAGGTCTTTAGCACTAAATATGTTGGGCAGTCTCTGAATCGGATTGACCACTTCTAAAGTATGTGAGCAACATTTGGTGTACTACTGTGTACCAGTACAACCCACATAATATTTGCTCACTTGGGCTGCTATATTATATGAAGAAACTCTCCACTCTCAACTCAGCTGAACTGCCACTCTCAGTAAAGGACATAATACTAAACTGCCTTCCACACTTGCACAAGAAAATGCATATTCCACATGCAGTTTGTAGGTCAAGTGAAGCGCACACTCAAATCTTGCTCACCTACCATCAGAAGCCAGACACAAACATTCCTCTTACATTTTTTTCACAAAAAAAGATTCTTTCCAGAAAATCTCCTCAGTCTTCTACCATCAGTTCCCTGTGCTGAAGAGAAAAAGAAAAGGGATTTGATTTTGTGCTCAGTGCATTTCCTCTCCCGCTGCAATTCACACTGGATTAACCTGATGTTCACACAGGGTAAACTTATTTCAAACTGAGCATCCCCTGATGTCGAGGCTGGTTGGTGGCTAGTTCACCATAGCCCTGCCCCACCTGCCTGGCTGAGTAGCTACGTGGTCTCATTCCTGGACTCTCCAGCTGTTTGTCTTAGTCATGTTACCTGGAAGGTAAACCTGTTTTTTTCAGTGTTTCCAAATTCACCAAGACTTTCCTAGATCAGACTTTGGGATTTTTAACATCTTGATGAAAACATCACATACATGTTTTCTTTTCTGGTTTGTGATCAAAATAACAAGATTAGAAATGCCAATATTGTCTATGAAAGAGGAAGTGCATTTCCCAAGCAACTATTAGCCTCTGACTGCAAGGGTGGTTTGCACAGCTTGCCTGGTAGCCTTGAGAATAACATATTAGAAATATTTTTCCCACATTAAACTGCAGCACCCTTAAAAAACTGGTTTTTTAAAGGCAGTGCAGACTGGACTGTATTCTACCATCATGAATAGTGGTAATCTAATACACATATTCCCCAGGAGCAGAACAAGTCATAAATGGGAAGTCCCAGCGTTTAAATTCAATCCCTTGGTCCACAGGGGAAATGATGTGCTCCAAAACTTTTGCTGGCAACAGTCATTTCCTGCTTTGTGCCAAAAACTGAAGCAAGTCCAGCAATGCACAAAAAGTCTGCCAGGTCTTCAGTGCTGTTTGCAGTCTAACGTTGCCTGCACATGAGACAGCCAGCAGTTTGGCATTGCCTGTTCTTCCTCTCCACCTCTGACAGCAGGCTTAGGCAGAAACAGAAAGGAGCCCCTTTACAATCACTTGTTCCTTCGAGTGAGCAGGGACCTTAGCTCATAGAGCATTTCTGTTGCTTTGGTCGAGTGCTTCTATCTCTGATTAAACCACCAGACTATCATCCTCTCTTCAGGACAAGCCACTGCAGGTTGCACAGCAGTACAGGCATGTGATTTCAGCCACTGCAGCAATATGGGCTCAGGGCACAGAGGCAGATAGCAGTCCAAATTCCATTTCCATCCCTAAAACAGAAGTGATAATCATAGAATCACAGAATATGCCAAGTGGGAAGGGATCCACAAGGATCATCCAATCCAGCTCCCAGTCCTGCACCCATTCCCAAGAGTCTCACCATGTACCCAAGAGTATCTTCCAAACGCTTCTTGAACTCTGTGAGCCTTGGTGCTGTGACCACTTCCCTGGGGAGCTTGCTCAGTGCCCAACCACCCTCTGAGTGAAGAACCTCTTTCTAATATCCAATCTAAACCTTCCCTGATACAACTTCAGACCATTCCCTCGGGTCCTGTCACTGATCACCACAGAGAAGCCATCAGTGCCTGTCCCTCCTCTTCCCCTCACAAGGAAGTTGCAACTGCAATGAGCTCTCCCCTCAGTCTCCTCTTCTCCAGGCTGAACAGACCAAGTGCCCTCAGCCACTCCTCACACGGCTTCCCCTCAAGGCCTTCACCATCTTCATTGACCTCCTTTGGACACTCTATAATGGCTTAATGTCTTTCTTATATTGCAGTGCCCAAAACTGCAAACAATGTTCCAGATGAGGCCGCCCCAGTGCAGAGCAGAGTGGGACAATCCCCTCCTTTGACTGGCTGCCGATGCTTTGACTGATGCCCCCCAGGACACGGTTGGCCCTCCTGGCTGCCAGGGCACTGCTGGCTCATATCCTATTTGCCATGGACCAGGACCCCCAAGTCCCTTTCCTGGCACTGGTTTCCAGCACCTCATTCCCTAGCCTGTACAAACATCCAGGGCTGCTCCATCCCAAGTGAAGGATCCACACTTTCCCTTGCTGATGTGGTCGGTGATTGCCCACTCCTCTAATTTGTCCAGATCTTTCTGCAGAGCCTCCCTTCCCTCAAAGTAGTCAACAGTTTTCTGTCATCTGCAAACTTACTAACCCTTCCAGTCCTGCATCCAAGTAATTTATGAAGATGTTGAAGAGCACAGGGCCTGAGATGGAGCCCTGCAGAACCCCAATAGTGAGAGGACACCAGTCTGATTTTACCCCATTCCCTACTGCCTTTTGTGCTCAACTTGGACCTTGGGTCTTCTGATGACATTCCGCACTGAGTGATGCCAGTGGATGATAAAGGTTTTACAGGCAGAGGCTGTGTAACATACACCATGAAAGAGATGGATTAGCCAGGCAGTTTCAAACAGACAACTCTTTGAAAATCTAGTCATGTCCAGCACAACTGACTTCTCTAAATTTCCATTAACAATTCTTATAAGAAATAATGCATTTAACTGTATTTTGCTGTGATGTCAAATACATTATTTGACAAATTCTTTTTTAATTTCTTTTTTTTCAGACAGTTCAGCTAGCCCTAATAATAAAAATGCCATATTCTGTCTTTATTTAATTCACTTCCCATTTCAGGAAAAAAAATCAAGACTAAACATCTACCAAATGTTATTCCTCTCCAATTGAATGTGATGGATGGTTTGAGGATCACATAAAAATTAAACAAAAAGTGTATTGTTGCCTTCCAGATTTTTCAGCTGGTGTAAATCAACATAGCTTTGCTGATGCCAAGTTGCAGAGATGTACACCAATTGAGAATCTTGCCTTTCATCTTCAGAGAGAGATATTTTACCTACAGTTTAGTGTCTCTGTCTTATGAGGCTCAGGGAAACTTCAACTTTTCTTTCGCAGTCTGCACATCACCATAAATAATCTCTATTTTAGTTTAAGTTCACTACTGCTCCTGACCTGAGAAGAGATCACATGGAGAAGGCACAGAACAGATGTGACTGGTCAGCCACTCAGTCCAAGACTGTCTGACTGAGATCTAGGCATCGTAACTACTCAGTGTTTCAGTTCTGATTTGTGAAATACATTCTTAGCAAAGAGAAATATGCATGGGCTTGTCCATTGATCAGGTTCCACGATGCTATAAAATCTATGAAAACTTAATATCAAAATGAAACCATTTCAATTTAATTTAAAATGCAGTCTCAAAGGTAGTAATATTTTCCATTCAGTTTGATCCTTCTAACTCCTTTATTCCCTCTTCCTGAAAACCAGAGGAGCCCACCTACAGCAGGGAGCATGTATCCTACTCAAACCACATGGGAAGCTGCAAATATGAGAGAGAAGGAGCCTTTACAAGGTTAAACCCCAGGACTGTCAGGCTCCTAAAACTCAGGATGCCTCACACACAGGCAGAGAGGTACCTGCAGTCCAGACTCGGGAAAACTGCATCACCAGTCCACCCCTTCACTTCTCCAAAGAAGCTGTGAGGGATGCAGTTCTTAACCATCGTCTCTGACATGCTGCTTCCAGACTTTTAGCACTTACTTGCTGTAGCAAGCTTTGTCTTCCTTCAGTCTTCCCTGCCTCTCTCCCCATGATCCTTTTCTCTTCCCGGTCTTCAACCACAGTGCCTCCCAAACCCAACTAATGAGAGCTTTGTTTTCATTATATAAGCCCAGTGTGTAATCAAATACATTTGAAAAATAACAAAACTGTGGAACTGACAAGACATGTGTCTACTATCACCCCATAGCCAAACACTGAGGTTTGAACTTGGCTCAGGCATCTCTGAAAATGCCAAATGTAGATTTCCACAAACACAGGGAAATGGATCCATAGCTGATGTAAACAGAATAAAGGTGCATTGTTTAAAGTTGCCTAGCAAACACACACAGTAAACCATAGATAAGAAAGTTGCAGACTTCAGGCTGACAAGCTCTTACACACATGTTTAACATTAAGCAAGTGAGAGTCCTACCTTCAGACAGGACACTCACAAGCTTTAAGGTAAGAAGCTTACGAACAAGAACTTGAAGAACAGAAGTCTCAGTCCTGTAGGCTCTTTTCACACTGAAAACTAATCCACATTTAGACCTTAGATATTTCTGTAATAATTCAAGTCAGGCAACACCAGACAGACTTCTATTTTTTTTGTTTGTTTTAATTGGTTTTGAGGGTAAGATTAAAAACACACTAAGTTCCCCTATAATTGAATTCAACTGATTTGCTTAGTTCTACCAGTGCATGTGAACAGAACAGAACATAAGGAATCATCCAGTCTAAGTTACAGGGGACAAAATATGCAAAATTCAAGATTTCTCACAGGCAGTTTTTAAATGGAGTATGTGATTTATCCGGCAAGCACTCAGCCCTGCTCCACTGTGCATAGCCACAGACAAAACAAATGCCAAAGGCACATCTTGTCCCAAGGATCTGATAGAGTTGGACAACAAAGCACATTGGCAGACCCCCTGGAAGCCTTCAGATATTTTCACACCCACCACAGAGATGTAGCACACAGTTTAGGCATTAGCAGAAGCACAGAAGTGCATTCACACCTGCAGAGTGTTCAGCATAAACTGAGCTCTGCCTTAGTGCTGTGGCATCACTCATGGCAAGTGAGTTGGTGAGTTTACAGCTAGCCAGATCATGTCTTCATCACAGCAGAAGATTGAACTGTAGACATGTCAGGATGAGAAAAGTCAATACAAAGGAAATACAGGGATGGGATAGGTTGGGGGGGAGGGCAAGGAATGAATAGAAAAATAAGTAAGCAAATTAACAGAGAATAAGAGATGTTTAAAACATCAGCTTTTCCTGTTGAGCACAATTCTCTTTGTGTTTGGGGTGTTACTGTTGCTTTTGTATTTGAGCTGTTTTGGGGTTCTTTAATGTTGTTATATCTAATTTTTCTTCCAGAACAATCTTCTATAAGGTAATAAAATGCTTTTGCATTGTCCATTCCTGAAAATGATTTTATGGAAGAAGGAGACAGCAAGGAGCACAACTCCTATTTCACAATATGTAAAACTGTCCCACTGGGTCTCTGTTCATGATAATATACAATGGGAAAAAAAGGACTACAAACATATTAAAAACAGTATAATAAATAGCATGTGCAAAATGCACAGTATAGTAAATACACTACAGGGACTACTTACAGAGTCTCTTCCACTCCATAACCATCATCAAGCATCTTCTGTGGTTTGGCACATCAAATATTTGCTATGTACTTTACCATTTAAAAAGCATTGCAAATTCTTGGCTGGACACCAAACAAATGCTGTACGTTACTTTGTCAGTCGTTGCCTTGTACATTCAATGTCTGACCTTCCCTCCCTCTGCAGTTCAATGTGTAGAAACAGCAATAAAATACACAATGTTTATTTCCAGTGACACATAGTATGACACTGGTTGGTCATGCTGAGGAAGCAAAGGTTTTCTCTTTAAGGGGGAGTCTCAGAGAAAATCTACCCCATTAGGAGACAAGGACTTCAAAATTATATTTGAGTATCACTTTTCTCAAAGAACTGTCTTGCAAGTTGTGTAAGTACATATAGGTCCATTATATGAAGAATAATACAGGAATTTCTGCACTGCTGTGGAAGGACAGACATACAAGTGATCCTTATGTATTCCTTAAATACAACACTGAGGAAAATGACACTACATATTAAATAATAAGTATGACAGTAATGCACACACATACATACATACATACATAGCCCAGATAGAGCCATCTGCACAGGTAAGGGAAGAGAGAAGAAATTTTAGGCAGGCAAGATGGGGACACTTATCCTTGCCAGAGGTTTGGTTGGGCCAGAAGATCTCAGAAGTCAAATTCCAGAGCAGCTCCCAATACTAAAGGTGGATCAGTCCATCATCTCCTAGCAGGCTGGACAGCCTGCAAGGACTTTCTCAGTCCTGCTTACCTTGGACATGTCAAAGATATAAGCACCATTATAAATTACAGAATACTGTATCTTATCCAAGAAGGAAAAGAGGAATAATAAAGAAATCAGTGGAGTCCTGGTGAATGGAAATACAGAAACAAATGATTGAGATCCTGCTTATACATGGACTAGAAATGAGACAACTAACAAGGCTGTAAATTGTGATATCATACAGATGCCAGCAGAAGGAATAGTGATTGCCAGCTTACTGAGCACAACCTAGATATCAGGAACAATCCATCATAAGTAGAAACCAGACACCAGGATGCTGTCCAGTGGCTCCGGCTCAGATCAGTAACAGATTAGAAAATATACTGGAGGGTGATCATGGTTCCATGATCCAATGTGTCCAATATTTTATCAGCACATCTGACATCTTTTTTTACCAGCTCTAAAAGACTTCTGCTACTGGCCTGGCCTGGATTCAAGCTGGAATCTGCAACAAGATTTCTTCCTAGTACAAGCAAATCCCAAACTTTTCAGTCCATACTTCGTTCTAAGTAAATTTTCTGTAAATAATAAAAATGAATTTGTTGAAACTTAAGAGGATGGCACACTTGAAATGAAGAAAGACATTCCAGATTTTTTTCTGAAAAATAGTGTCAGGAAATCAAAACACATACAGCATACATTAGGATGATACAGGAACTATTATTATTGCTATTATATGCTGGTCATAATGTCACTAAAAATCTTGTCAGTTCTCATGGATATGAGTTTGTATGAAAACAGCTTTTATTAAGTACTGCTTTTAAAAAACTTCCTCCTAGGTCATGGAGGGTTTTTTCTGAGATACATTAAAATCTAATAAGAACAGCATCTTCAGTTCAGCATGACAGTTTAGGATTTTGCACTATTTAATGAAAGAGGACACATGTAAGGATTACATTAGCAAAGTGTTTACCTCACTATCCTGAAATTATATCAGTAAAGAATAAAAGCTCTAGGGCATCTAGCTGTCTCTATTTGTACTCAGTGACAATCTTTCATCAGAAAGGGCATACATAGTGAGGGCATTTCTGGAGCATTTAAGTTATCTGCATCCTATGTGACATAACTTCTTTCCTTAAGGTTAGATGAAATGCAAAGTCTCGCCTTCCCTTCCCCTCAGACTCTATTTAGATCTGCAGATGAATGTATATTTGTCAAAATAACTCCATGTAGAAAGGTGGCCAACTCAATTTACAGATTGATACCTATGCACCAAAGACTGACTACAAGTCTTGGTTTGAGTTATTCCATCCAAGGAAAGCAGCCACTCTATCACTTTTTTTTTTTTTGTCAGAAAATTGATTAGCAATGGACACTTGCCAATGCTAAACTGATCCAGCTGGACAATAGATGTTAAGTCTGAGATTGTTTTCTTCTGCATCCGCAGCTAAGGTTTCATCTCCAAAAAATATGTGAATATCCAGAGTTTGGTGTATCAAGGACAAACTATAAATTCAGAATTAAATATTACCTGATTCTACAATGTGCGATTGAAGTTGCACACAAAAAACAACCAAAACCAACCAGCTTCTGAGAAGTAGACCTTGAAAGTCATCTCCAACCATGAACCCCAATAACAGTCCATGTCTAGTGAAAATTGTTATCTCTCATATATTTTATATATATGTATTTCACATATGTATGTCTTAAGCATGGTACAGTGACTTTCACATCCTTTGAGAATTACTTCTCATTTCAGTGTCTCATTATGCCAATTAGCCATTATCCATGAATTATGCCATTCTGCATTACTGTCAGTGGGATGGTAGACCTCAAACACTTACCAGCTTCTCTATAGGTCTGTAGGCAATTTTCCAGAAAGGCTTTTGGCTTCCCAAAAGTCTACAGACTTGTTTAAAAAGCTGTGAATATAACATGAGACTGCAAAAAGTAAGGCAAAGAAATCACTATATATCACTGGATTTTGAGGTCCAAAAAGACATCTGATTGTATAACAGAGGCCACAGAGTTTCATCCAGGTACTTTTGCACTGAGCCATATAATTTCTGTTTGAACAAAATATATCTTCCGTAAAGGCATTTAGTCTTATTTAGAAATGTCAAGAGAGAGAGAATTTGCTCCTTTTCTGGGTAGTTTGTTCCAGTGGTTTACGCCAACAATATTTCCAGAGTCTACAGAATGAAGAGATATTTTCTGCACTTATATAATTCCAGCTCTCATCTATGCAGATAGAAATCCATTAAAGTCACGAGACCTCAATCATCACTGATTTAGGGCAAAAACTTTAAATTCCATTGACTGTCTTTTATCACCAGCAAGCATTCTTTTTTCATGCCTAGAACCCTCAACATGTTTACTTGTTTGACAGGGAATAGACATGTACCAATTTCTCACGTTGTACTGATTCTATTAGGTAAGGACTGAGGAGGCTTGGGTGTGCAGATGGCATGGTAAATGTGGATCTTCAAAAATTTACCCAAAAAGACTTGGCCATATCTCACTGACAGACAAACTTGTGATGGTCAGGTACAGCTTGGAAAGCAAGTCCAAGATTTGTTAAAGAACTGGATGATAGGAATGAGAAGTTCAGCAGAAACACAGAGGGTACTTGCTCTCAGTGCAAGATATCCCTTACCTCTGCTTTGGAAATCTCTTCCCACCAAGCCACTCGCTTAGGTAAACTGATTTTGCATTGTCTTCAATAATTTCTTACTATCCTGTCTTCATTCATTACATTCAGATGTTTGCAAAAAAAAACTGCTGCAGCAATGGATACATGGGGTGGGATCACCATCATCATCACAGTTGCAGTTGCTGCAAGCTACTCCTACCACAGAAACTGCCACAGGGGCAGTCAACTTCTGCTTGTCTCGCATAGCTGGCCTTCTAACAAACAAATGGAAATGATACTGTTTCTCTGTAAAGAAGCATGAAGTAACAGCTCCAGTTCAGCTAAGAAGAGAAAGAGTTAAAGATTGGATGGGACCTGTTGGATATAAGAATGGGAGCACAGGAAAGCAAAGGCTCATGAGCAACAACAGGTGGAAAGAAGAAAGGACCATGAAGGGAATTAATAAAAAAAATTATGTCATAGGTAATGTCATCTTCATCTAAAATTTTCAGATAGTCCTGTAAAGCACTCCATTGTAGGCTACAATATTGTTCTATTAAATTTTTCTGGAGCACAACACACTACTGCTAGAAGGTGTTCTGTATCTGGGTTGATGAAGAAAATTAATAGGGAGACCAATACTGCTTCACCCTGTCTATAATGGAAGTAATATTATTAATCATTTCTTCTGGCACCTCATAATATTGTTCTGCTGGGAATACACTTGAGGAAAGCAACTTTTAACACCTGAGCTGCTACTCTACTCAGTATTTCTCACAAAAAAATTCACAAAATCTCTTGCACAAGCTAAATTACACTAGATTACTTCTCAAGGGCAAACCTTGAAAACTTTTATATTAGGACTAATCTCTCTCCATGCTTTGGTATTAAGAGGAATAAACTGTCATTGAAGGTAAAATTAGTATTTGGAACTCTAGAAATTTCCTTGCCATTTAGCCTTTAGACACAAGATGGCAGCAAGAAATTCATTTCAAGCATTTGCTCCCCGTAACTCAGCGTTACCTGGCAGTAACTGTTAAATATATGGGCTTGTGGGGTTGGTTATTGCGAGTATTTGATGGCAGTGTCCACAAGCATTCCTACCCTCGTACTGTTCTCCTGTCACCCATGAAGTGAACTCTGCTGTTACTCTAGTCATAATGACCAAGGACTTACTGCACTGGGCACACAACCATGCACAAAAATACTTCTATGGCAAACTCAGTAGTCTAAGGCGTGACAAGCACAGTCCTTCTAGTGGACATAAGTCAGTAGAAAACTCATTCAATAACTCCTACTTTATTATGTAGCCCTTGCTTCCTATTCTTTCCTGATGTGATATTTTTCCTTTCTCACAGTTTTTAGCTTTTAGGATCTAGAGCCTTTTAGGATCTGAGTAGTCACAAAAATTTCCTCCTTTTTTTTTGTTTATGATCTCCCCAGCCTATGATGTTCTAGAATTCTTCTGGTTTGAATTACCAACTTTAGAGTTGTTCAAGAAAGACTTTGCAAGTTCCTAAATGCTTCTTGTCAGAAGGACTTTCTGCCCTTTAAATTCAAGTGAGAAGTGGATTCATCTAATTTTACCCCACTGGAAAAAGAACAGTGGAAAAAGTCAGATATTTAGTCTACATCTACAAAGTTCCTTAGTATTTGTGGATCATTCACAAGTTTTGCTAATATGAGGAACTGCTCCAAGAACTCTTACAACTAAAGCAGTGCTCTAAAATTAAAGGTTATGAACCAAACTTGGCACCTCCAGCCTACAACAGACTCAGATACTCTGTGGATCAAAGGAACACACATATAATAGACACAGGCCATAAGACCTTATATGAATTTTAAAAGTAAAGCAAGATAAAGAGGACCCAGAGCATACCCTCAGAGCCAGCAGCATTCCGGAGCAACACTCCTCATGTTGCCAGCAAGCCATAGGTGCAATGACATTGCTCCACCTAATGTCAAAATAGACCATGACTAAAACAGACTGAGTAAAAAAAAAATAGTAAAAAAAAACATAATAAAAGTGCCCATATATACATCTGATTTTATCCATCCACCTCCTCTATTGATTAAACTTCCTGGTAAAGAAGCCACTGATTTTAATTAACCAGCCCATCAAGTGGTGCATGTCTGTCTACTTTATTACATATTTTCATTCTCTTTCTTTAAATAATTTTCTTCAGCCTGTTAACAATTAATTTTTTCAAGTGTCTTGTTAAAATAGGACTGTCCAGGTTGGTCTGATAATACGTGTTTAGTGCTTTAACATCTCAGAACAAATATTCTGCTTTATAGGAACCAGATATTGCAGTAGACATTACAAGGTCACACTGCTATTATAATATCTTGTTTGGAACACGTGATATAGAACTGTACAGAAAATTTGGCCCTTTGTTTAAAGCTTGTTAGTGCTTTTTCCCCCCAGAAATATGTATCTGCCTTCCAAAAAAAACATCTCACAAGATTAATAAATATTCTCTTTGTTAAAAACTTTCATATTCTCTGTTCAAGAGGAACAATGTCCAGCTAGTAATCAATCTGCACTCTGGTTCAAGGACAGAATTATTTACTTACAGTCTTGGAATGCTGGAGATTGAAAACACATTTTCATCAGGATGCTAACAATAATGAGAGGGTTGGTGAGGTCTGAAGAACTCAGGTGAAATTCTTAAAATAGGTACCAAGATATGTGTTTAACTATGTACCCTTATTAACATTGAAGTATTCACTGGGCATCAGTATGTTTGTCTTGAACTAAATAAACCTAAAATGACCCCCAAAATTACCTTCTTTTTTGTTGGAAGCAGGCATGATGTTCCCATTAATACTAAGAAAATGTGCAGCATCTATTAAGCGTTTAGATGGAAATCAATTCTTCTTTTCCTCAGGAACATTATCCTAGCATAGCATTTTAGAGCCCCTGCACTTACTCTTTTCTATCCACAAAGTTCTGAAGATCTTGTCATTTGACCTGCACTTGAATAGCTGAAGACTGAGTTGCATTTTTAACTTTTCCACATAGCAATTCCTATTTTAAGAACGTTTGTTCATTTGTTTTTATCTGCTACATACAGCATTCACTTCAGAAAGCAA
Source organism: Dendrocincla tyrannina (assembly GCA_035047865.1). NCBI lineage: Eukaryota > Metazoa > Chordata > Aves > Passeriformes > Dendrocolaptidae > Dendrocincla > Dendrocincla tyrannina. Next base: position 52,581,188 of record JAWWMP010000165.1, read on the forward strand.
ACACCACAGGAGCAAAAATTCCTCTCAGCAATCTAATTACAGCAAACAAATTCCTGAGGCCAAAAATTCACACCACATTGTCTTCCTGGCAGGAAGGGCAGATGTTGTCCTGACCTTAAATCTTCACACCTTCTTCTGGTAAACTACAGGCAAAAGGTGGAAGCACAGATGTAATTTTTATTTGTAATCCTGGAAGAAAAACCCTGGCAGTTCCAGTAAACTGCTGACCAGTTTCAGGGAGAGTGGGATTTTTGATTAATCTCCTTAAGCTGTAGACCATGCAAGGAGAAGCACAGACCTGTTACAGGGATGCCTCACACAGAACAACTCTCAGATAGTCAGTTTTCCATGGATGCAGCACAAAGCAGTGAGACTGAGGAGAAGAACCAGAGCCAAACTGTTCAGTCGGCAGAGCAGAAAGCTGTGGCAGACCTTCCCACATTGTCACCCCGTTCTGCACTTGGTACAAATCCTTCCCCCACTGAAGTGGGCAGATATGAATTGGAACAGGATGAAGCTATAGATTACATAATTTATACACTCACCCAAAATAACAAAAAATCAGTAGTCCCTTTCCATGTATTTATAAACAAATTCACCTTGAATATGCTCAAACACTGTTTATATGTGCTTTCCACAGGCTCTCAAGCAATTATATGGTACAAATGCTATATATAAGTGAGCTTCAGAACTGGTGCACATGTATTCATGGAAACCATGTTTTAAAACTTTGTGATGAACAATGGTGCCAGACACTCAAATGTTTATTGAATTTTGTAGCAGAGACTGTCTCTACCAGAAATTAACCAATTGGAGTTAAACTCCAGTTTCAAATTTATCTGAGTCAATATTCCCAGGGAAATTATCAGTATCAATCAATCAATCAATTTTTTATTTTAAAAATTGGTTAAATCTGAATAATGAATAATTAAAAATAACTGCTTTGCTCTTAAAATGTATTCAAGTGATAATCTACATTTATGAAATAAATTATTCATTGTGAGATTAGTCATTCTGTTCTGCCAATACATATCACGCAAGCCGATTCAATTGCTAGAATTATGCTTTGAGAAGAAACCTTGGCTGATCTTAACTTTCAGTTTCAGCAAAATCACTTAGTCAAACATGGGACCTCAGCATTGAGGCTATAACTAGGATAATGTCACATATCAAAGAAAATAAATGTAGTCTGAAAAAAAAACATTTAACCTAACAACAAATCTTAAAATAAAAACAAATAAGGGAGCTTTAAAAATCATAAGGGATATGCCATTGAAATAATAGGCTGTTCTGGACAGAAAAGGGTATTCTAAATTTTTTAAGAAGAATGTATTTGTCAGAGAACTAAATATTGTAGACACAACATTTTTGAAAACTGATATAAAATGTTGCAAGAGAGTAGGAGTCTCTAATTCAGATTGCAGTCTGAGACTGTTACTTTAGAAACTATGGCACCAAGAAACCTTTAAAATTAACTCTTTGAATACTTTTAGACTATTCAAGTAAATCTAGTGACTCAGGATCATCAGTACAGATGACCTGCAATATACAGCTTATGCAACACTATTTTGCTGGAAAAACATCAATTTCAACCAACTCAATAAATAGAGAATATGGAAACAAGATTAACTTTTCAAACCATGAGACAGCATTAAAGATTTATATGTTTAAAACTGAAGATAGCCCTTATTATTTGTGCATGCTATAACACATAAATTTGGTTCATTCAATTTTGCCTAGACTTTTTTATATTCAAGAGATAGAAAGGCAGTTCAAAATCAAATAAAAACTGAGTTGCAGACACAAAAGTAAAACACAAAGACCAAACAGGCGTTAATTTCAGAAAATGCAAGTACTTCCTATTAGGAACTGGACAATAAGATAGTAATTGAAGAAAGTATTATGACCATGAAATGATTTGCAAATATTTCATGTTTTCCTTCAATCTCCAACTCTTATGAGTCTTGTACTTACTAAAGAATAAGAAATTTCATTTAAAATTAAATAACTAAATCTCTAGCTTTCACAACAAGCTTCACAAAATTAAGAGATTGTGTTTTAAAGAATTAGAAATCAGAATACAAATAAAATTAAATAATAATACACTGTTGGGAGAAACACCCTCAAATTTATATTGAGACTAACCTGCTTCATGATTTTTAATGTCTGTTTTACAGGTTACTTTCAACTGTCTGACCAACTTTCATTTTGTATATCCTGTCAAAGAATCACAGAATGGTTTGGGTTGGAAGGATACTCAAAGATCATGAGCAGGTACACCTAAAATTAGGAGTTAAATAAATACTATACATTAAGTTATTGGTTCATTAATGTATTTACATTAACAGTCATATTCTGTTATTCAAATCCTTACACAGTGATGCCTTACTCTACAAAATCACAACCAAAATAACTAGACATACCTATCTACAAAACTAGGAAATACTCCAGCACTATTGAAGTCAATGGTTCTTTATCCAGAAGTTTAAATGGAACCAGGGAAAGTAATATTTATGAAAATTAGCAATAGATATATTCCTCTGTATTATATATATTTTAACTTTGCACTTTTTTTTTCGTGGAATTTTATTAAAATCTGAAACTTTGTTGATGCTAGGGGAGAAATGCAATATCATTTCCATCTTATCAGAGGTGACTAAATTAAACAAATAAGTAGATAGGCAAGCTAATAAAACAATAGAAAAAAAAAGCTGAAACATTTCAAGCCCACTCATATTCAAGGAAAACCCAGAGGCTATTCTGATAAATATGAAAATCTAAACATTTCAGTCTAGAGTGCCCATTTTAAAAACAAGCCGTTTAAATGCAAGGCTTGAAGGAAAAAGAAAGTAAGCAACAAAAAAAGACCAGATGAAGGACATACAATCAAAAAACTATTGTAAACCAGACAAAATTGGATAGTCCTAACTGTATGAGCACAGAAAAGATACTGTGACAAACAGGCTTGTAGTATTAGAAGCACCACATTTCATTTTGCACGAAGTTTCCCTTTGGCTTGTCAGTGAGTAAAGAACAAACACCAACCAGGTGTCATATTCACCAGATAAGGAGCTGTGTTATAGCTGACCTCGCTTACCTGCCAGCTGCCAAATTTGACCCAGGAAGCTGAAGATGCTCCGAAACTAAATGAATAAAATGAGAAGAACAGTTTTCAAATATTTTAGAGTAATTATACTCAAGAAAAAAAAAATAAAAGGATAAATTTAGGTAAATAAATATCAAATTTACTGATATTCTCTCAAGAACGATTTCTTTAAGAAAACTAGTGGAACACTATCTAGATATTATTGCTATAGAATAAGTGTACAACTATGTGGGAAGAAAGTGACTGCCAATGGCTCATTTTCAAACTAGAAGATTATCCTTGAGAAAGTCTCAGCACAGTTGAAGTCATTAATATCTTGGTGGAACAGGAAATAGTCCTAAAACTTGGGCAAAGACAGAAGTAGAAGAAAGAGACTGCAAGCAATTTAAAAGACCCAAAGTAAGTGTGATAAATTAGTGGGGAGAGGGGAATGAAATCATTTAGATGAAATTTTATAAAGTGCAAAGTTCTGCATTAAAGGAAAAACTCAAAATATATGGTATCAAAAAGGGAAGGCTGGGAAAAAAAAAAAAAGAACTGGGTAAGTTGGATCACAGACTGAATATGAGTCAACTGCAGATGAACGTTTCAAAACAGAATAATATAATTCTGTGTTTATTAAAAAGAAAGCTCTACAGAAAACATTGAAGGAAATTATCCACTCTACTAATGACTGGTAAAGCCTCTACTTCATCTATTTTTGTCTTTCAATTTTAAGAAAGATGTGGTAAACTGGAAAGAGTCCTGAGGAGAACAGAGAACAAGGGGAAATTTATAAAATGAGACCTATCAGGAAAAAACCAGAAGACTGAAGACGGAGCGATAAACATCAGCCAATGCTGGCTTTAAAAAATTTAAAGTCATTGCATATCCTGTTTCCATCAAAGGATAGCAAGAATAATCAGCTTCATGTGTGAGAGAAGACTTGGATTAGATGTTAGGAAAAGCCTCTTTAGCAGGGAGATAGGCCCCTCTAGGGTGGGTACAAGAAGGCTGGTAGGGAAAGTAACCACAGCATTACTTTGCTCCAAAGCAAAATTTTCATCTGAGAATGGAATAAGTAAAATGACTGCAATGAGGATAGGAGGGGGAAGATGATGGTTCTCCAGCAAATAACCTCTTTCACTCACAGTCTTGGTCTGCCACATCAAATGCTCATGGCTAATTCCTTTCCTGGTTAAAATGGGTACAGCTGCAATGGCTTCAAGGTTTTCTTGGCCTGTATTACCAGGTGGCATCAGACCATGTCCTTTTGTCTATGAAATGAAAAGTGGGAAATGCTTGTAGCGGAATACAGCTGTGGACAGCTTTTGATGGTAGCTTTGCCCCATTCCCTGCCATTTTAACAGGGGGGGTTTCACAAGAAGCTGTGCTTGAACTTCAGGGAGGTATCATACTAGGGTTTTAATTAACTTTCTGATACAGCTGTGGTTGCATCTAGCATTTTCCTCCTGCCCTTCCATTACACAGACCATCCCGGTTTATGGTCAGTCCCTAGCACACAAATGCATTGGACAGGAAGATAACAGTAGCAGCAAAAGGAACTCCAAAACTTAACAAATGAGGCATAAGGATATTAAATCTATAACACTGCATTTGCACAAGAAATGTTTACTGGTCCCCATCTTGGTATTCTGGCCAAGCAGATTTGTTTGTATTTGTAAATAGTCTGGTTCAAATGAGATATTTTTCTGAGTAGCTGATTTTAAAGTTTCCTCTTGCGAGGAAATTTTCTTGTTGTTTTGCAGATAAAAATCAAATACATTTTGAAAAGACTGTCTACATCCATGGGGGCAGAATAATATTTTGAAAGAGGAAATGCCAATGTTTCTCTGCTTCATTCTTGGCCAAAGCCATTCACCAAGGTATCGGAGGTGCTGGGATAAGGTCAGGCCCCAGGGTTTACATGCATTTTGGCTAAGTTTTTTCCTGGCTTAAAAAGGTTATTTGGGAACTATTGGCTTCAAAGAATGCAGATAGAATCTATGATTCTTTTTTGGGGTAATCAGTTTGCTTAGTGCTCTTACCAATGTGAAAAACTTTATTTTCAGAGATAATGCTTGACAATCTGACTTATGCTCATCTCTTTTTAATCTGCTCTGGGCTATAGTCACTGCTGAATAGTGATACAAGGAGCAGACTGCATGCAGTGCAAGATGCTGTTCAGGTGACAGCAGCTGACTGCTCCACTTTAGGATCTCCAGGGAAGTAAAGGCATTATCCAATCTATGCACAGAAAGTAGTATCATTGTGAGGTGACTGACCTTTTACACAAGAATTATTGATAAGACTGATTTTCACATTGCTGCTCTATGCCTGGGATGCAGAGTATGGTATTGGCCAACTGCTTCTAAACCTCAAACCTGAGGTTCCCCTCAGTGGCACCTGACTAGTTGTCCTTCTGACACCGTGCGGGATCTGAGTGCCCAAACTGCTGGACTTTAACAGCCTTACTCAAAAACTCAGCTGCCTGTGTGCAGTCCCACCCTGACCCAGCGCAAAACCCCCACCTGTCCCCATTTGACCCAATACATTAGAGAGGATGAGAGGGTTTTTGTCAGATGCCTCACCAGGTGCTGCCAGATGCTGTCAGACGCCTTGCCAGAATTTACCCTGTAGCTATTAGGCTGTCACAGCTCCTTCTCTAAATTATTCCCAACACGGTGCAGCTATATCCCACCCCTCTCTTGGAGCAGCTCCTTCAGTTCCAGTCAAGGCAGAAGCTTTGAGTCACAGACAGTAAAACTTTGGGCACTGAAGTGCAACACAGGCACAACAGCAACAGACAAAACAGACTGACAATTTCTGAAAGTATTCCACCTAAGAGCAGGCATTGACTATAAAAAAGCACTGGAGCACTGCATCAGCAAAAGGTTCAGAGATAAAATAAACACTGTAAACATAATACAGCCTTTCATAGTAGGAGAAAGACCGAGGGAGGAGGAACAGTACAGCCCTTGCTGTTTTGACTGGCATCACTGCTTGTCTCGCTCTGACAGGTTGCCAGGTTAAGGTTTTGTTTTGAATCAGTCATTTCCCTTTGAACAGTGGCAACTGTTACCATTGTTACCCTGTTACACTGAATATAAAACAAAATTTCCACCAGCAGCTTTCCTACCATATGTTTGTTCTAGGAGGCAGCAGGCATCTAGGATTTGGTAGCAATCACAGTGAGGAAACATTTGCAGGACCTGTCTCAACAATATAATTGCCTCAATCACAGTAATATCATACAGAAGGAGACACTGAATTCAAAATTGCTGTCCACGAGACCTAACCTAAGAAATCCAATAAGGAGAGGATTTTTTTTCTTTTTAATTGAAAGGTTACGATTTAGAGAATCACCCCTCTAAAGTGTAAAGCATACACTTGAAACATTAGTGCTGAAACTGTGTCAGTCATATTTTAGCTGCAAAATTATTTAACAGATTTTCTTGAAACACTTTCACTTTTTCTCCACAATAAATCTAGCCACGTCCTGGTAAAATCAGATTCACAAAGAAAAGTGATATGAGGGGTTTAAAATAGTATTTCATAAGTTAGTATTTCATATTAGCCCTGGCTTTAATTAAGAAGATGTCTTTGGATATTTCCAAAAACTATGATGAACTCCTAATTACTTATGGGAAATATTATTATAAAATTACTCACATTTACTTATGATGTGGGTTTTTTCTTCCAAAACATTTAGATATGAAGAACTAGGTATATTAAAATCGATGAAATCTCTCTTTATAAGAATACCTTTACAGTTAAATCAGATTACCTCTACAGTGCTTAGTAGTTCATTAAAGCAGTTCAGTAAATAATGAGAGCTTCCTCTTTGCCTGAATTCCTAGAATGAACACCAAATTACCAGTGATCTCTCACTCCTAAGCAAATTTTCTTAAGTATTTGGTAAGAAAGCTAGAAGTTACTAGAAGTGGTTGAGAATAAACTACCCATATGGTCTCCTGGACTTAAAAAAGCTGAAGTCTGATGTAATGTTACAGGCACTGGATGATAGTTTATTAATAACAGCTTGCATTTTTGAAAGAACCTAGAAGAGTTAGACTCCCAAATCCAAGTGCCCTTTAAAGGGAAATTGTTGCTAAATCCCATAGGTTCTTTTGAAATCCCAGACATCATTAAAAACTAGAAGAGTAGAAAGACACATCATTTTGACCTTAGAAGGAATCTTCTGTCAATAATGTCAGCTGCTTGATATTGTATGAGTTTGTTTGGGTTTTTTAATGAATGAGAATGAGTGGTCTTCTCCAATCACAAAAAATAGCTAAATTCACATTCATAGACTTATATGAAAGTACTGTAGTTATTTATTATTCTGCAAGTAGTTAGTAATCACCTTTGACTTGTTAGGCTGCACTTCGTTTTTTGAACATTAACAGGAACAGTTTATATGTGTGAGATTTATGTCATGCTGAGACAATTTTTACAAGATTTAGAGACCAGAATGTGAAGAAAGCAGAGCTTTTAGAAGGTAAGATGAACAAGACAAGGATGAGGGTGTTAAGCCTTTAATGAAATAAAGATGCAGGGCATCGTTGCAAAAATAATTACACAAGAAAAAGCAAAAGCCTGATCAGCCAAAATTCATTGTTACAGCAATGGATCTGCCCCACTGGGGTTTACCTGTCCTTGTTTTAACAAATAATTTGTCATTTCTCAGTGCCAAGTGATTTCTCTGGGCATGGAAGTTGTTGCCTTCAGCATTTCAGCTGGAGGGAACAATTAAGAAAAATAACTATGATAGCAGATTAAAAAAAAAAATTAAAATATTATATAGGAAGGAGGCCAGCCTCTACTTTTTCAAGTGGTTAAATACAACAGAGAAACTCTTTTTTCCAAATTTACCTCCCCTCTCCTCTACGTATTTGTTTCCAAGTTCACAGAGTACATCAGGAAAAGCACCACCAAAAAAAAATAAGAGGAGGTAAGAGAGGAAGAACATGCAATAGATGGTAAGATATGCAGAGAAAAACATGCAAGTGAAAAACATGAATTAAATTCAAGGTTTTAGAGTTGTTTTCTTTTATTTACTTGTGCTGAAGACTAACAAGCTTTTCATTACATCACATTATGATCACATTATGTATAATTAAAGTGTGTTACATTTACAGATTCTGAAAAACTGATGTGTTAAAGCAAGTTGCTGGAAAATACGTATAAAGACATTGAAGTATTTGTATCCTTTCACTTAATACAGTTCAGTTAAATAAAATTTGACAGCTTCCTTTTTAAACTATGAAGTGGTGCAGGACATTCTCCCTCAAAGACTCCTCAAATGTAAAATAAACAGTATGTAAAGAGGGCACACTTTTCTCTCTCCACAAAGCATTCCCATCTTTTGGCTGAAACAAAGAAGCTGCATAAAGTTAGCTACAAGTCCCAGTAATCAAGGGAAGGAACTGGAAAATAACCCTGCCAATTGAAACTGCAGGAGTTCTTTTGGCCAATGAAGTGTCAACACAGTGTCCCTTTGGCCAACCAAGAGGTTATTGGAACAACAACAAAAAAACCCAAAAAACATAGAATTGTCAAGAGTGCCCATGAATAGATAGGGTCAGAGTTTCCAAAGACAGAAATCTTTTTCAAGCAGACAAAAGAATCAGCATGAAATATACACCTGTATTTGCCAAGATACCACATAAAAATGTCTGAGGGCAACTAGATGGGAAGGAAAACAAAAAAACCAAACAGTGGAAAATGTCCAGTCCTACTTTTTTTTTTTCCTCAGAAAGAAGTACAAGAGGGATTTTTTGTTTTCCATTGTTCTGGGTGTCAGAACTTTCAAATATGTAAGAAGTGAAAATCTGTGCAAGTTTCATCCATGATGTAAACTCTCAGCTTAGATCTGCTCTGGCAATTTGGACATATTTAGCTGTGTTCAGTGGTAACAGTTGCACTTGCAACTGTGATCATAAAGTGCCAGAATCTCCTATTGCAGAGTTTTTCTAAAAGTTGATGATGCACTGCTAACATTGGTAGAGATGTGGCATCTAATGAAGCCAATAACACTTCTTGCAACTAGTTAACTGGAGGGCTCGCATGCAAATATTCCAGGTAGTTAGTTGCAACAGTAGGATTCTCTGGAGACTTGACTGGATTCAGGGGACATGACTTTAATCTTTTTTTCCAAGTTTATTCTTACTGTGGTGGACCCCCTATACCCTCTAAACCCTTTAAACAACATGGAAAATAGTTAATCAAGTCAGAAGATATCTAGCAGACTGAATGCACTGATTGTGTTCAATGACATCTGCTCCACAGAGAAGCATTACCTGGCTCTGTTCAGAATAAGCCAGCTGTTCAGGCAGCTGGAATGAGCAGACAGAGGTGTCTAAAGAAATCAGAAATACGACAAAAACATAGTACCTTGAGATTAATCAAAAAAATTGTCTTCCTTGGCAATAAAGCCAGGCATCCAAAGTAAAAAGGATTGCCAGCTCTAGAAATATTTCTGTAGGGACCTTTCTTTGGATTAAGATGATGGGAAGGAGAGGATTTGTCAGCATATACTCTATATCCACAAGCAGCTTTCTGAGAAGTGGCAGCCAAAATGGCTTTGTGGCTTACATGAGATTTACATTGAATAATCCTGCTGCCAAATCCAGATTCTGGACTTTGTACACTCTCTACAGGGACTGTCTCTTGAACTGGAGGGAATCAGTTATTTACATCCTTTTATGATAAATGATAATATTTCCACATATATTCTACCTTCTAAAGAACCCGATCATTGTTATGAATCTAGACCTGACAAATACTTTACGTAAAATACTATAATAAAATAAACATACAAGGAAGCATCTGGAGATAATACCCTCTTAAAACAGCTTCTACCAGAGTACCTGAGGGACTGACTTTGCATGATTCTAACTAGTACGACCATTCAGAATAGCTCTAAACTAAGGGGCCCAAAGAAGAAAACTGGAAAAGAGTCACGTTCAACTATCCAAATCTGACTAAATTACACAAGCAAAAAAAAAACAAACAAACAAAAACAGTTTAAAGGGTTCAGTAGAAGTAAAAAAAAAAAAAAAATAATAAAAAAAAGCAGGCAGAAGCAAGGAGAAAAATATAAGCAGAGAATATGGGAGTAGCCATGGAGACAGTTCAGTTACTGAAAGGATTACACAGTATCGAGTTAAAGTGGGTGAGGTAACAGAGCAGCAACTTCAGTGTTTGGAAACCAATGAAAGGTGGCAAGGTTACAAACCAAGGGAAGTGAAACCAATAGAGCAGTACATGAAATTAGACAGTAGAGCCATAACAAGACTTGGTGGACTATCGTTCATGATTGGAAAGTGGATATTTAAATATATGATAATCTTCTGAAAGCTAGAAATAAAATCAGCAGTAGAATACTGCCATAGTTTAATAAAGACCACTTCTGCAAGTAAAACTGAAGTATTTAAGGTCAAAACCAATTTGAATGAAGGGATTTAATATGAATTACAGTCATAAGTTTGCCATTGCCTCACATGGATCAAATTTGAACCTGGATGAGGACCTCATTAGGATTTTCTTGGAAAGAAAATGGCTATCAGAAATTGTATCATTGTGTGGACACATAAATTTCCCAGACACATATTGGAAAAAAACATGCTACCAAATATGGTAGGACCTACTTATTCCTGAATGTGATAGCCAACATATTTCTTCACCAAGTGTACTGTGACTAATAAGTACCATTACAAAAAAGGTTCTGGTCAGCTGAAAGTGAGAGATCAAGCAGAAGACCTGGGCATAGAACCTAATCACAAGATTACTATGAGTCACCGGTGTGATGATAAAGTGCAATGTGATTCTAGCTCACAGAGAAGCAAAATATTTCTAATAGAAATTAGGGTGTATTAATATCCTTATAAAAAGTAACAATAAACTGAAGATGATGAACGCAGACCAGGACAGGTAGAAGGAAGGGCTAGTCATCCTTGTAGGGCATTAAGAGTCTATTTTGGGAGGAGAGACAAAAATGGGAACTCAGATTAAATGTGGTTGCTCTCTGTGAATTGTGCTAGTATGAGGTAAGAACTTGAGGACAACTATAGGATCATGTTGGAAGGGAAATAAAGTGGCCCAAATTAATTTAGGAAAGGAAAAAAAACCAGCAATTTTCTTTACAATCAGCTGCACAAAGTCTTGAGAGAGCTTCCTGAAAGAAGTGCAGGAGCAAAAGTTAATTAATTGGCTAATGAAGAAGAATAATGAGGTTAGGAGTGGGATTACAGGATGTGGTTCATCCCCTGTGCAGAATACTGCAGAAAATGATCCAGTAAAACCTTTCACTTGTTCAATGTCCACATATAAACATTAAACATGTCTGAGATGCAGCTTTTCATCAATAGATACCAAACTCCTCACACAGGAGAAATAATACCAGTGTAATGCAGCATATAGAAACAGAGAATCATAGAAGGGTTTGGGTTAGAAGGGACCTTAGAGCTCATAGTTCCAATCCCTTACTGCACCTAATACTTAGTTCTCTACTTGCTGTACTGTTTGATTTATATAATTGTAGGACATTAATACATTGGATTTATTTTTTTTCTGCACTGTATCTAATAGGATACATAAGACCTACACTACAGAAAATGTGGAAATATGAACCAAATCTATGTAGCACCAAATAGTATCAAATACCACTGGCTTTTCACAATGCAAATTACATTTTTTTAGTCCCTTCTTTCTTTCTTCCTCCTACATTTGATAAAACAAAAGGGTCATATTTAGAAAGAATAGATGAAAATGGGTGTTTGCTTTGACATATGTTTAAAAGATAATAGAACACTACATAATACGTGCTTCTTTCTCCTCTGTTTCAAAGCCGAGTCCAATACCACACACAACTCGGCGGGGGGGAGGAGGGGGGGAAGTTTTCTTTTAGATGTTATTGTCACAAATGTTACAAAGTTTAAAAACACTAAAGACTTCTTTGTGTTATCTATGGTGAACCTGTGGAATGAACTGCTCTTAGTTGTCACTGACTCAGTGGACTTTTAAAATGAATGAATCATTTATGACCACTAATAATTTCTGCAATTATGCAAGATAGAATAATGAATTCAGCATCAAAATTGCATTTTTCAGGTAAGAAGCTAAGTGTTTGTGAGTAAGAAAAGAGTCAGAAAATAATTTCTTCTCAATTTCAGCTATCCATTTTGACAGACATGGGGATATATCATTTTTCCCTGACTGTAGGGGTAGTAGCTGTTCCTGTACAAAGAGATGAGATATGGACTGAGGTTCCAGTGCAGTGCAGTCTTCTTCTCTTCCATATGGAATATGTCTTCCTTTATATATGAGGACCATATTCAGTAAAGAAAACAATGTAACGCTGACATAACCATAAGAAAATTCAGTGTTGATCTTACAGAAAAGATAAAAGTGAAAGATATTCTCTGAAATTCAAGAATCTTTTTGTATATTTTCATCAGTAACATACAAAATTATATAAGCTAATGAAATTTCACAACCAGTGTCAGAATCTCAGTGCTTGAGTCTATGCCCTTCAGACCTCGGTTAAACTCAGACTTGTCATCTTAATATCAACTTCCTCTCTAGTTTACACAGAAAATAGCTTGACCATTCTAGGTAATGCATCTATATCAGATAGGCATACATGAGATACACAGCTGGATAGGAATGAAGGAGGGAGAAAAAAAGGATGTTTAAATTGATTACATTTTCCATTTTGAGTTAGCTACAATTTTAAGGTCCTCACATTAGACTTTAAATATCTGTAAACCACATCTCAAAGCACATGCAGAACTACAATTACTTTACTTAACTTCAGATTGTACTTTGAAGTATAGAGAATTTCAAAGACAACTAGAAGGTGCATACGGCTCCCCCTGAAAAGTCAAGCTTTGGGCATTCAGGCTGCTTCTCAATGTACTCATCATGGAAAAGTATAAGAAGCTTAGAAGATAAGTCACAGGAAATGTACTCAATAGCATTCTTCACAATTTTGCCAGAACATGAACACATGAGACCTCCACTGCCAAGGACAGTTTTGGTCTATCTGCCTGTGTTGGCCTCCTGGGGAAACATTTTTCACAGATTTCATTTGGCAGAGCATCTAAGAAAATGTGAAGGAAGATATAAAATCAGATCCACCAAAATCAAAATACATAACCTATTTGATTAGAACCTAAACTTGTTTTCATTATTACAGCAAGTGTGCTGCAATCATCTATCCAAATAATCATATTTTGAGACATGTGCTTGTATTGTAACAAGCAATTCAAATCATTTTCAACCTGGAATCATGGGTAGATTGCTTGCAGTACTGCTGTCCATCCAGAAGTTTCAGATTTTTATCTATTTTCACCAGAATTCTGACACATCAAATACTGAGAGTTGATGAAAATGACAATGCATTTTGACTACACACTGTCTAGGTCATCATCATGGCTAGACTTCACAAATGAAGATTTACAAGGGCTCTACCCACGCTTGCTACAAGCACACTGGTGGCTAAAAAGGCCAATGAGAGATAGGCAAGTCCGATTGCAAAAGGCACAGCAGAAAGTCTCCATCAGCGCTCCTGGTGAGGCACGGTTCTTCCTGCGTTGTCTTTTCTCCTCCAGACTGATTCTGTGTGTATTCTCAAAGGAAGCAGCAGCATTATGGATGGTGTGTCTCCATTTCTCCCGATTGGAGGCCAGGGTGGACCACTGATGGTGGTCAATATGACCAAGGCTGAGGTATTGTTTCAGGGAGTCCTTGTATCTCCTCTTTGGGCCTCCTCTCTTGCGGCAGCCGGTGGCGAGTTCTCCATAGAGCACAATCTTAGGGAGGCGGTGATCCCCCATCCTGGAGATGTGCCCTGCCCAGCACAGCAGCGTTTTCAGCAGCATGGTCTCAATGCTGGTCATCTCTGCCTGTTCAAGGACAGACACATTAGACACGTAATCAGACCAGTGGGTGTTTAGGATTGTATGGAAGCAGCACTGATGGAAGCGCTCAAGGAGTCGCAGGTAGTGGAGGTAGGTGACCCATGATCCAGAACCGTATAGGAGAGTAGGCAGTACAATGGCTCTGTAGACACCGATCTTTTCTTCAGGTGTTTATTACACCAGACTCTTTTACGGAGTAGGTTGTCTATTCCTTTGTCAATCTTACCATCTGAAGAAATGATGCTTCCCAGGTAGCTGAAATGCTGGACTGACTTAAGTTCTGATTCACCTATGGTGATGTGGGGATGATGGAAAACTTCTTGAGGTGCAGGCTGGTAGAGAACTTCTGTCTTCTTCAAGCTGACTTCCAGCCCAAAGAGCTCAGCAGCCTCTGCAAA
>JAWWMP010000165.1:52595695-52627378 GCA_035047865.1 Dendrocincla tyrannina
TCCCTCACCTGTCGCTACAGGGCTTTGTGAGTGTGGGAGGATCCCTAGAGCCTGCGCAATGGATTTTTTAGGTGAGGCGCAGCGAGTGCAGAACTGGCCCCACCCTTTACTCCTAAGGTTCATCTACCAAGGCCAAGTGAGCTTGGACGGTGACACCGAAGTCCTCAGGACGTAGGTTTGGTTAGAGTGTCCTTCTCTTAGATGGATAGCCTTACAGGGCTAAGCGAGCTCCATCTGCCTGGGTTTGGAGTTAGAGTTGTCCTTCTCCTGGGATGGTTGCTGGGGAGCTAGCGAGCCCATCCTGCCCGTGGACACACTTTGTCTGACCCTTCACTTGAGACCTGACTATCATGAGAGGCATACCGGAGGCATGTACCACCACCAGCACAGCTGTCAACCTCATAAGGGTACGCAAGCTTCTCCCCCGCGACAAGGGAGTGTCCGCGGAGAAGACACTGTCTAGGTAAACTTTTGCCAAATGAGGAATACTGAAATCAAAACAAGCTTGCATATGTCACTCCATAAATTCCAGTCTTTCTGACTACTAATCCAAATTTTGGTTACTGCTCCAATACTGTTCAAGAAGAAAAGCAGCAGTCAGATAATAGCCAATTCTATAGCATGAATGGTTGAGTGGAATTATATGTGTGCAACAATAATAATCTTCTACCTTATCCAAAAATACAGGGAGCAGCTGTTGAGGTCTCTCCACTGGTAGCAAAATCACACTGGGGATGAGAGTAGGCCAGACTCACTGTGAAATGATTGAAGCAAAGTGTTTGAAAAGACATGTATCTCAGATAATGGAAAACTTAGTAGAATTGAACTCATCTTAGCTGGAGGTGTCAGCTAGGAAGCAAGCTTTTAGGCATCTGTAGACACTGGGCTTGGCTTAGGAGTCAATTCTCAACTTGAGAAAAAAGTGATTTCTCATGAAATATGCACCCAAACAATTGTAGATCCCTTGTGACCATCTGTCCCCACGATCTTAGATTTACACAAGACATAATAAAAAAAGAAAGAGGAATTTAAAAGCAAACAAAAGCCAGAGCAGTAGGAGAAGTTTTGGATCTCAACCTGCCTCAACTTGGAAAGGCTTTACACCCTCTGCTTTTCAGCTTGAGATCATCTGCAGTTTTAAGTGTGCTTGTCAATTTAAATTAGACCTTTACAAGAAAAATAAAAATTTATTTTACCACTAACTCTTAACTGTTACCCTAAACAGCTGGGTAAAACATTTGCTCTGAAATGCTGACTGATTCAAATGGGCCCTGCATTCCAGGCTACACAGGTTTATGAACCCCAGTCCAGTCAAACAAATTCTGCCATGCACTTGTTCAGAAACACAAGCTCCAAAATCTCTCTTCTCACTCAATCCCTCTTACTCAATACATGCTCCAAATTCCTCTTCTTCTACCTTCTCTAATCTTCTCAAGCACCTCATGCTTCCCAAAATCAACTAATTTAAGTGGAGACCAAAAATGTAGAGGAGATGAAGGATAAGATAACATAGTGTTAGTCTGATTCCCTTCCAAGCAGGAAAAAAAAGCCTAAAAGTTTATTTATCCTGTAGAATCTAAAGATTTTCAAGATTAAAACAATCTTAAACTGCAACCTACAACAACCATAGATAAGGAAGGGCCTTCACTTGTATTTGTCCATATTTATTTTTCAAGTACACAAAGTAATGCATCAAAGTTCTCTGAAAATCTTACAAAATGTATCACACCATGATAAGCAGCCAACAGAAAATGACCAGTTAAAGGAATCATTTATAAATCAGCCTAAAAAAACCACTCAGTAGATTATTTGCTGGGAAATGTAGATAGGATGATAGCAAAGAGGCACAAAAAAGACTTGAAAATATTTAATTGTTTTGTCTGAATATTTTTTCAACAAAATGGTTTTGGTTTTTTTTCAAAATGTTTATTTTTTTTAAATCTATGTGAAATTAATAACTCAGTTTTAAAGGGAGGATTTAAAATCCCACAGTTATGTGAAATTAAGCATTCTCGTGTAGAAAATATTTAACGTAAGCAGAAGCAATGTTTTATTTGCATTATAATTGGATTTTCATTACAGTGGGATAAACACATTTTTCATGATGAGTCAATTTGAAACATTTTCCTAGTTTTTTAATTCATAAATTAAAGTGAAAAATTAATTATTCATAAAGACCTAATGGCAAAGTTTTCACGACAAAGAGGCTGGAAGTTTCTACTGAGTACAAATAAAGTCTTATTTGTTCATTTAAATATAGTTCAGTAAGTGACTAAATTCAAGTAGATACATAGAAGAAAAGAACTGAGGCTAATTTCTCACTTTCCATGTTTAGGAAGTGTGCTTCTCCCCATATGTGACAATCTCACATATATTCCAGCTCACATGTCACACACCATAATGCATGTGTCTATCAGGTTGCCAATATGTCCTATAACAAAAGCATCACCTCACCCTGCCTGAACCCAACCTGCTCCTATTAGGATTGGCTCACACAGGAATGAAATTCTTCATAGAATTTGATGTTAAGTTTTACTACTGAAAGACCTGCCAGAATGCCTGTGCATTTTACCCCTTACAAATATCTGTCAAAAAGGCTAGAAGTACCCATTGGAAGAGAAACTTTGAACCTCATCTTCAAGCACATTATGCAACTTGGCTTAATGGTAAATGCATATCAGCTACTGTGCAATGAGCCTCACATACTAAAGTTATAGACCATAAAACATGAACAAGACACTCATTTTCTGCTTCAAGGTATTCAACAGCAGTGTTTATTCTGAGATTTTTGTTTAACAGACAGGAAATTAAACACACTGCCTTTTCTCTAATATGAGTAAGAAGGCTTTTTTATTCATTTTCTGAAGCTGTTAGTTTCTGTCTTAGCTACTCTCTCCATGGGTGCTTAGAACAGCTGCTGAAAGAGCTTATCTGTGACAATAACTGGCAAACCCAGATTTCTGGGTTTAACCTATTGAATCACTTCTAAGCACTTTGGCACCCAGGTATAGGAGCATCTGATATGCCACCTGCAACACAGGGATCCAGCATTTCTGATAGCTTTTTTTTCACAGGCCAGAGTTATCTTAGTACACATAAAGAGCAGCCCGTCCAAGGTGCTCTGGTTGTTTCACACAGCTCTTAAGAGTCCAGTCAGCCATGGATGCATCCTAACAAATCCTCTGAGGATTGTTTCTATATAGATATTATCAGCAAGTCACGTAGCTCCTTTTGTCACTAATGCTCCAACTGGCATGATGGATAAGGGATGCCATTCTTCATACACTGCAAGAGTTTAATGGTGCTCAGCCAAGCATAAATTAGATCTTTTTCATCTTTTTCTATATTATATCGCCACCCACTAATACCAACTTTTAGCCTTCTTTTAGTCTCTAAGATTCTGCATTTTTTTGTTTGCTCACTGCAGCCTGATGGCAGGCAAAATTTAGTAAAACATAACAGGATAATCTCTTTCCTGTCTAACAATTGGGACTGAGAGGAACTTATAAGTTCTGGAAACTCTTAAGGTCTTCTTCATAAAGCTGATGAGCTTCTCAGCATTCTACAGACATTTTTGTAAAATTACCTAGGCAAGAGTGATCCTAGCCAAAACCAAGATTTATTAAAAACAGAGAAAATGGAACTCAAAGAAACAGTTTCCTGAATAGCAGTGAACTTAACACTTCAGTGAACCAGGATTTCTATGATGGCACATTGTAGTGATGTGGTCAGACACATAATTTCAGGTAGTTTGCAGAATAGGGGTACCTGATACAAACATCCTGTTAATATGTTTTATCCTCACCTGAATACACATTGGAGTGCATATATTCCTAGCAAAATATTACAGTTCCAAATCTGTTGCTGTTGATTCTAAATACTTTTTATTCTAGATACACAAATTAAAACAGAGTACCAGCTTACAGAAGAGAATATCCCTCATGATAGCTTCACAATGCAACATACACACAATATAGATAGTTAAGTTACTTTGTCTTCTGTCTTTAAACTTAATGAAATATTAATAGCAACAAAAACAAATAGTGAATTTACATTGCTGCAGATATCACTGCAATAACTGACATAAAAGTTGGAGAAAAGTGACAGGCTTTAATCGAGTGAGAGTTTTGGCTTCTTTCCTGTTCTATCACTTCTCCTAGTAAAAGGCATTACCTCTCTATACAAAATTTTGGTCTACTTTGTTTTACCTAAATATCTCATAAATATTGAAAGTTAAAAATATCTGCTATGGATCTGTTCATTAGCGTTTCCTGCTGTTAGTCACATGTATGGATAAAAGAAAAGGAAAGTGCAAAGATTAAGCTGTTACTAACCTTGCTGACCACGCCAAGGGCTGTATACAGAGGAAATGTTCAAACAGAGGTCCTGGCTTTACAGCATGGTAAAATTTTCAAGGCCACGTCTCATAGGGACAGTGTTGTGCTAAGGCAGCCCTGTGTCACTTCCCTGATATTTCCTGAACTGAATGACATCAGCCCATGGAAGGAAAGAGAAGGTCAATGTCCACTACTGGCAGATGTGCATGAGAATGGCTGGATTTTAAAGACACAGCATGTTCAGTCTCCACGCTGTTTCTGGCCTCAACTTTTCATAGATATTGGGAAAGAGAAAATAAATCTATATGATACATTTTCATGGCAAATGGAAAAACATTATATGACAAAATATTGCTCTCAAGTATTCCTCATGTAATCACTGCCTTCATATGTTTAAATATGCCTATTTATTGAATTCATTGGCTGTATATGCTTTCATCAAAATGACTCAGCCACAATTATTTTCACTGGAGTTAGGCACAGGCTTCATACTTTCCAATCTAGTCCAATTCTTTGTCATCTTTCTTATTTTTAGCTTTGAAATTAAGGCCTTATGTTTTAATAAGTGAAGAAGATACAAGATACACCCACTTCCACAACCCAATAACATTTCTTTTTTACAGGCATGTTCACACTGGGCTGAGTCTTTGTTTACAAAATGGTTAAGGTTTCTAGTTATTAAAAGAGATCAAATATATACTGAACTCTATTGCAAAAATCAGTTTCAGAGTTCGGTTATGAAGCTGTAAAACACAGCACCAAGGAGAATCACAGATTCCAAGACTCTGTCAGAGAACCCCTTGGGCGCTTCAAGAGAGATTAACTCTACAGATTATTCAGGACAAAATAACTTGGCATGCTTTTTGGCACCAGAAAAAAAAATACCACCATTTCTAAGACCTCAGTTTCAGTTTGCTCCTGATTTCCCAAACATCTCAAGTTCTCACTGCTGGAACTCCTCACGGACGAATTCCTTCCAGTTTTTGTTGAAGAGCCTTCTTTACAGAAATATCAAAAAAATTATCTGATGGCAAAAATGGGTATTTTCTAAACCCACATCTTAACTATCTAATCCCTGCATTTAAGTCTTCATCTTTGTTTCAGTCATAACTGAAGGCTCCAACCTTGATTTAGGGAAGTCAGGGGATACAATCTCTTGATTTAAAATAAGAAGTAGGCAGAATAGCAGCAATATTGTACTCTAACCTTCTGAAAAGCAGTTTCAGAATCTGTAAACGTGTCCCCACTGTCTACTGAGACAATAATAGGAAAAAATACCACCTGAGCACCCTTTTCGTCTGTCCAGGAAGGACAATGCAGACTAACACAAATTCAATCACTCACACAGGATTAAGATTGGTGATCAGATTCCCATTTTATGCTGACCTGATGAAACAGCCCATAAAATACACTATCCAGCAGGTGTAGCCCCAAACCCTGTTTTCAAACAGAACTGCCCTATACAACTGTACGTCTGTAATTCACTGTGGCACCAAGACTGTGTAATCTGAAGCAGGTAACACTGCAGTATTGCAATTTCAAACCAACTTAAATTCATACTTCAACCAAATTACATGATCTCAGTTATCTGTTCATGCCACTCCCTCATGTCCACATTAACTTTCCTTTTTTTCTCATTATTAATTTTCAGTTGACAAAGTTTCCTCATCTGACATGAACACTCCAGCAATCACAACGAGGGGGGGGTGGTATGAAAAGGGCAGCTGATCCCTTTCAGTAACAGTACAGACTGTTTAGGCAACTACAGCCTCTATTCCTCAGTGACTGGTGTCAATGGCAATTAGCCATAATGGTATTTGCAATGTTGCAGTGGCAGAAACACTAATCTGTGTTTACATTTAAGTTGAAGTGTAAGCCTAATATATTGCACTGCTTGGTGCTGCAGGAGGAAAAAGCTCAGAGACTGTAAATCTTATTTTCACTTTGAAATTTCCTTATACAAGAATTGTACTTTCAGGTACTTTTTTACTCTTTTGCTTGTCAGAAATGTTGGGGAGGGGGGTGGGAGGAAACAAAGCTAGAAAAAAATGGGCATTTTTCTATATGGAAAGTATTGCCTTCCCTTCAGAAAAGCCAACTATTCAACCTTTTTGAAATTTGGTAAGAGAAACCCAAACAATTTTGGCCAAAGCCACACAAAAATAGTTTGGGGGTTTCCTGCAAAAGCCCTGCAAATTTCTAAGAAATGTAGATACTATCTGGAAGTACATTCAAAAAAGTCTTTTTCCCATTCAAATAAATATTGAGACAGAAAGGTCATTTGGGGTAATCTCCTCCTCCTTATTTCATCAATTATGCTATTGAATCTAATTTGATCAGAAGGAAGTCTCTCATCAACTACTGTATTTTAAAAAAAATCAAACAGCTTTCAGGCTGGCATGGGAAAAAAACCAACCATTTTTATTTGTGTCTGTTGTAGTGGGAACCTTGGACAAACAAAACAATCCAGCACCACTAGTAAGTGTTATTGCCCATAAATCCAACTGCTGATTATAAATTCTGACAATGCTAAACTGTTCAGTTCAATCTCAGATGAAGCTAAAACAAGGCAGAGCTACTGAAGGGAAATTTCAAGTAAGGATAAAATATCTTACCCTAACCAAGAGGATTTATGAGCCTGAAAGCATCTGACCTCGATTTGAGGAACTTTGGAAAATTTCATTGTTGATTTGTTCAGTAGTATTTGAGCAAACAAGAATAAAATGCATAATAAACTATGATCTGTGCATGAGAACATATCTAACCAGCTGAATATATAAATAAGGGGGTTTCTATAATCCAAGAAAAACAGTAGGATATTGGACCAAAAAGAAACGAACATTTTTACTTCATTTTTCTCCATATCCCTAACAGGTTTTAAATTCACACAGAGGTATAAGACTTACATTCAGAGAATTATGGAGAAGGACAAAGAGAAAGATAGAGGAAAAAGTAGAACCAGAGAGAAAAAAACAGACTTCACATACCGTCTTAAACTAATTTACATGCAGAAAAAGAAAAGTGAACTAAAAATTCAGGAACAGAGCACTTAGAATCTATTATTGAACTTCCCAATATCACAGATATAGGCAAAATCAGAGCATGTAAATGAGTTCATTTGAGGCTCATATTCCTGATATTTTTCCAATGAACATTTCAGACTCATTTTGAAAAACACACCCAAGACAGATTTTCTTCTTGTGCTTGCCTGAATGGCACTCTTGCCTCTGCATAAGAATGCTGCACTGTTTTCAAATCCATTCCAAAACTTTTCCTAGTGTTTCACTTTGAACTGAAGAAAATGAGAATTCTCAAGGCGCACCCTTGTAGAAAACTGAGTCACATCAGGTCACAATGATTTGGCTTATATGGCTACATAAAACATTGCAGTTGGCACAGATGCGTCATAAACAGCTTGGTAGTGATTTTGAACGAAATGTGTATGTTTGGAAGCCTGCTGAAAGACGAACATGGAGATGGGAGATTTTCAGTACTCAGTTCTGTTCTTGCTGGCAAAGTACCTGCATGTTGTTACAGGCAAATGCCAAACTCTTTGTTTGGAGGCAAGAGTTTCCTCCCTCCCTCCCTCATTTATACCCACTTTCATGGTATTCTCATGCAGGCTTTCCTCTCTGTTTATTCTCAACTTAGTGGTGTGACAGCCTCTGGTGTTCCATCCCAATAGTAAATCTTATTTTCAAAGTGCCTTACTTGTCAAGAACCACACTGTAAGATTCATGTGTCTGTCTTCATCAGAAACCCTTTTTAAGGATAAGCTGGCAAACCTGGGGTTCAGAAATTTCTGCCAGAACCAGGAATATACCCCAACTCCTCTAAGCAATGATGAGAAGCTTCCAGCTCCTGCCTTGTCACAGCTGGGCATGAAGAGGACAGAATTGAAAGTATCAATGTGGTTCTGCAGAAGAAATTCATGCAGAAAGCAAGAGGGATGAGACACTATTTTTCCCCCATTTTACATTAGGAAAAATTCACTGACTTGAATGGAGTCACCCTGGAGTAGAATTAATATAATGCAGTGATAAATCAGGCCTGTTGGTGCACTGACAGTGCCCCTGTAGGACCTTCTCGAGCAGCCAGCCTACTGAACATTGCTAGCAGCATTGTCTTTCCAAGCACTGTGCCATGCCATTTCCACAGACAAATTGTTTCCTGACACAGCAGAGACTGATCTCCATGCTTCCTGCTTAGCTAATGCATTATAACCACATTGCTTTGCACTGGTTGCCCTCTAATTTGTGTGCAAAAGGATTTCTGAGTCAAACACACAGCCCTCAGCTGTTGCAAATCCATGTGGAGTTTTGACTCCTGAAGCATCCAAAGATCACAGAAGTTACAGATGCAAAATGTATTTCCCTAACTACTTTTATGATTTGATTATTTGAAAAGCCAGGAGAGAAAAGATGGATCAGAATACTGGAGCCAAGAATGCTTTCTAAGGAGGCAATGATAGCCAAACTTCTGGCCTTGGTGTCCAAGGTAGCAAAGGATGCCCTGAGGAAATATTTATTGGCCTTTTTTGGCCTCCTCAAAAATTTTCTGTCTTTTCTTTTCTGTCAGATATTAAGACCAAGGGGCAGCTTTAGACAGCGAAATATTGTATCTGGTCATAATTGCTTGGTAATTAGCAGCTCTCAGTGGCAGCAAGCCAAATAATAAATGTCTCTTCCAAGTATATCTAGTCATTGTTTTGATGACACCTTTCCAACTCAAAGTTTTTCATTTCTGGCCAAAGTCAAAAAAGCCACAGGGGTGGGGCAATGTGAAATGAAAATCAGATTCCTCTTTGGAAATCAGATAGGAGGAAAAATACCTTAAGAAGAGAAAGTCCAAGGATCAGGACTGTTCCAGCCTTCTTTCAACAACTCCAAGAGACCTTTGATGGTGGAAACATTCTAGTTTTCTCCTGTAGATCCAAAATGTCAGTAAATTATGTAGTGTTCCGGGCAAAGATAGAATGAGAAAAATCAAAATTTTTATTCAACAGTTTTATTTCATACCTACACTGAAAGGTTCTGTCAATATTTAGAGGAGAGAAGGAAGGCAACCTGTAAAGGAAGATAAAATACGGACCACCATCTCTACAAACTGCTTCACCACTGTAAGTAGAAGACAAGAATTCTGGGCATGTTCATCTTGCCTCAGCCTCCCATCTAGTCAATAGACACAGATGCTGTTATAAACAGAGTCCATCTGAGATTTTACACATCCTCTCTGGGACAGGTAGAGCCCTATAGTCCATTGACTACATTGATTGAATATCCACAGATCATAAAAGGATGCTCAAGGACAATCATAACATCAGACATTTGCATTTCACATGCCTTTACATTCAGTTAGATAAAGTTCACCCTCTTTCTTTAATCACAGAGGCCTACTGCTTTTGTAGGCTTAGATGAAGAAGTCTTCTCCAGAAAAGAATGACTACCATAAAGATAAAACAACATAGCTTTTTGTCCACAATCTTCAGGAAACAGTCAGGGATGTCAGAGATAGAGAACTACTGGTCAAAAACTTGCAAGTTGCTTTATCCCAAAAGGCAGAAAAATAGAGGAGGTTCTAATACAGAAGGAGTAGTTCCAACATATCTACAGCTGTTACCTTTCAGACATCTGTCCCACCTTTTCTAACAAGAGTGTATCTTGAGTGTGTGCTCACAGTTCCAAAGGCCAGCTGTATCCCGGGGTGGATCCAAAGCAGCATGGGTAGCAGGGTGAGGGAGTTGATTCCACTCCTCTACTCTATTCTGGTGAGACCCCACCTGGAGCACTGTGTCCAGCTCCTGGGTCTGTGACCAGTACAGGAAAGATGTAGACCTGTTGGAGCGAGTCCAGTGGAGAGCCGCAAAAATGATAAGGGGACTGGAGTACCTTCCCTATGAAGAAAGGCTGAGAGACCTAAGGTTGTTCAGCCTGGAGAAGGGAAGGCTCTGGGAAGACCTCATGGCACTCTTCCAGCACTTAAAGGGGGCTTATATAAAAAGAGAAAGAATTAGTTTTTAAATGGCCAGACAGTAATAGGACAAGGGGGAACAAGGGTTCTAAACTAACAGAGGAGAGATTTAAATTAGACAATAGGAAAAATTTCTTTACTCTGGGAGTGGTGAGACAGTGGAACAAGTTTCCCTGAGAAGTTGTGGATGCTCCACAAGAGTTCAGTGCCATGTTGAATGGGGCCCTGAGCCTTTCTATGATTCTGTATGATTCTTTCCTCTCCACTCTTGCTATGGGAAGACATTTGGTCTAATTATAAATCAGTTGACAAATAACCAGGGCTCAGCCCAGATGTCCCTCCCTCCTCAGGACTAGGAAACTCCATCAAGAGGACAGGGAATGTAGTTCAGGAATGGGGGAGGTACCTACTGTTTAGTCACTTCTAGACTCTACAGAGCTGCTCTTCTAGGGCCCTCTACAACCTGGACAGGGTCTTTTGAAGGTTCCACTTATGTTCTTGTATACGATTCCATTTGTTTGTAAAACAAAGTAACTTCCACAAACCAAGAAAAACAGAAGGCCAGAGGAATGAGAAAGCACAGATTAACTAGATATCCCATGTATTTACTTAAGACTTCAGTTCTAGTAATGGTCTCTATGTGGATAAAATAAACTAGCACATTGACAAATTAAACAAGCTTGAAGGAATAACAGGAGTTGAAATTATTGCAATTACACAATCTTCACTGAAATGCCAAACTGAAGTTCTCTAAACTGTAAATGAGACCTGAGGTCAGGTTCTGTCCCAGGAAACACATGAAATATTTCAACTGAATAAGTGAAGTAGCACTAAGAGTAATCCAGTGCAGGACTGTGTGGGCTGTCGCTTCCCTAGAGAACTTTCCCCACCATTTAGGCTCTGAGTCTGACTTCAGTATTAAAAGTACTGTCTTCTCGTAAGCTCAGTCATTAAACCCTTCTTGCTCCTCTACTGTTTACTTTCTTGAAGGAAAAACTGATCCACAGCCATGTGAACACAGCATCCTGGACAGTCTGACATGCATTCATTGAACTATCTGACTTCTTCACAAAGAGACAGGTACCTAAAACACTTAGGGACGCTCTGCTTCAAACAATCACAGTCCCTCTGAGATCACTTAAAAGGGACAACCCTCATATTTTGTTCTGCAGCTTTAGGTCCACATTTTCAACTCAGTTTTACTTTAACACCAGATACAGTAGAGGGAGGAAAAGTAAAGTGGAATCTCACTAAATCTAACACTATATTTGCTCAGCCTAAAGGCACAACACATCCCTTTACACATAATTCCCTATGGTTACCAGAACTCCCAAAGCTATAGGGAGCCTTTCTTGAATAGCCTCCAGCCCAGGATAACCAGCATAACTTCACATACTCCTTTGCTTGCCCTCAGCCTACTGCTACACTTTGACCATTCTGACTTTACAGACCTGCTACACATCACCAGTATGGTGGAGACAGAGTGTTTCATCTATTTCCCATTTCTATCTGATATGATCTTAGTGCAAATTACAACTACTTTTCATAAGTTATAAGTTGGCAGAGAACTTACCTTGAGATCTTCCAACAAGGTTTTTATCACTGAGCTTCACTTTATGTGCTAAATTCTGGTTCTTTAACACTTTTCATGTAACTTACCTTCATTAGTTAAATCAGTGTTGATGATATCCCACAGATTTGCAAGGGGTTGCACCTACTTATGCATGACCCTGGAAGACTTTTTCATGGAATATCATGGAGCATATTTTGGCAGGCCACTGAAAACGAGTTTATTTTACTTGCAAGATCACATAGTCAGCTCAGCAGTGCTGAAATGTGGCAATAAAATCCTCTCATCACATAGAGATGATGATCAGCAATCTACCAATAGATAGGAAAAACTAACCAAGTCATCCTAGTCAGTGGATCTTACTTGCATTTAAGGCTGACACATACATAGCAATTTGCCTCTGTTCTACAGCAGCTGCAAACTATTAACTATGACAATGAAGTTGATTTTTAAACCAACAAATATGACGGCTATTATGAAAGTTTTACCACTGTCACATGGTGTGCAGTCTTTAAATTCATCCCTTGCTGTGTGGCTGAACTTTTATTGAATTTTTTTTAAATTAAAGGAAGGTCATGCAAGGACAGAAAACCTCTTTGTCAATCAGACTGTGCAGTGCACAAAGCTCTTCCAGAACTCTCATAAAAGCCAAGACCAGCATACTGTACTTAAAGCACAGTGTTGCAGAGATACCACAACTGTATTTGACAGATAAAAAGATACTCCCACTCATTCCCCATTGCTTCTTTCCGCCTCCAAAATGCCATCATCTTTGCTGGGTTCTCAGAAAATATAGCACTGAATGATCTATTTGCCAACTGAGGGAGATTTCAACATAAGAAACCTTCAAAATTATACCCCTGGCCCAAAGCACACACCTTTGCTCTAAAGCACTGATAGAATCAAATTAAATGAAAGACAGCTTCCAATCCAAGACCTACACAGAGAAGAAAAAGAAGGATTTTAGCCTCTTTTGACACCATGAAATGCATTTGAGGAATACTTACAGTGAGATATCATATAAAATGTTTTTCATCATGCACAATTAAATTGTGGCCAAATAACACAGTAAAAATCAAGATGTAACTTTCAGATAATGTTCATTTTTTTACCCTACGGGCCCAGTGACACAGTAAAAAAATCTTCGAATTATAGAAACCCTCATAACTATTCAGCTGAAGAACTGATTCCTCCTGGTTTCTATTTCCATTCATCTTCTTTCTCACCTCATCATATGAGCTACCCTTCTCCTTCAAAAGAACTGCAGAAACCCACAGGCAGAGCAGGGGGTGAGCCTCACTATTTTACATAACAAAATCATATGCATCAAAACACACACACAACTTCCCAAATGTCTGAGGTTAGTTATCCTTCATGTCCTGACAAGTTACACCCACCTTTCCCAGAGGAACTAACTCACTCCATAACAAATCCCAGACTGCTGTTAAAACAGCAAATAAAGTAGGACCACCTACCACCCAATCCTGCAAACACTTACTGGTAGACATCCTTGCATGCCTACTGCCATGCACAACCTCAGAGTTTCAGCTGGTCTGTCCGTGTTACGCACTGTAGTGTCTCCGGAAAATATTTCCAGAATTATGCTCTATTGCTCGGTCAAACTCAGCTCAATTCTGTAACCCCTGTTTACAGTCAGCCTCCAGCACTGGCTTATGTTGGAATAATTTATAAGAATTAAACACAAGTTTGGATTTCAGGATAAGGCCCCCAGTCAACATGTGGGAGCATTTATGACTCTCTGAGACCTACGTTAAAAAATAACTTAAAAACAGACAGCATTTCCCTATGAGTACCCTGTTTTCCCATGTTCCAGTTTGCTCTTTCAAAAAGGCTGGTAGGCTGAGATACTGGTCACTATGTGAAAATGACAACATTCAATTAAAACAATAGCAGTTTTCAAGTGACGCTTTTTTTTTTTTCAATAGATGTATGACATTCCTAGACATTCTATTAATTAGCAGGCCCCAGGCAACACATTTGGTAAAACAGAACAATCTGGCCTTTGATTTTTATCCAGGCCTTACCCAAGATCACACAGAGGTAGCCAGGCTGCTGATAGATCCCCCACACAGAGCACACACCCCCAGCAAACAGCTGTGCTAAAAACTGTATGTAAACCACTTTGAAGGGTTCTCAATCTGCACAGAAAGAAAGAATGATTTATTCAGTAATAAAAAACTGCTGGTGTTGGACCAGGCAATCAGAATTTGCTAAATGGACTCTACTAATCAGTCCCAAGTCTGTTTCTGCATCATTTTTCCAGTTACCTGTTTCAACTTCACTTTAAAAGTCATCCTGGATGAAAAACATATCCTCAATGTTTTTTATCTTTCAGGACCAGGAATTCAAACAGGCCATTATTTTCAAAGTAAGGAGGACATTAATATCCTGATGAACATCTGAAATTAGTAGCATCTCATGTTCTACACCTACATGATCTAGGAACTGGCATCCTTGTTACATCTTTTCCGGGCAGCTATACCCACAATCCATCAGTACACTGGATGAAAAGCACCATCTCAACAGATGTTGTAAGATGCCAGCTGAAACACTCAAGCTTTTGATACTCCCACCTGCATTAGTAATTTCTGGTTGCATTGGATAAAGATCTGTGAGTTCCTTCACATTTAGGAATTTATTAAGGTAACCAAAACTTTGGAATCTTTCTTACTAGTTGTATTATTCATTTCATCTGTAGACAATAATGGCTCTCTTACATTAAGGGTAATTAGGGCCTTAGATGGGCTTTCAAAGACAATTCCACATTTTTCAGTGATGTAGCTGACTAAAACAAAATCCAAAGGGAAAAGGGGAGGAGTATTTGATCTTGAAAGCAGCCAGACTGTCTGGAGGGTATATATTTTGAAGGTTTTATTGGTAGCCCTCAGAGAAAGGCAGCTATAACCTAAGCTTGAAGGCTAGCAAGGCCTATGTGGGTTTGTGTGGGAGGGGGTTAGGTCTAATTTGTAAATGGTGAGTTATTAGCCCTGACATTTGAGAATAGACACTGCATTGTGTTGATGATGAGAGCAACCCTAGTTTTCTTGTTAATGGCAGTGATTCATTCTTTCCCACTCGACTATTGTTCCCGTTTACCTGGCAAAGAGAATTACTTCTTATGTGTTCCCAGTTGCTGATTTCTGGAGAGACTGTTCAGATGAGCAAAAGCACAGGAGAAGAGATGCACCAAACAGGCAAAGTTCTTGGAACAGCACTAATGGATCTCTGAAAGGGTGCGTGGCCTTTTTGTCCTCATCTGCTCCCTTTTGCACCCAAGAAAACCCTGGCTCTCTTCTGCTCTACTCAGAGCTTTCAGGTTCCCTTCCTTCCTTTCGGTTCAGGATTATTCCCTTAAACTCATGTTTTCAAAAATATTTAAAATATCCTAAGATGTGCTAAATATTTGGAAGCTTTAAATTACTTTAAACCTATATGCAGTTTTAGTGACATTTGGTGACACAGAGCAACCAGCCTTGAATTTTCCACTACAACCTTACCCAACTGCACCAAAGCGGCTATGGCACAACTGGCCTCCTATAACACATGAACCTACCCAGAAATCCCACAAGGGGTCTCAGCCAATTACCCTCACAGAAGTCCAGACATTAAGTTTTTTTTAAAATTGTCTTGAAGCCATGGAATATCAGGACAATGACTGGGAGTAAGCAAATCAAG
The DNA here is from genome assembly GCA_035047865.1 of Dendrocincla tyrannina. Classification (NCBI taxonomy): domain Eukaryota; kingdom Metazoa; phylum Chordata; class Aves; order Passeriformes; family Dendrocolaptidae; genus Dendrocincla; species Dendrocincla tyrannina. Next base: position 52,611,269 of record JAWWMP010000165.1, read on the forward strand.
ACTGAAGCCTCCACACAGAGCTGTCTCTCCAACAGGCTGTTTTGTAACATGCCTGGCTACTGCGCTCAGATTCTCTGGTTTTCACTTGGCGAACTGCAAACCCAACACTTCTCAGGCTGCCTCCCCTCCTCCCCGGCAGCCTGTGACACTGATAGATGGGCCTGATCCCTTGCTAAAGTGGAAGAGCTGCATTGACGTCAGTGATGATACTTCCCTTTCTTGCAACTACCAATCTGGCCCTCCTACTTTTACAAATGTCCCCAGGGGGATGACATGAAACACAAAGCTTGGAAAAGTACAGAACTATGACTTGGGAACAGCCCATGGCACAAATTAGGGGACAGTAGCCATAAAGAGTTTGAATCCAGATGTGAAATTCCCCAAGGCCAGGACTATTCAAACTCTATCTCTTATGGGAAGCAAACAAGTTAAATTAACTATTGGTTCAACCTTGCCCATAAGACACAGCTTACTGTGAACAACTCCACATGAAGTTCTTTGGAAGCTGTTTAGTTTGGGACATGCAAACAGCTATATATATATCTGTCAAAAGGCTGAAGCAGATTCCATCCTTGGTGCAGCCAGCCAGGACCACTGCAGCAGGCAGGGCAGACAAGCTGACTGACACACTGGGGTTTGCTCTGTGCAAACATTTCTTATGTCCAGGGAGCATAGAAACCACAGCTGCAGCTCTGCCAGTGAAACAGAAGGTGTCACATCCAGAGACAGCAGTGGGCACTCAGCTGACCGCAGGCAAACAAAGCCTAAGTGGAATGTGGTATCCTCAATTCCATCTTGGGTTTTAAGCAACTAAGTGAAGAGATGCATGAAGTTCATATCGAGTCCCTGAGCTACCAGGTGCCTACTCCATGGAGCCACAGCTCTCTCCAAGCTGTTGCAGCCGGCCATAAAGGTAGCTGGGCTTTGGCCATACAGAATTCCCACAGATTTCAACGGGAATTTCAGTGTTCCAGTCTGGACTCCAAGAATGCAGTTCTGGACCCAGAACTCTGACGGCTGGAGCCGTATTCAATATCAGTGTCTGGCAACACCCATTTGTAAAACAGTGACTCATTCACAGGCACAGCTTTAGAGGGACAGACAGGATGACTTTAATCATACATTTCCATTTGGTTAACAAAGCTCAGTAAAACCAGATGAGCATCCTGGATGATAATAGTTGGTATTAATCTAATGACTGCAGTGATCCACTGCCACATTTAGTAATAGTTTTATATCCTACAGAATGCATTGTTTTCATTTGCTTCAAGAGCATAGCAACTAATGGGCTCCAGAGGCTAAGGACAAGATAATTGTTTAAATACCCATGAATTTTATTTAGGAACAGATTTGGGGTTTTTTTTCTGAAAATCAGAGGCATGGAAAGAAATTACCGAAATCAATTTGAAAGAGAACATCTTCAAAAGTGCCTAAGTGGCTCAGGAGTCTGGGACCCCAGATAAATAAGCTGTCATTAGCACTTCCCATTCATTGTAAACAAGGGAGCAAGTGGTTTGTGTAACGGACTGTATAGGGAGGGACATTTAATTCAGGCAGCTATTACTGCAAGGTGCTCATTTGTCGTGGCTGCACAGCCCTTTCCGCAGAACAGCTGGGTCTCCGTTCAAACATACAGTTTTAAGTCTTTCCCTCTAACACTAGCATACAGCAGTCCTCAAACCTGACAGATATCATCTGAAAGCACTCTTTGTTAAAGCTGGACTTTGGCAAGGGATTATTTCTCAAGATTTCTTTAAAAAGAATGGGCACCCTTTAGGGCATCATTTTTCCAGATCATCATGTCTGGCTAACTCTTCTGACATATTCAGGATGTACTTCCATGGCAGATTCGCAAATGGATGTAATTCCCTCTGCAAGTGCTCCAAGAAGCCCAGAAAGAAACCACCTCTGATTCTAGAGTCCTGTAACAGCAGCCCTCTAATACGGATCCCAAGCTAATATACCCTCCTTCCCACCAGAACAAATTAGTTCAGGCTCAGCCACACGCTAATGATGGCTACACAGCTTCCCATTCCCAGGCAGCTTTCATCAAGCCATTTTGGAGTGTGGACAGAGTGAGTTCATGGAGTTCATATCTGCCAGCCAAACCCTGAGTAGACATACCTTCACTGACTCGAGCAGTTAGGAGTAGAAATGTAGAAGGAATCTTGTGCAACATTCTCACAGTCCAATAAAGGCTGGCCTTGCTCACTAGTTTGGAAAGCCTGTCAGAGCATGGAAATTTCCTTTGCTTTCTCAATTGATATGACTATTCCTTACTTTGTGTATCAAAACTCTTTGCTGTTGACATTTTCCCAACTTCACAGTAAGTCCTGCTCCACTAAGAAGACTGAGCACTTTCCTGCTCAGAGACATGTGTTCCTTCAGGATTCACCTCACCTCCTCAGAAAGTATGAAACCAGCATGTGCTTTACCAAAGTCCTTTCATGATTTTAATTTTCCATATTCTGCGAGGTGACAGATCCCCCAGGAATACCAGCACCTCACGAAGTATTGTTGAGTGATGAGACAGGCAGATTTAAATTCAGCATTGCAGTCTGAAAGCTCTCTGGCTAAGGTCATGGCAAACAGCCAACACATGAGATTTCCCACGACTACACCCATCTTAAAAACGAGGTAAACATCAGATGCTTTGACAGAATTAATCTTTCTACAATGCACACAAATCCTATTGTTTTATCTTTCTATAGTAAAAACTATAAATGAGAAGTAAATACTGGTTTTCTTCTGAATCTTGTCCACTTTCACCTACAGCCCCAGTCCCCCATGCAGTTCCATGCCATCTCTTATTCACCTTTCTAAAGTCACCTCAGGTTAAATTCCACTGTTTTTATAGCAGAAAACTTAACAGTAATTTTGTCTGCTGCCTCTACTCACTGCATACTTAGGTTAATGCTCTAAATTAAGTGGAAACTACCCTGAAGATCTGCAACACTTCTGATCTCAGCTTGCATCAAGAGTCAAGTGTAAGACAGAAAATTCATATAAGTCAGTTCTCCCTATCCTTCCTAACAGGTTTTCTTCTTTATTCTCAGTTTTCTTCTCTACCATCCACACACATGCAGGAAAAAGTCTCCTTGTCCTAACAGAACTTCAACACAGAACTAAAGCAAAAAACCTACTTAACATTTCAACCACAGTTCATCTAATGTTGTTGTTTGATAACCCAAATAAAACATTCATTTACCAAGTAATCTTAATCATCAGACATTGGGTTTTCACTAGCGTATTCATCCAGAATCATTACTGTCCACACAAGTATCTGTAGTTCATTTATTATTTATATTTTTAAATTATAGAGACAATTTTTCCAGGCTTATACAACACTTCTAGTTGGGCAACACCAACCTGTCAACACCTTTTTCTCCTTTTCACAGAAACTCTTCAATCAGGACTGCAGCATCCATACATATTCCAATTTTTGCATAACCTGATCCACCAAGCTTCTAATATTCACTTACATCTGAGTTTGCAATTTCCAGTTTGTTTCCAATTCAGTAAAATCTTTCTAACCCTTATGACTAGCAATGGTGTTAAGACATTATTTTCATGCTTTGCTTAATGCATTTTCTCCTGCATCTCTTGATTTCAGTCAAATTCTGCTAATAATTTCCTACCAACCTCGGCAGCAAGGTAGTGGCAGGTCTTACTGCAGCAGCATAAAAATATCTCTCATTGTGACAATAAACTAACAGGTGGGAAAATTTAGGTGTGCAAACTCTTTGAACACATATTCTATCTACTCACTCTTCTTACTCTCTGAGGAAATCATCTAGAAACCCTAATCAGAAAATGTGCAAGAAATATAAAGACAAAACAGTACCCAAAACTGTTAATATCTTACAAATGCATGCTTACTGATTGGAGAAAAAACAATACTGCCTTCTTTTACTGTGCTATTTAGCTCTTCCCTTTCCCTTGCCTCAGTCAATACTAGAAGACCTGTGATGGTGAAAGCATGATGTCTGCAGCACTCTCATTCATGGTTCAGGTGCAATACACGCTGATCTCGGGCATGTAAGCATGTCTTTCTCTATTGCGCAGGCTGAGAAACCATCTACCCTATGGCTACTTTGCCAGAGGAACTTTCTCTTTACTCTGCTCTTGGCTTAATAACAACGATGTCACTCAACATTCGTAATCAGAGTTTGTTGTATGTAGCCCATTCTTTATGTGCAGCACTATAAGGTGTGTAACACATACTGCCTGTCACTTATTTTCATAAGCTGAAACTAATTAATGTCATTTTGCATGCCAAGGATAAGAGGACAGCTGGAAACCATCACAGGGAAATGCAAGCAGTACATGAGCTGTTTCTTCAGTCAGCTGTTTCACTGCCCGAGGCACACAGACAGACCCATGGCTTCCTCTCTCAGGTCCAGTCCTGCTCTAGTTCTACCACTGTCACTCAGAAGTCGATACAATTATTCTAGCTTTACAGTGGCATAACAGAGAACAGGTTTGAGTCCAAATATCCTGCTGATACTTCAAACATTCCTGCTCTATCAAAGCTTGATACTTAAAGCCTTCTGGGGACATAGACAATTAGGATAAAATAGCAATTAATACTACATAATTGCCTTAGACTATGCTCAGAAGTCTTTTCCAATTCACAAATAAAAGTCCACATGCTCAAGCCACAAGTCTCAGCCTACATGCTCCATCAATCGACATATCTTTGTCATATCTCCTGGAGGCCAAACACAGGGTTTGTCCTAACCATGAGGAGTACAAGCAGAGAATTGAGGTTCACTACAAATGCCATCTTACTGTTCTTCATTTCCTCTGACAGAACCCAGGCCTGGTAACAGTTATCCAGAATGCCTCTGCTGACCTCAGCTTCTGGGACAGTTCTCTCTCACTTAACCCTGAACCTTTCACATACACATGAAGATAAACACTCAAAGTTCTACATGCTAAGACTTAAGCAAACACATTTTGTGCCAGATGGCATAGACCAATAACCTGCAAAGGTCCACACCCACACAGAATTACACAATGGACCACACGTAATTTGGAGTATGTCATTTGCCTATCGCTGAGAATTATCAAGCATCAGTCATTTCCAGAAACAGTTTGCTGGTCTCAACAGATCAGTTACACTGCATTTATTTTTGCTCTAAGCAATACCTTCTATGCCAGTCATTCATACCAATTTGGGAGTTCACTCAGATCCATCCCTAATCCTTTTCCAGGTCCTCAATCTCAATAACATTTAATTTACCAAGTGAAATTCATCTGGCTCTTTTCTGCAATCCTAATTTCAACTTTGTCCTCATGAGCTGCCAGAGACAGAGAGAGTCTACTCCACAGGGATTCCAAATTCTACAGTCCGCTACAGCCCAACACTACATGACAGCAAATCTTTCAAAAGGAAGAAAGGACTCCATAAAACATCACTGCAGCTCTAACACTTCAAAATGTGAATTCAGACATCAGTAGTAACATGTTCAAACCTTGACATTCAGCTAATGCACAGACCTCTTCTGAGTCAGTGCTCCACAAAGGCTGAGCACGAGGGACCTCACTGGTGTCTTGGGTCTCAGCTTTAATCTATTGAATGGTAAGTGGGTCAAGTCCAGGAAAACCAGCACTCCAGGCAATAGTGACACAAGAACTTTTCTCCATCCACAGTAAACAACACACCATTTAACTGGTGCCCTCAGTGATTCTTTCAGAACAGCTACAACAAATAGAAGTGAATTTCCAGGAAGTAGCTCCTGAACTCATCCAGATTATTAAATTACAATGTATTTTGTAGATTTTCAACTGACATCAGAAAGGCCTAGCTAACAATCCAATTAATCTCAAAACAATAACAGTCCTTAATCTAACATATATCAGCAAATTCCTGTTTCTCCCTTTTCTAACAAAAATAACAACACTGTAGTTGCCAGTGCATTAATAAGATCCTATTTCTGCCCCAGAGACTGAATCAAACCTTTGTTCTTCACAGCAAAGGATTAAGAAGGTTGCTATTTTGGTAATGAGATGTGGAGAGGTACTTACTTTTCAGCTGATATCCAGGCTGGATGCCTGAGAAAGGAATAAACTCTGTTACCTCAGATGAACTTTATTTGTATAACCAGTATATCAAACTCTGTTAGTGTGATGCATATCATTAGCAATAAAGAGAGACTATTCATGAATAATTACAATTTGATAGAGCGTTTAAGCTCATTTACAAAATATGCCTTATGTTGTAGATAAAGTCATGAACGTAGATTTTAAGATAGCAACACATGCACACACGTAAGAAATTAAAAGAAGAAAAATTACTTACTTTCTAGGCAGCTTATTGGTCAGCTGCTTCTTTTTTTCACACAGAGTCTAATTTTTTTCCAGATATCTCACCTCTTTTAACAAGAACATCATGAAGAAACACTGTCATAAAGAGACACAAGAAGAAAAATGTGTCAGAAAAACAGCACATGGACAAGGACAAATAGAAGAACACTCTGAAAAGATCAGATCATAGGACACAGATCCAAGTGCTGGGGCACCAACTCAGTGCCCAAAATGATTGAGAAAACTGTTTGTGAGGCTGGAAAAGGAAGCAGTGACCTGTGAAAATGAAACCAACTTCATGAAAACATTAGTCATACAAAAAATATGTTGTTTATAGTTATCATAACAACATTTTTATTAAACAAACATGTTTGGTATATAAAGTTGTTGCAAGTAAAACATTTCCAAAGGACTAGGGTAGGTAAGGCAGTGTGGTTAGAACCTGGCACCACTTCATAATTACATAGGGATCAACTTCTTGCACTTAGAAATGGAAATGTTTGAGGCTTACATCAGAGGAGGTCTGAATTTCTAAATGAAAAGTATTTTTGTAACAAAATCTAGGAGCATCTTCAGATATAGCAAACACAAACAGAAGTGAAGGCAAACAGAGTCACAACATTCTGCTTGCGTACTGCCTATTGGCTGTTGACATGATGAAGTACTTTGAAAATATGACAAAAATTAAACTGTTTACTAACTCTCATTTCCAGCCTATCAGGGCAGTGTATTCTAAACATATATTTTAAAGACTCACCATGATGCAAAACAACCCCAGAAATAGGCAGAATATCAGAAAGAAGTTGTTCCATTGGTTATTGCTGATATCCTTTGGGAATGCTGTTTTATATCAGATAAAACTGCATTATTATCTGCATCTGATGATTTCTCCTCCTCTAATGAGCAATAACAATAGAATACTAAAAATCCACAGGGGTTCAGGTATGCCTAACAGCACAGGTGCCAGATTTCCTAGGGAAACAAACCTAATGCAGACAAGCTTTGTCTTCACAAGTGGTCACATGCATATTACCCCTTCAATAATTTTTTGGACACCATTGGCAATTTCAACTATATCTGATAAAAGCAGACACCTCAGAAACAATTAAGTTCTTAACATGATGCAGGAAAATTTTTGGTTGGGTGAACAGCACGGCCTTAGTAGTGGTCCCAACAAATGAAAGGTTTCATGTGAACATAACCTACTAGGCTTCAGAAAATCCACTAGTATTGGGCCATCAGGAATTTTGTAGTCACTGTAAAAGCTCCAGTTGGAGCTTGTGCCTTGTTAGAAAACCAGAGAATCCAGTGCCATAGGAAACAACACTTTATTCATTCTGAGCTCAGAGTTTTCAAAGTGAACATCAGTAGAAAAGGAATTGTGCTCAGAAATTTACATTACAGGCAACACTTTAATAAACATGAAGGAATTGGGCTCAATGTGGATGTGACAGAGGAACATTTTTTGGCCTGTAATATGCAGGCACTCAGAATGTACAAATAAACAGTCCTCACTCTTTGAGTTTACAGAACATGTTGATTTCCTTTTAAATCCTCCAGCAGGTTAACAAAACAAAATATTGACAGCAGCAAAAAGGAAGAAGTCCTTCAAGGACTGACATCTGAGTATCATCATGAAGTTATGACCGGCAGATTTATCCCCTGAAGCTTTACATTTTTATTCTCTTCAGAAACACCTGTATTCATAATAATCATAGATTATAAAATAACTCCTTGAATACTTTAAAAATTCTCAGCATGGTTTCATTTTCATATCATAGCAGAAGTGCTTTGTAGCTCAACTGTTAACTTTCACTGAAAAGTCTTAAAGGCCTCAACCCTGAAGCTTGATCCACATTGGTGCAACTCTGACAGGTTTCAAAAACAACTGTGCTTACAGAAGGATCCCATCTGTGCAAGTGTGAGGGCTCAAATTTAATATACAGATTTTTCATAGACATTCCACCTAATGGAAATTCTTTGGGCTGATCCCTAGGAGGAAGAGGCATTTTGGTTGAGCAAGAGGGTTGAATAAGAAATTCTGGAAGTGGCAGTTTCATCAGGGATAAAAAGAAAAAAATTTTTCAAATATTTGAAAATCAAATGCAGAAAATTTTGCTGCCATATGGTGTGTGGAACCCAACTGGAAAAAATTGTCTTCCATACTTTAACTGAGTTCTCTCTGATAGCTGACTATGCCTGCCTCATGCAGCCTATAGACAATGAATGGGCTTGAATGGACACCTGCAGGAGGAGGGAAACATTCAGCTGGGTGACAGCTTTAACATCTGGCTTCAGTTTCTAACAGTATAATCTGAGTTCTTCCGGGTGGATAAATGGATGAGAGGAATGATGAATGGATACACAGATACATGGATACACACACATTTTTCTTTTACAATGCAAAAATCTTTTTGCAATCACCTGAAATGCTCTCTCACTCTATGCATAATATGGCTACAGACTCAGGCATTTCTATGACAATAGCATTCTATGTTTAAATTATGTACTATCTTAGACTTCAAGATTTCATAGAAGTGTAAAAAAATTAAGCCTCTGCATTTAAATGGAATGGTTTAGTGCTCAGCATAGTTGGCAGATCGCTCAAGTTTTGCTTTCCCTAATATACAGGAAATGTCAAAGTGAAAAGTTAAAGAATACACCTAGTGTATTGTTGTTGGTATCAGGGGAAGGTTGAGGGTTCCAGACATCAGTTAGAGGTTATACTACTTTCAGAGCACAGAAAACGCAAGTTATATGCAAGTTATATTTATATGTATAAATAGAATAACCATAGCCTTTCTCTTGGCTTAGTGACCTTTTACAGAAGCTGCAGAGACAATGCACCAGTGGTCACAGGGTCACAGAGGGAGAGGGACAGACCTGGCCCTGGGTACTCTGCACTTGCAGTAGTTTGGGAACACTGGCAGGAGGCATCCTAGGTCCTTCTTCCCTTGAACAGTCACTGTAAAATCAACAGGTGTTTAGAGTGCCCAAACTTGCTGAAAACGAAGCCATGGTTGTCTCGACTTGGGAAAACACACTTAGAAGCAATTTTTGAAAATTTAGCCTGCAGGGAAATGAGGGTCAGAGTGAAGCTGTCCTAGCTCCCAGGCCTCACACAGAGGCAGCTCTTTAACTGTAGGAGTCCTTTTTCCCTCACTTCCCCTAGTTCTTTGCAGTGAGTTGGGGCCAGAGGAAGGCATTTTCAGCCTTCAGAGGACCTTTATACTGTATTAAAAATATGGTTTCTTTAATGTTTCCTTTCTCAAAAGTAGTAATATAAACTAACTGAGTGTGCTCTTAGGAGAGCTTTTGGCAAGGGTATGGGACAATCCTGTGCCAAACCTCATCTTTGGCATGAAGAAATAAACAGACTGTGGTTCTGCATAAAGACAAAACTTTTGGAAAGCCTTTAGAATATTTCTCATAATGAAACAGTGGGGGGGTACTTTTCTTGAAATTCTGAATACTCTCCAGAATACAAATCCAACCTTTAAATGTTTTGGTCTCTTCAATTATGAACTGAGTTTCTTCACTAAAAAAATTGAAACAATTAAATGATGAATGACAGATAGGCTCTGATTTTGAACAGATTTCATTAAGGCTATTTCCATACCATTTCATCTGTCTATAGTAAATAAAAATATTGTGTCAGATAAGAATGAAATTATTCTCATCACTCTATATTACAGAAAGGGAAACTGAGATTGAAAGATCATATGTTCTGTCTGCCTGAAGCCACAAAGGATCCACTGCCCAGAATAGCAGTGCCAGATTAGTTTGCTCTAGACTCTGGCTATTGAACCCTATGCTTCTCGTTGATGTTCCCATTCAGGATACCTGAACAAGAATGTTGTCAAAAATATGAGACAGAAAAGCCCGGTCTTGGATTTTATTTCTGGGTGCTCCCAATAGTTTTCCATAATATATTGAATGCCAATGTAGATTGTATTGAGTATTTAGAAGAAAATCAATCACAAGGTTTCAAAAGTATTTCAGTAAAGGGGTTCTGAAAATGAGATTTCTCATTAACATCGTGCTTTATACACTGCAAGTCAATTAAAAGTCAAGATGCCTGACATCTTTATATCACTTCTATTTATTACCTCAAAACCAACTGCTGTTTTATAGAGTGGATCAAAATCCCATATTTAGCAAATGAAGTTTATCACACATAGGTTTGCACCACACTTAGATGAAGACTGAGTATCCAAAAAACTACTGTGCTTTGCCAATACACACAGAATCATGTTGGACTGCCCAACGTATCATGAGTGTTATTAAAAGAAACTAAATACTTTTAGAACAGTTGTTTTAGAACAACTTTAAGAACTTTTTAATAGTGTTCCGTTTTGATTTGGAGTGGAAGGGGAGGTTGTTCCCTTCCTTTTCAGGCTTAGTTTTTATAAGTACATATCTGAATCCTACTTAGTTCTATTTAACTACAGCCTCATAAACCCTTTGTGTGTTTCTTTCGCTCTCAAGTCTCTTTAAGCACTTTTGTGTCTCTGCTTCCAACAAGGATTTTGCTGTGTTTTTCTTTTTTGTGCTCTCAGAAATCAAGTCTCTGTCTATAATTCAGAGAACTTCTCCCATAGACATCCAAGCCTGCTGCTGTAGGCAGCAGAAAGGTTTCAGAATTAATAACCTATGAAAAATGAATGAGGCAATTCTCAACTCAAACAGCTTTAATGTTCTCTGCTTACTCCAGCAGATATCTCTGAAGTGGATTCATTCATGACATACCTTTAGCTTTTCTCTACAATAATGTCAAGAAGAAAAAAATGTTTAAACATAAATGCCAACATTCTGATATCACCACAGGACTGTTCAAGCTGGAAGCAGAACCCTGATAGATGTCAACCTAGACCGTGGCAACAATCTGTCATTTTGAGAAAATGGTCATACCTCAGCTCCACAGCCCTCCATTACAGCTACATAGTTGACATTTTTTCAAGCACATCACTGCAAGAAGCAGTGGTTAAGCCCAAAGCTTCAAGAATTTCACTAAAGAATGTACCAGTATCTGGTTATGTAAAGGCCTTTGGTTAAAGAATACATAAACTCCAAATACCACTGAGGCTTGCGGGTTGAATTTTTGGGGATTTTGAGTTTAGGAATTTAAGTCACATCTTACTGTGAGAAAAGAGAAAGCAAAAACAACTGAGAGATTGTACTAGTCCACTAAAAACTCAGAGCCATATGCTGTCATGCCGCAATAATAAAGAGTAGGTTCACGTAGGACAGAAAGACAGCCTGTGACCTCCTTTCCACTAATTATCACAAAGCTGTTTGCTGCATTTTTATAAATGCTTTCTTATCTTCACACTTGGTACACTTTGTCACAGTGTGGCTTATTATTTAGACCCCAGATTGATCAGTCCAAGCCTTGATCTATGTCCAAGTGCTTCACAACAGAATTTAGTACTTCTTATGCAAGAAAGTAAGAAGCTTTTCTTTAAAAAATCCCTCCTTATTTTTATCATAATTTACTGCAGTGTGTATAGACATGATGCTACTATACAGAATAGGGTAAGATGGGTTTTTTTACTTTTAAGGTGCATATGGCAATATTTTAGGTGGTGAGTGATTCAGAGGCATTACTGGAGAGATATTTCCTGTAAGTAGCACTATAAAATCAGTGGTTATTTAAAAGGGATTAACAAAACAACAGTATGGAAGTGGCTGACCTACTGGGAGGTGTAACATGAAGACAGCATGAAGCCAAGAGCACAAGACAGCTGCGCAGCACATTAAGAAGCCGGACACTGAGGATCAAGCTGGATTTACACAATAAAAAGAGAAAAGGTTCAGTTGTGAAGAACTTCTCCTGCATGGGTGAGAACGCTCAAGGCAATATTTTCAACTGAGTAAACACTAGCTGATTAAGGGGAATTCCAAGGTCTGTTCAAGTTAATGGAAAAGGCTTTACTGACCAGGTTCCCCATTACATGATGAAGAGCCCAAGCCTCACAGTGAAGTCTGATTCCAGCAGAGCCAGGTAAACCCTACCAATAGAAGTGCTGTTAGTGTTCAGCTGAAATGCAAATGTGCAAAGGATGTTTCACAAATGTTTGTTAGGCAAAGCTTCATGACCTATCATGCACATGCACTGAAATACACAGGCAAGTACAGACTTCTATTGGGTAAACCTCTTTAAGGTAATGTGCATGCACAGTGGCTCTGAGGACTACAGCTTGTGTTCACTCCACTGACCTCATTCTCATCCATCTATGTTTAATGCAGCCCACCACAGCAATTGAGTTATTTACTTGCTAAATACACAATGTAGATAATTTTTGGCTATTTCTAAATTGCCATAGAAGGTAAATTCACAATTTTTTTCAGGATAAAAAGGTGGGGTTTATGCAAACTTCTTTCTTTGCAGACGATTGAAAACACATTTTAAATGTTTGTCTTGTATTTACAAAAAAAAAAAAATCAGCAGATGTTTTTTGGATGAGCTACATTGTTTATTATTTTCCTAAGATGTCCAAAACATGATACTCATTTAACCCCTACAGTAGTGACACAGAAATGACATGATGTGCATCATACATCAAATAATAGTCACTCCTGCTGTTCTTCAGACGTTTGGGGCTTAATTTGCAATTATTTGCATTTATAGAGCAAAGCTATACAATAGAAATGGGAACAAATCTCCTAAGTTGATACAGAATTAATTTTCAAAGGGTGACATGCACCAAAAAATCCTTTTGCGTGATTAGTATAAACATGTAAACAAAAGAATGAGGAACAGCGTTGTCTGCTAATGGATTTTCAGTTATGAATTTCCATTGTTACAACATGTGATTAATTTACATGTTCAAATTAAGTCTCCATTTTTGCATGTTTAATTATGAGGTATTTAAAAGCATGGATGGGTGTGTTTGATTATAAGCAGCATCTAGGAAAAAGCTTGGCACTTGCAATTTGCTTGTCCTGGTTTAAGATGTTCTCATTACATCATGGAATGAAAAAGTTAAAAAATGTCTGTTCCCAGCTAACAATGCACACAACTCAAGAGTTTTCCTCCTAATATTTCCCATAAGGATGTGCATCAGAGATATCTTTTTGACAAATGAATGACAAAAGGAATTTGTGAAAATAACAATGAGTCTTTGGAGAGTTCAGTAGTGCACATACTGTGGATGCCATTATTCAATCTCATTTTAGTTCTCCATTTTCAAAAAATTCAAACAACCCTCAATTTTAGTGGGATTTCCACTTCATGTCTCTGTGCCACGCATGAACAGCTCCGGGGACTAATGCTACAATTTTAAAGTGCAAGGGTCCAACTGCAAAGGAGGGCTTAGGGCTGTCCAATAACTGGTTTTTCAGTTAAGCTGCCAAGCCAAACAGTTGAAAAAGAATGTAAGTTCAAACTGAACCAAACTCACAATTTTTCCAGGTTTCCACATTAAAACCACTACCAACCCCACCCAGCCCACTGTACTTCATTTAACATGAAATGTTTCATGTTTCTCAAGAAACATTTTTGGAAAATGCAAACATTAGGTAAATGCAAACATAAAAGACAAGGAAATACCAAGATACAAGATATACAAAATTATTGCAAAAGGATTATTCTCTCTTTGCTATACTAAGGAAGTCTCCTTCATGCTATGTTGACTGTAACAGGATTTGCCACAGATTCCAAAGTGAATGCCCTTAACATCAGGTTGGATAATCATTCTTGCTCTATTGCTCATTGACCCTCAACTATCATTGCAGTAGTTTGCTTGAAGTGGCTTATTGGACCAGTTCCATTTTGGAATTAGACAGAGTATTTGCTAGGATACTCATACGAGTTAGGAACACAGATTCAAACTCCTGTCTTGACTGGACAGGGCAGGGTTTGGACTACAATGTGACTTCTCTTGTGTGACTAGTTATTGGAGGACTGTGAGGCAGGTTCTCATCCCTTGAATTGTAAATGGTTCACTGTGTGCAGCACGTAAGTGGTCACCATCAAAACTGAGAAGATCTTTAAAGCCAGTTGATTAACACACACCCCTAGCAGAGAGGGCATCAACCCCACAGATTGTTCCTCTGAAGCAAAAACTGCAAAGAGGAACAACTGAGGACACATTGTACTAGACCTCACTGCTGCTAGTTGTTCATGTCCTGTCCTAAGAGGCAGGACAGCAGGATCTAAATCTCCAGAGCAGAGGACAGAATTTAACCCTGACACCTATCATTGCAGACAGGAGGTAGAAGGTCTGCCTCCCTTCCCAGTATTCTAAGATTAAATTTTCTGGTAGATAAGAATCAAATTATCCTAAATAATTTGCTCAGTGCCAGAAGTGACCTTTTCTTGACACTGTTGTTTTCTCTTATTGTCCTAGAAGATAGACACACATTTTTGAGTCAGAACAAATTCTTCAAACTGGAATATCCCAGCAAAGCAGAAAGTCTGGTAAATGTAATACCACGCTCATCTGAATAAAAATTATTATGTTCTAAGAGTCCAGCTGATCACACATTAACTCATGGTAGTATACATATCAGAAAATTCTTACATACCTGAAGCCTCAAGACACTGCAGCTCAGAAGATCAGCTGCCAGGTTTACAGAAAAGTTCTAGAGAAAATCCAGCCTTCGTGCCGCTCCCATTCACAACTACAATCTATGCTCTTTTCTGCATCTTGGCACTATTTCCACAAGGATTTTGCTGGACAAGCAGCAAAATGTAAAGTCAAATACCTGAATTAATGAAGGTTTGAGAGGGAATGGCCCTTCTGTTTGGTAAGCTTTGTACATCTATAGAGATGCCATTATGATAGAATCATAGAATGTTAAGGAGTTGGAATAGATCTTAAAGATATTAATCCCCACTCCACCTGCCACATGTAGGGGCACTTCCCACTAGACCAGGTTGCTCAAAGCCTTATTGAGCTTGGCCTTGAACACTATCAGGGTTGGGGCATCCACAGGGCAACCTGTTCCAGTGTGCAACCCACACAGTAAAAAATTTCTTCCTAATATCTAACCTAAATTTCTTCTCTTTCAGTTTTCACCCATTACTCCTTGTCCTATCCCTACAATTCCTGAAAAAGGGTCCCTCTGCAGCTTCCCTGCAGGCTCCCTTCAGGTACTGGAAGGTTGCTGTGGGGTCCCCATGCAATCTTCTCTTCTCCAGGCTCAACAGCCCCAACTTTCTTGGCCTGTCTTCACAGGGGAGGTGCTCCAGTCCTCTTATCATCTTTGTGGCTGCCTCTGGACTTGCTCCAACAGTTTCATGTCCTTCTTATGTTGGGGACAACAGAGCTGGATGCAGTACTCCAGGTGGGGTCTCACAAGGGCAAAGTGGCAGAATCACCTCCTTTGACCTGCTGGTCACACTGTTTTTGATGCAGACCAGAACTCTTGGCAGTGATAGCAGTAGGAAGATATATTGCAAATACATTTATCAAACACAATGATTTCTAATATGACAGAGAATCAATACAGAGCTTTTTCATGTAATATTAGTCACGTACATTTCCTGAATAACTGGATGAATCAAAGGAGTTCCTGTTTCAGAAGACACACATCCTAACTCTACAGAATCACAGAATCAAACAGGTTGGAAAAGACCTCTGAGATCAGTGAGTCCAACCCTTGACCCAACACCACCTTGTCAACTAAATGCTATAGGTACATACCCAAGCTTGTTGAAATCTTAATTACAAGCATGGGGGTTTTTTCCAGGAAAAGACAGAGGAAAATCAGTTAAAACCAAATAAAAGCCAAGACCATCAGCCATAAATTTTGGCAATATTTTCTTTCAATGTACCAAATAACTGGGAAGGGATA
>JAWWMP010000165.1:52627478-52645488 GCA_035047865.1 Dendrocincla tyrannina
ACCAAATAACTGGGAAGGGATACCCTATCTTCAGCATCACAAGTTGAAAGTTTGAGAGAGAGACATTTTATAAAGTTGAAAAGTTTTCTTCACAAAACACCTTTTAGAAAATGACAAACTGTATTAAACAAAGGAATGACATTTTTACTCAAGTAGTGGAGATTAGAAGGAAATAAATTTAAAAGAAAAGAAAGAAAAAGTGGAAGTAGTGTTATTTTTTGTTTGAAATTATTATCATATGGGAAACATTGGGTTTGAAATTGCATGGAATTAAAATTAATTTTTAAATATTACTGAATACATTTTAATTTCCTTTGTTCTTTTTTTGATGGAGGCTTAACTGATAATCTCCCAGAGTTATCATTATAGTTGAAGCCTGCATCTATTGCTCTGGGGAAAGTAGCTATTTGCAGAAGCTTATTAGGTTTATTACTAAACAGTAGCTAAGTGGAAAAAACACCACGGCTTTGAAAGAAGACCTGGCACACAGACAACATTTATGTCTGACTAAATTCCATTAATACTTCTATAAGCAACCATTGTTGCTGCCATGTTTTTGTGACTTTTATTGTACTTTTCGCTTCACTTCAGGCATTCAAAATGTACTGATAAGCTTCTTGACTGATGATGAATTTTAATTTCCAAATGTTTCTAACCCAGCTGGTATTCTCACCACTGCTTTACCTACCAGGAGAACCCAGCTACGGCTGAGGGCATGGCTGGAGTGCACAGAACCTCAGCCATTGCCGAGGAGACACAGACAGTTTCAGCCCATGAGCTACATTCAGAATATAGGGGATAAAGACAGACGATGTTAGGCTAACCAGCAACAGCAGTTAAACTATTTGCAATACCACATTGGTTCAGTCACAATATTTCTTGTTGCATGCTACCTTGTTCAGCACCATCTGAAGACATTGCCTCTCACTGAACTGCGGCACACTGACCTCCCCAAAAACCCAAACAGATCATGAGAATGTCCTAAAACACAGCTGGATTGCTCAGAGGCAGAGTAATATATTCAGAAAGCATTGCAAGATCTCCAGCTTACACAGCATTACTGTGGGAGGGCTTTAGTGGGAGCTTTTAAATATGAGCTAAGGAAAAGGGCTGTTTATATCATTTCAGCACAATACCCCGTTTGGATTTTTAACACTCGCTTTGCTCTTGTTCAGTTAGGGGATCATCAGAAATTTGCAGTACTCTGGACATTTTCAAACATTTCACTTATTTTTGTGTCAACTGCAGTGGATCACATGACATGCAGCTGTGTTAACATATTTAGGGTTTGGATACTTACAAGCTCTTTCACTCTGGAGTATTATTTTTCTATTTGTTTACATTTGAGAATTACTGGGTTTTGTTGGGTTTTCTAACCACAAGGTTAGAATTTATGGGGGAAAATTAAGCAGTAAATAGGTACAGTGTCTTACCTTCATTTTTCATGCCCTGCCTACCAGCAGAAGGATTAGAGAGAGAAAGCTGGTTTTCTTCTGTGAAACTGCAACTAGTCCAGTCATAAGCTCACAAACACTCCTTTCCGTTTCAGCTATACTTTGACCACACAAATGTGGTTTAGAGATTATGGGAGTTACAAAAACACATGGCAAAGAGCTCTCTACACACTGACTTACATATCAGCAGGAAGAACTTCCAAGGGACCTCTCCATCTCTGCAGTGCTGAAAAACTTCCAGGGAAAATCTTCCTGGATACTGATGATCTCGTTTAACTCAGGGAAAATTGTGCTCTCAGCCAGTTGCTTCATTATGGGAAAGGATAAATTCACAGAAAAATTACTCATAAACACAAAACTTTACCTTTGAAACACAGATACTTACCTGCATAAATTCTGGTAACAACAACAAGTATCTACCAACAGATCACAGACACGCTTCATCATTTAATTTCATAGACAGATGAATAGACCCCATAATTCTTTCTAAAGGTGCATGACAGCATCATAAATGACATAAATGTACAGCATCTTATTTGAGATTATTTTTTTTTTCTTTCTTAACTCTGCAGCTTTTTTTAAAATGCCAACAGTCTCAATGGTGGAATCCAAGGCATGCCTGAAACTGGATGCTGGTAACAGGAATTTTTTTAGATAAATTTGTAATTAGGCATATAAAGAAGAAATTAATGGCACTATCTTTGAGGGAAATATCTGAAATTACATAGACAACACTTCCTAAATGGAAAATTTACAAAGATATTTGTTCATAAGGATTTTTTGAAAGTGATCTAATTAAAACAAGATGAGTCAATCAGTTGACTGCACATGGTTAAATGGACAGTTCTTCAAAATCAATGCTGTGAAGTTTGGAGAAAAAACAGCAAATTCTGTGTTTGGAGAACTTGAAAAAGTATGTCACCTCCAGTCTCAAAGCAAAAGTACTTCAGCAGAGACTCATTAAAGAAGTATATTCCAGCTCTCCTTTAGTTGCTGCTGTGGCTCATAGGTGTTAGCTTATACCTGCCAGTCTCAAACTCAGACACATTTCAGCATAGGAAGTTTGCATTTGAATGTCATCCTCAACCCAAATTCAAAGAACAAAAATACAAGATTTTGTAACACCCAAGCCATTCAGATGACTTCTCTGAGCTTAAGGGAATTATAGAAATGATGGTTCTTAGAATTGTCTTAACTGAGAACTAAATTAGAGGAGATCAACATGATTCTAGGGCATAATTCTGACTTCACCTACTTGCAGATATTTCAGCCACTTTTTTCAACTTGAGATACCTCGGTAAGATAATTACTGTATGCTCATTAACTTGCTTTAGCAAAGGAAAAAGTACCAATTCTTTTTTAAAATGCAATCATTTGCCAAGGAAGAGCAAGCCTACAGGAGAAGCTGTGAAATAGTCTGCTTAAGTGACTTGATGTGTCTCTTACCCTTGAGATATTGATCTGGCATAAAGTCTCCATTGCCAAAAAGTCCTGCAACAGCGGGTAAAAATGTGGGCATTTTGCTCTGAGGGGAGAAACTTATCACATTTCCAAACAAGGTCTCATTCGGAATAGGAGTTAAAACATGGCATCTCTAACTTTCCTGCAAGAAGGAAATTTCAACACGTTCAGTCTTAAAAAAATAAGTTCATTTAATTGTTTAGCAACAAGCTGCTCCAGGGGAACCCTGAGATTGCCCCAAGACCTAGAATTGCTTGAGGAACACCCCTTGGGAGTAGGCTGTACTCAGTCAGGGCAGATTTTTGACATCCTGAGAAGCAGAACTGTTTCAGCTACAAACCCATCTGGTTTCACACACAGCCAGCTTTCATGTTCTACACATTCCTGGTATTGGTTGGGTTTTGCTCATATATTTGAAACAGAATCTGCATTTGGACTCTGTTCTTAGCCAATCACAGAATCACAGAATATGCTGAGTGGGAAGGGACCCATGAGGATCATTGAATTCAGTTCCTAGTCCTGCCAAGTGTAGCACCATGTACCCAAGAGTATCATCCAAATGCTTCTTGACCTCTGTCAGCCTTGGTGCTGTGATCACTTCCCTGGGGAGCCTATTGCAGTGCCCAACCACCCTCTGGGTGAAGAACCTCTTTCTAATATCCAACCTAAACCTTCCCTGATACAACTTCAGACCATTCCCTCAGGTCCTGTCCCTGGTCACCACAGAGAAGAGATCAGTGCCTGTCCCTCCTCTTCCCCTCACAAGGAAGCTGTAGACCGCAGTGAGGTTTCCCCTCAGTCTTCTCCAGGGTGAACAGACCAAGTGCCCTCAGACACTTCCTCTCAAGGCCCTTTACCATCTTCATTGCCCTCCTCTGAACACTCTCTTAAGAGCATAATATCTTTCTTATATTGCAGCGCCCAAAACTTCACACAATATTCAAGGTGAGGCCACACTAGTGCAGAGCAGAGCGGAACAATCCCCTCCCTTGCCCAACTGGCAATGCTTTGCCTGATGGCCGCAGGACATGGTTGGCATTCCTGTCTGCCAGGACACTGCTGACTCATATTCAGCTTGCCATCAACCAGGACACCCAGGGCCCTTTCCCAGCACTGCTTTCCAGCATCTCATTCCAATATACAGTCTTGCTTGCCCTTTTGTTTCTCCTATACAGCACTGTCTGCCTGCACAAACAACTGGATGTTAGCAGATATGACCAATAGAACTATTCTCTTCTGAGCCAATGCAGAGGTTAATCTAGTCTTCCCTTCAGTCTCAGTGACAACTGATGACTTATGGAAAAAGAAAACCTGTCCAATATGTTCCCATGAACCTAGACAGAACCGGTTTCTTGTCAAATACAAAGTCACCATCAGGATCAAAGTTTTACCATCTATCTCCTCCTGTTCCTGGTCAAACTCCTACTTAAGTTGGGGGGGGGGGGGGATAAAAAAAAAAAGAAAAATATGCTAACTGATCCAAGCCATAATGCCTCAAGACCATTTAATTAAAACTTGTGGTGTTACGCACACTGCACATGCTTCATCCCAACCCTTCATTTCATGTTTGTGATCCTCTACTCAGTAGTATAACCTTATAATTACTACAGCTACCACCTATCAAGGATCATGTTCTGACAGAATTCCCATAACACCTCAGCTATCCAGTTACATTGACTTTGCTTCTGCTTTGCACTTCTACTTAATTGCCTGATAAAGGTCCAGACGCCTCTTCTGATTCTGGACAGACAAGAAAACAACACCTTATCCCAATAACAGAACCCTAATTAACAACTGAAAGAGAGAATCACCAGCAGGAGCAAGGAACCAAGATATGCAGGAAGAAAGGAGCAGAGAAGCATGAGCAGAAAAGAGTCTGATGAACTTAGAAGGCAGTCAAATTAATTGTAGCATTATTCATCATAACTAGCTTCTGTTCTGAAAGAACAAAACACTTGTCACAATAACAACTGTTGGAAGACACATTAAATATTTTTGCTTCCTTAGCAGTCCTATCCTGCATTCTCTATTGAACAGGAAAACAATGTGACTGCAAATGGACAACAGGACCACAGATGGGAAGTAATGATATAAGCAGTTGTGAACAGAAGGGATGTGTCCAACAGGAAGATTTTCTGTTCAGAAATGGGTCATTCTCTGAAAGTATTTGAAAACCTTGCAGCACACTGAAAAGATTTAACCCGTCTCAGAAATGTTTAATGGTCTGTGCAAAACAATGTCACATAATATCAGTCCTAGCCACTTTGAATGAGGCAAGTTAAAGAAAAAAAAAAGCCTGGCTGATGTAAATGCTAGAAATACAGCCTTTGGATTCCAAGTGCTAGAATAAGGGACAGGTTGAATGTCCAAACTCATCCTTTTCCATTCTGTATTAAATCTGTATTCCAAATTCTTTTCTATACTACCTACTAACCAACTGGAAGCAACTCAGTGTCAATATCCGTGAAAAGGTTTTGAACAACCGTCTATGTAGAGATTGCAAGAAAAGCCATGGCTTGCACAGTCAGCGTACAACTTGCTTTGTTTTCAGGAATACAGCCTGTTGGAATCAGTTATCAGAAACAAATTAGTCTGGGTTTTGCAAGCCCTTAACTTGACTGAAGACTAAAAGTGTTTACAATGTGGTTAAGTCTGCCAATCACAATGCTGCTCTGTGATTGACCTTCACAGAACTGCATACTTCTCACCTAGATTAGCCATCTCCTGGAAAGCAAGGATTCCTTTTTTCACCTGGAAGGCATAGCTATTAGTATAGCATCCACAATGGAGGAATAAAGGCAAGACAGAAACCATAAAGCACTATTTCACTTTAACACTACACTGGTTCAGAGGCCAAGTACTGAGTATTTCAAGTACATTAAATGAATCAAATATTCTCAAGTCACAACAGCTGTAGAGGAAATCAGCCAGCATGCTGGTAAATACACAATTGGCATTGCGTGCTGTCACAACATATCAGCTATAGTGCAGCTCCCTGCGTTCCTGCCTATAGTCAGTGCCTCTAGGAGGCACTACGGAACTACAGACCAGGGCACCGAAGGCATTTAGAAAAGCAGCCACAACCATAAATCCTCTTTTCACATGTTGTTGTTCATCTGCTCTGTATGAGGAGATGATTTATTTCTGTGGTAGCGAGCTACTCAAAGGAAAGCCTCAAAACATCCCAACAAGGATAAGTGTGACATATGTGTTATGTCAGCCACTACCCATCAGACAGCCTATTTCCTAGAACTGACATACATGCAAGTATTTTCTGTAAAACAAAGTGCTGACACCTTCTCTGATATTATGGAGATCATTGTGAACTAGGAAGTGCAACTTCCACTGATCTTTTTGTTTAGTCTAATTTTTCAGAACATTCTTCTTGAAACACGTCACATCATGTCAGGATGCATCATGTTGTACATATGATGTACATAACACATGATATACATCCTCCATGTCAGTGTTCTGGGCCAAGTTTTTCTTCACACTCTTGATCTCCATGGAAAATAATTCTATCTTCACAATTAATGATCAGTGGTCATTCTCTGCAAACCAGCATTCTGGTCAGGGGCAGAATGAGACCCCTTCCCTTCAGATAGCATGAGTGGTAAAGCTCCATCTTTGTTCAGTTGAGCTGATCTAGTGCAGAACTGGAGTAACACAGTGGTGAGTCAAGCTCTCTGTGCTTGCCCATGGAGTATTTTATTGTGTTCTTTTGTCTGTGGTTCATGTACATAATCGAAAAGGTCATTCTACACTGAAAGCAGTTGTTTTGCCTTTGCTAATGGAAAAACAATTCCCCATCTCACAATCCATAACAATAAAAAAAAGAACAACAGAACTCCACCCACATGAAAGAACCAGCCAGCAAGAACATGCCATTGCACAACTTCTCCTCATCTCATAGAGGCCAACCCATCCCAGTTCTCCCTAGATATCTGTTCAAGAAGCTGGGCTATAAAGTGTGCCCTGAAGGTGAACAGCTCCAAGAGTTTTTGGTCCTCTGCTTGATCCAAGCAATTACTGTGACTCATTGTTCTTATTTCATGAGTGACTTTAATTTAAGGTCAGTATGACAATGAGGTTGTCTTGCTTTGATAGAAAATGATACATAGAAAATAGATGTTAACAGGTGTCCCCATATTATTCCCAGTTGCCACTATATTTATATGTTTGCTGCACACTACGGTACAGAAAAATTTGATTCTGAGCTAATTAAGTTGTCTTTAAAAGTTCTTCAGAACTGTTCTATTGGAACTCCACTTTTATTGCAACTGGTGGCAGCCAATAGAACTTTATGGGGGTTTTTGTCAAAAGGTCAAATATGCATAAAGCAGATAATTTAATTGAGAAACAAAAATCTCTCTACTGAATAAAACCTCAGCGTTTCTCAGTAGCTTTTAAATAGCATTTAGTTTTGACAGTTCTCTTCTGATTTTTCTTTTTCTTTGCTTTGTTTTTTAATCAGAAGTTAGTTCACAATCTTTCAAAAGGTAAAAGACATTATCTTGAGAGGAGATGGTAAGTTAAAAAAGTCCAACTTTTTATCAGCTTGGGAAAAAAATTTCAGTATGTTTTCACTTCTTTCCCCAAAATCTTTCATTTATGACACTGACAGAGTTGACACGCATCACTAGCAGTAAAGCTTCAGTCTCTTTGGTGAAACACTTCAGGTCTTTATGAAAACACTGTCAAAGTCACTACTACCTCCTGTGAGGGAGAGTCCAGGGTAAAGTCCAAACACAGCACGGAGATTACTCTGCACCAGAGGTCTGATTTACTGCTTGTTCACACAGAATTCTGCAGCCCTTTCAGGGCATGTCTCTCTCTTTCCTCCATCAGGCAGTGTTTTGCCATGGCACAAATCAAGGTCCTGAATTCTTCATTGCAAATCAAAAATTAGGACAGCTTAAGGCATATTATTCGGGTTATGATTTGCAATATTCATTAAGAGAACAGCCAATTCTGGCAAAGAACAAAATGTCCTGAGCTACAATAATGAATACAGAGTTTATTACAGCACCAAGACTGATGGTCTCATCTGTAAAGACCTAACAGTGGCTGCTTTTATATGGCACCTCGTTTTGATTTTCATATCAATAATTGCATTATGTGCCTCAAAACATCTGGCTGGTTGGGTTCAAGTTAAAACTTGTCTGAGGATATGCATTGGGATAGGAGCCATTACAGAATTACATAACAGATTCCAAGAGGACTAATGATTCTTTAAAATGTTGTGCTGCACAGTGACCAGGGACTACTCACTGTGACCCCTTCTGCCCTTAGAATTTACAACTTAAATGCATGAACTGAGCTTCCCAATGCCAAATGAATGCACTAGCAGAAAAATTTCTCTTTGTGCTCTCCTCCAACAGCTTTCCCAAGGCACAAAGTCAACACCTGGGTCAGCATTCACTGCATAATGTCACCTTGTCACTACTACAAAGTAGTACAGGAATTTCTGCTGCACATTATCCTGACAATTCCTGGTTAGTATGGCCACGTTGAGTTATAACTTTCAAATAAATTGCACTTTTCTTTTGGCTGTAAGGGTACACAAGGCTGCCCATTCACAGGAATGTTGCATTTACTACTTCATGTGTGACATCAAGTATGTATCAGGTAGCCTTCCACTAGGTCAGCCAGTCTAAAACACTACCACGGACTTGTGTAGCTTTTTCACTTCTTGGTTTTAAATGCATTCAAACAGCTTGAGGGACTAAAAGATATTCTTCTAATTTTATTCGAAAATATGATATACTGTTTCTTCATATGCAAAACTACAGAATCTCACTGTGAGCTAACATGCAAAGTAACTTTAAAGCAATCATTACGAAAAAGTCTGTCCTTTCTCCTCTCTTGACTCCTAGACTCCAACCTATATTCTCAGAACATCTTCTTCTCTTAGTTCTAGGACCAAAGCATAAGTTTTTGTAGCACCAGCTTTTAAATATTTCCTGACCTAAGTGAAAAATGCAAATTTTCAAAATGGGGACCACAAGTAAATAATTGTCATTTGCTCTTCTCTTGCAATAACTGTTTTTTCCTAAGAGTGCCAATTTTGCCAGACCAACAATTCTAATTCTCTTCACATTTTGTAAGGGAGCTGTAAAGGAAATGGGGAAGAAGAAAAAATGCTCTCTATCTACCTTACAATTTGTCTTTAAGATGTTTTCAAAATTGTCTTCCATATTTACAACAGAAGTACTTTGAAGCCACATGCTGCCTGTTCTGGCAGCATTAAAGCAAATACAAGTCTTTACAAAGCTCAGTATAGTGCATTCAGTCACTTGTGTTTGCCTGAGGTTGCCATCAAGAAGACTTAGGGGTGTTAAGCATCCTGCAGCGCCTGAGTTCCCTTGTACAAGTCAATACCTCAGAGCAGGTGATGGCTGACAGGCTTCCAGGAGCTGCTCTGCACGCGTGGGCATGGCCCAGGGAGCACACTTCAGGATCACAGAGGTAGCTTACAGTCAGTTGAGCACCTGCAGCAATGAGTTGATATGCTGGGTTCATTTGACTGGAATCTACTTCATTCCTCTCTAAAGTCAGGAAGGAAAGTACAACTTTCAGGATCACCACTGGATCGCTATTCTGGCACCGAGTGGCACCAAATACTTGGGGCAGAGTGTAAAGACATACATTAGCTTTAAGGGGAAGCATTTTAATTTTTGTGGGACTTGTCTGTTTACATAATTCATCTGGTGGGACAACCAGCAGGCTTCTTTTAATACAAACTCATTGCTAGTTCCAAAGTTAACTCTTTGCTGGAGTTCTGATTTCCATAGTGATTTTATAATGTGAGGCTCGAAGAGTTTGGATTTTCTTAAAGGACAGATTGTAAATCTAAGATTAAGAAATGATTATAGCCATCTGAGTCAAGATTCTTTCCCTTTTGTTTTGTTGTTGTTTTTTTTTTGTTTAGAAAAGACATACAGCTTATTGCAAATTCACAAGCTTCTGACATAATCTCTCTGATGCAAATCTCTACTACTGCTCCAGTATATTTTCCACTGCCGATCCCCCACTCCTCCCTACACCCTAAGGCCAAATTATACAAATGAATGTCTTGGGTTTTATGACATGGACACTGTTGAGAAATGTTAACCCAAAGTCACATCAAGTTTTCCTTGCTTCAAGTTTCCTTACAAACTTGCCACACAGAGTAAGTTTTTCAAAAGCCTCACTAAGATGCAAGTATCTTCCAAATAAACTCTAATGCCTAATAAGGCAAAACAATTGCATGATTTTGCACAGAGAATTGTGCAAGGCATGACTTTTTAATGATCATTATTTTTTTTCATTATCTTTAATTCTGGAAGGTTCTGGTTGAGCATGTAGAGGCAATAAAACTTTTCATTTAAACTCCCTAACATATGAAAATTGTCCATTATGATGGATGAAGTCTTGGGAACCTGATTCTCTAAACTTTAATGTTCAAAGGAAAAGGAAGGTCCTAAATCCAGATAGATGAAAGGCAAAGCAAATCCTAAGCCAAAACTCTTCTGTAACACTACAGAAGACCACAGGACATATCATCTTGTCAATATTTGCAGGGCTCTATATACCCACCTGACTTCATTGTGCAAATCACTGATAAAAATTCACAACCTCTATCAGACATATGCATGAAAATATAAAAAAAATATAATTTGACTTGTTCAGAGATAAAATTATGCTGAATAGAGCACTTGTACTGCACACTGTAGCCCTCATATTGCCATGTTTTTAAATATGATGTTCTTTTAAAAGTAGTTCAATTTCCAAGAAGGGATTTCCATTCCAGCCCTTTTTCAGTGAGTATCCCCACTGAAATCAGCTTGATCTATATTTGCAAAACTTAGAGTAAGACCATGTTTCAGTACTGAAATTAAGAAATACCTGGTGAGAGGATCTGATCCTGCTTGCCTCCTTCATGCAAACAGCTTAGTTAGGAACAATGAAACCACAAACATAGCAGAGGCAAGAAGCTCTCACCTGAGAAGGATTAATAGAAAATCACAGGAAAAAAGTTTTGAAAATCCATTCCTAATGCTCAAGGTATGAGACTATTGTATAGTGTAACCAAGATCTTTAAGAGTAGCAACCAAATACAATTCAATTGCAATTACTGATTGCAATTGGCAGTCTGTTACATAAGTCAGGATGGAATGCCATAAAAGATACCTCTGACTTTAAGTACAGATAACCCTAATTAGTTATTATGGACAGCTGTTTTTCTCTCACTTTCTATTAGTAATAGAAGATACATTTCATGTTGCCTCTATTTCTCTTGAGCAATTTGTTTCAATTCCTGTCTACTGCATGGAAACTGCCTCCTCCTTCCATTCATCAGACGGCACAATATATCTTCAGGATGCAGAAGGACTGCCACAGGGCTATAGTGGAAGATAATACTAAAGTAAATTTAAGTTGCATTTTTAATTCTGGATGGTCATTACTATTTTAATAGTGCATTCTGGAGCTCATCAGTTAATATTCTCTCTGGTCACTGCCAGCTAGAGATGAACATTTACCATAACAACAGTGCTTTTAAGGTAAAGACAAAAGATTCATCATTCTTCCAGGAGGAAAGACATAAGGTTATGAGTTAGAGGATTTTATTGGGATGCTTTAATTTTTTGAGACAAACAAATTTGTCCCATCATATAAACAAAATAAGTCAATAATAAGTAATAACAACTCTTTATCCTCATTAGTTCTTCGCTAACAACATCACAGTGATGTTTTCTGGGATACTCCACTTGCACTAGAGCAATTTTGTTGTTTTTCCAGTTTCAAAGAAGAACAATAATGACAGTAGCATCCAAAAGAGTTTTTTGTAATTGCCTAAATTGTACAACACCTTACCAGGACGTCAGTAAAACAGCCAAAGAATTTTGCATTATAAAACTGGGCATATCATCTGATACAGCAATTTTTGAGCACATTTTCAGACTAGTCAGAGTTTATAAGTTTTCCCCACTCTAGTTTAGCCAAAAGTCTTTCATGGACCATCTGGTTCTAGTGATACAAATCTAGAATTTTTGGTGTCCTTTTCACTATACTACATTAAATTAAAGCTTAAAATATCAGTAAAGTAAAATCCATTCTTTTCATATTATGTTTTTTAAATTAAATGTTAAGTATTTTGGCTAAGCAAATGTGTTTACTTTAGTAAAACTGTAGAGCATATAGTATATGATACAGTCAGCAGAAACCTTACTTCAGTTACTCTTCCTTATTCCTGGTCCACAGCCCACTGAGGAAAAGAAAAGTGTTTCCACTGACATCAAGGGGCTCTAAATGAGGCTCCTACTGTGAGTGATGCCACATCCTTACTCATCCTAAAACATGTGTGAGGTTTCAATGGTTTTCCTGAGAGAAAATGCTCAAACTATGTTTACCGTACCTCTTCCTAAATCAAGGGATAAAAGGACAAAAGGACCCAACAGTGCATCCCATGCACACTTGGTAAGCCAACTGAAATTCAGTGAAACCAAACCATTAAGGATGTGACAAGAGGTTTTTTAGTGGAAAGGCATGGTGATCTGCATCATCTTTGCCTGCAAGACTCTGTCTTCCAGCAGCTGTTGAAAAGCAGTGGAGTTTTGAAAATCCCACCCTAAATGTAGCTCATCACTTCTGAGCCCAGCCACAACAGGTTACAATTCCCTGCATTTCACCACCAGTCTTAGAAGCTTGTTCTGCAGATGGAAACACAGACCAAGATTTCTGAAGATGTGTGGCAGAAAAGTCCATTTTTAACAACAAAAGTGCCTAGCTACTGTAGGTTCAGAGAGGCCAAACCAATCTGGAGGTCTAATCAACCATGATAATCAA
Source organism: Dendrocincla tyrannina (assembly GCA_035047865.1). Taxonomy (NCBI): domain Eukaryota; kingdom Metazoa; phylum Chordata; class Aves; order Passeriformes; family Dendrocolaptidae; genus Dendrocincla; species Dendrocincla tyrannina. Next base: position 52,640,222 of record JAWWMP010000165.1, read on the forward strand.
CGAGCCAGTGCCTCAAGAAGCTGGCACCTTCCACTCATCAGTTAAGGTCAATCAACAGCAAATATGATTTCTTACTTATGAAACCAGTTTATGTTTTACTGTAGCAAGTGGCCATCATCTTTTTCTGTACATTTTGTTTTCCTTTGCAGCTCCTTTCACTATAACCTTCATTGCAAAGTATCATCCCTCTTGTAAGAAACCTAATAGCAATTATCCCACATATTTCTCTGAGGTTAACAGAGAAACAGGTACTATCCAAAGGGGACATCATCGACTGTTCTGTTCTATTCTATTCACTTCCCCAAATCCAAACATGCTAGTAGGGTAGACTTCACTTATTTCTTTCTTATTTTTTCTCCTCTCTCCATGGTAGTTTCTGTGTTATTATTACAAAATAGTCAAAAGAGAGAGTTCCAGCCCTGAATTCCTTACAAAGCCTCCTAAACAGGAGTTTTTCTACAGTAAGAAAGGACTGAGAGAGAACTGCATGAATTGGCCCATACGGAGTTACATGCTAAGTGTTGTTATTGTTCTCAGAGAGTGCATTTAAGGTTTTGGGAACAAACAATAAAACGAACAGCTGAACAATTTTAATCATGGCCCAGTTCCTAGTTACAATTATTTTTAAGCTGTCTCACCATTAGCTAGACTCAGATTTTTTTTTTCCCAATGAAAAAATACATTATGCAAAACTTAAAGAAATACTGGTTTTAAATGACAGAAAAAAGTAAAAAATAGATTCTGAAATGTAGCCTGCAATGACTTCTGTTCCCAGCCCAGTATTTGTGTATGAGTTACATATAATTTTTAAAATGTTCCATTTTCTATATACTTCATGTATAAGCCAGTTCTCTAGAAAAATATTCTTTCCTAGATAAGTTGAAAGAGAGGCCTCTGAACTCTGTGACTAGACAGAGAATATCATATTTTGACCACAGACATATCTGAAAAAAACTAGAACTCATGCACATATGAAAAGCATATTTCATGCATTCTGTATTTCAAAATGCTACAGCAGGGACACATCAAATCAGAGTAAGATGACAGCTCACACAAGCAAACGAGAACTAGAAAATAAGATGGCACAAGGACATGAAGACATTTGGAGAGACTACTGACCAAGAATACTCTTTTAAGATCCTTCTTCATTCACTGAAGGCCTGATTCAATTACTTCCACTGGAGTCAACAGGAAGACTTGTGGTCTTCAGTGTCTGTTATTGTGGCTCATTATTTATGTTACAGTAGCACACTGAATATTCAATTAAGTTCAAGCACTGTAATACCAGGTGCTATACAAACACCCACAGTGGCATAATCCCTTCTTACCAGAGCTTGCATCAAGCAAGACCTTGAATCATGCAGGGGAAAAAAAAAATACAGCAAACAAAACATGGGAAAGAATCCAAGGGATTTAGTCTGGATTACAAACACAACCAGTGGCAAGGCAAGGAAGACTGGTTGCCTGACTGTATTCAGTGCCCTTTCTGTTAACTGTTTCTGCATGTTGATGAACTTCGGGTCAAACCAACACCACACAATACGAATGATAATTGAGTGAATGAAGTAAAAATTTACCTGCTAAATACAGTGGACAACTGCCACAAGTGTTTCTACCTGTGGAGGTGCCACTCACTGCAGTAAAAATACTTTGTGTGCAGAAGGCAAGAGTCACAAGTGCTCCACTTGCAGCTCTGGTTTTTAATAAGAGTTCTGCAGGAAAATGTCACAAACATAAACACAGAATCACTCCAGAGGTTACCCATTTCGCCTCCTCCCACACTATGGCAGGCTCAGATATAACCATGTCATTCCTAACAGATGTTTGTGTCATCTGTTGATGGATGCCCCAAGCTATCATTAGGCAATCTCTTCCAGCACTTCATCTCCCTTGCCATTAGAATTGTTTTTCTTACTTCTAATCAGAACCTTTCTTGTTAACAGCCTGTGCTATTAGTTGTTCTCCCACTATGTCTTCTCTTCTGTCTTCTCTTTAGGTTAATCAACCCAGACACATTCAAATATCTCCTTTTAAATCTTCTTGTTGACTAACATTCAGCTCGAGATCCACTGTTATCTTAGTGATTTTTCAACAGTTCCTACTTAGGTTGTCCTTCCTGCATTTACACAGTTGATTCCTGTCTAAGTGCAATAACTTCCACTTGTCTGTCAAACAATCCTTGAACTTCATTTCTAAATGTAATTTTGAATTCCAGTTATTTTCTTTAGTGTATATAGAGTTAGTGTCAACTGCAAAGTTTATAAACCTGTTCAACACAATCATAATGCATGTAACTTAACATCTTGAAGGCCTTGAAAAATATTCATTCAATACATCAAAGAGCTACTGAAAAGTACTATTTGGACACAGTAAGCCCATTTTGCATTCACTCCATGGTGGTTTAATTGAGAATATTTGCCTTGACTTCTCAGAATGTCAATGTATTTTAATGTCAATGTCAATGTATTTTATATTGATAAAATAATATCAAAAATCTTACTAAAATTGGCATAGATTTGTTAATTCTTCTGTATCCAGAGTTTGCTGCTCTGTTGTAGATTGGTTTGACACTGTTTCACAACTGACACAATTTGTTTCTGACTGTTATTTATACATAGGTTGTTGTTCAACTCTTTATCTCCTATGTGTTTAAAATTAGGTTTGTTGTAATTTGTTCCAGAATTTTGGGGGGAATTGTATTTATACTGATCAGTCTACTCTATCTAACTGTTCTTTTCCCTCCCTTCTAAAGGTTGCCACTACCTTTTTCTCTTTTCTCACCTATCTTCAATGAGTTGTCAATTAGTAATTATTCTGAGCTTCATTTTCTTTAAATATTTCTAAAGGTGTTACATAAATTCCAGACAATCTGAAACCATTAACTTGGTTAATACCATGTAACTTAGCGAAAGTACACGGAGAAGCATGAAAGTTCATTTTGCAATTTCCTGAGTTCTTTAACTGTTTTATTTTGCAGTTTTAATTGCCCCTTCAATAAAAGCTTTCTCCCCTTTTTAAACAACTGGGGGAATTGGCTGGTTATTTTTAACAGCATTTGTTATTGCCTAGGAACAAAGCTGGATCACTCACATACAGATTTGGTCTTATGGCTATGAGGAATAAGTGTCCTGTTTTGATTCTCTGATGAATAAAAAGGATGAGTTCACCTCTTCACTTTTCAAACAGTATAGCACTATGCAGAAATAACAGCTGAATTCTGGAAGCAGTGTAAATGTATCAGTGAAATGCTGCATCTAAAATAAGTAAACCTGTTCTGCAGAGCTAGTTATCCCTGACACAAAACAATATCATAAGCGTCAGTGCTTTCAGATGGTGAATAAAGAGCTTCCAAGACAATTCAAAGGGGGTTTTTGCACAGTGCTGCATCACTGACTTCACCCAGAGTCAGGTCAAATTCAAAAATGGCAATACCTTCCATCTACTGCCCTTCCTCACCAAGATAAGCAAGTACAAAGCCAAGGTTCATCTAGGTACACTTTTAAACAAATGAAAGTGTTGATTACACTATTGCTTGTGGCCTTGACACCAGATTCCTAATAAATTCTGTGACTGTGCAATTATGAGAGTCTAAAAATTCCTACCTACCTTGTTAATACTACCCATATGTAGAAAGTGAAAAAAGAATCAGCAGAAATAGTCATAGTCATCTTCATATGGTACTCAGCTAGTCCCTTTTCCACCCTACATTCAATGTGGAGAGAGGAATTTGACATGCCATTTACTTCTCAGCAAATTTATACTTCCAAGAATTTTCAGAAACAAAAGAGAGTTTGTTGTGAAAACTTAAATTACTGTCATACTGCATCATAAGAATGTTACATGGGAATATTTAGGTGGAATTGCCTCATTTACTTTATTCTTTTATAACTGTTGATAAACATGTGTCTAATGATTCTAAGTTCTATGAGTCTTCTGACCACTAACCACAACCTTTCAATGCAAGGCACAAACTACTTAATAGCATCCCTGTAAGTACAGTTGTTTTCAAAATAAGAGATCATGTAAGAAACACTGGGCAGAAGGACAAACCTATAAACAATTCAGACTTTTTTTTTTATGCAAAGATTGGTTGGAATATCAAACAAACTGCCAGAAGCTATGCAGCCAGTAGTTAGAGTGGCTTGTGTACATTAATTCAAGAAAAAGTTGGATTATACTTTGGAAAAGAAGAAATACTACAGTGCAGCAGCCACTAACTTTTTTTCCCCACTTTTTTTCTTTTTAATGCAGTTGGGATTATGGTTAGACTGTTTCACATAGTTAACAAAAATACTACAATTAGCAAACTTTCTTCCTTCGTTTTCTGTAATCTGCAAGAAAGTTTCCCATGGTTTTACAAGGCTGACCAGTTGGTTCCCTCTGCAAGACTACATTTATATCTCTACTTGCTGAAGTAAACATGTCTCTTTTTTTGGCTTAAGAATGCCGAGCAGCACGTTAAAAAGAAATTTAAGCCTGAAAAAACAGATGAGGAAGACAAGATAAAGTAAGACATCTTAATGAGTAGATAATTCAATAGATACCTGGAGAACAGAAAAATTGAAACAAATAATATCTTCATCTGTTACATGTTTCTGTCATGTTCCACCCTTTTGTGGTCATCAGCACTTATTACACAGCAGGAAAAACAATCAGATACAGGATAAATAGTTCAGGGAAAAGGAAAACAACATGAAAAGTCAAATGCAAATTCATTTTTCACCAAACTTTCGTGTCATAATAAAACTGATAAAAATTGTTTTCATTGGAGAAATGTTTGCTAAGTTTGCCAGAAAGTTAAACCACTAAGATAATCACCAACACAGGAAAGAAGAAAAAGAAGAGGGAAAATAAAGTGGTTTCATGAAGCTTCAAACTTTTCATTGGAAAAGGGAAAAATCAGAAGGCTCAAAGGTTGCTGGTAATAGTAAAGTTCCTTCATTCACTCAAGCTGTCTGCCTGGTGCCACAAACAGAAGCAGTAACAATGATGAGCACAGCTGTTTCACCTGGATGGATACAAAAAGGATAGCACCCAGTCTCTTTCCTTTACAGCACGTGCTTGTTTCCCGTGGCTCATCTCCTAATAGTTTGTACAGCATATTTTTAAAATTCTCAAAGGATCAAATTTTTACTGTCATCCTTTGTTGGGAGTTTTGGCCTTGTGGGGGCCTGCTATCTTGTAGGTTTATCATGAGAGAGTAAGAAGGGAGTTAGCTTTGGCTGAAGCCCTGTGTGCTCATTAAAATAAACATCTGCAGAAGCTAT
>JAWWMP010000165.1:52645588-52715747 GCA_035047865.1 Dendrocincla tyrannina
CGGAGCGCGGCCCCGCACGGCCCGGGGCAGGGCGCGGGGCACGGCCACCCCCTCCCGGGCCCCACGGTCACTTACGTTGGGGGCGGGCGCCGCCGGGAGCGCTGCCGGCCGAGGGCACGGACCCCGGCCCGCCTCCGACAGGGGTGCCGGCCAGACCGGGAGCGGGGGCCGACCCCCCGTTCGGTGTCGGAAGGGTGAATATTTGCCGGAAAACCGGGGCGTTTATTCCACCTGGCAGAAGCGGAGGGGTGGGCCGGGGGAGAGGGGGCATGTGTGCGAGGGGCTGGCCCGCGGTGCCCGGGGAAGGGGGCGAGGAGCGGCCGCGACGTGCCCGCTCCCCGCTCGGCTGTCGGATCCGCTCCCCGGCGGCGGCCGCGGCCCCGCCGTGAGTCACCCCCGGCCGCGGCAGCGTCAGCCGAGCCGCGGCGCTGGCAGCCAGACGAGCCGCCGCTGTCCTCGGATGAACCCGGCGGGGCTGCCAGCGCCAGCCGAGTGCGCGCAAGGCGAGAGCCGAGGCTGTGCCGGCGCGGCGGCGTGCGACACCCCTGCGGCGGGGATGGCGGAGACGGGGCGGGGGGCGGGAGCGGGGGGGCAGCTCCTCGGCGGCCGGGCCGGAAAGGTAAGAGTGGGACAGGGAAGGTGCGGAGGGGGCACGGTCACGCAAAGGGCACTGCGCGGGGGGGAGGCGCTGTCCCCCGGGCCGCCCGTCCCCGAGGACGGGGCTGCGACGGCCCGGGACGGGGGGACGAGGCGGACGGGGGATGTGGGGGGCGAGAGACCCCCCGCGCCGGGAAGGGGGCAGATCGCTCCCTGCAGCGGGGATGCTCGTCGGTGCGAATGGCAAACCCCACGCGGGCCCTGCCCTGTTAAAAAAAAATAAAACAACAGCATCCTGTGCCCCGCGGTGCAAAGATCTGGTGCCTCTTGGGCGAAAGGTGCCTCGCTGCCCAAGAGCCCTATCTCCCCGCTCCTGGCCGCGGGGAGAGGCAGGGAGTGGGGGCAGCTGCTGGCGATGTCTCGAAAGCCGCGGACAGGGTCACGGCCTCTGCCGCGCTCCCACCGTCGTGTCCCCGGGGTGTCGTAACCCGGGGAGAGGGGAGGTTCGTGGGCTTATCGCCAGCCTCTTCCTTTGCTCCTACCTGTCATATTTACTTTCTCTTTACTTCTTTGCTGGCCACCCTTCCCAACCCCTATAGCTGGAGGGAGCGAGTCCGTAAGGACGGGGCAGGTTGCCCAAGACAAGGTACGGCAGATTTAAACCCCGGGAAGACATCTTCTGCCCTCCGCCCCTGACCCGGGCATTCCCAGTGCCGCGTTTCTCCCGGGGCTTTCGACAAGCCCTCGCTACCGGGCAGGCATCCGCTGGGGACGGCGCTGCGCCCTCACCCCGCGCCCTGCGGAGCGGGGGCAGTGGGGAGAGGGCGCCGCGCTCCCCATGAGGAGCCGCGCTGGGAGGCGTCATGCGACGGAGAAGGGATCGACATTAGGGAGAGGAGACCCGGGAAAAGGGCTTTTAGGGAAATTCGCCCTCGGGGATGCAAGGCGGAGGGGAGGGTGGAAGGAACGGAGCCCCTCTTTGCCCTGGTAGGGAGAGCCCTATTCGCAGACGCAGATCAGGTCGTCGCGGTGCAGCAGGTGCCTCCGAACCCTTTCGCTTCTTCCCCACTCCGTCCCTGAGAGCAGCGCCCGAGGCAGCCCACAAACACCACCTTAATAGCCGTAATAATTAAAAACAACAACAACAAAAATTCCCTTCTGCCTGGCCTTAATGATCCTTTACACATATTCCCCACCCGCTCCCTCCCCCGTCCCCCCAGTGAAGGGCACTGATTATTCGCACTCCTCTGCTTGCCGAGAGCGCAGCCTGATGAAAGGACTTTATCCTCGAGTGACTCCACCGCTTGCTCCTCCTCCTCTCCCCAGCCCGCTGGCCGCCTCGCTTCGCTCTCAGCCCTAATTGGGCTCTTGCTAATATGATTAAAGCCCAGTTAAATGTTTCTTGATAAATCTTGTCAAGAGAGGATCCCCCCCCGTCCCCTCCTCTCTCTGTCGGTTGTCAGAAGCCCGGTTATAGACAGGACATGCCCGGCTCCTGCTGTTCATACTCTGGTGGGAAGTTGGCATTTCACAATTGTTCCTTTAACAGGGTTGTTTTGGAGCCGATCCTGGGGATTGTTCCTCTTCAGGCCGGGCTTGCTGATAAGAACCGCCCGTGGCTTTTATGTAACGCGTTAGGATTTGGTCCGCGTCCCAAAATCTCACTGTTTCTTTAGCCTTTTATTTCATACCCCCCTCCACCCCCTCCCGCGGCTCTTGGTAGCCTGTTCCCGGAAAAGCTCTTGCTCGATGCGAGTCGGCCAGGAACGATCGCCCATGTAAAAGCCGCGCAGGTCGCGGCGGAGCTGCGCGGGGGCGGAAGGTGCGCACCAAAGGCTAGCCCTGCACCGAAGGCTGGCCCCGCACCCACGGCCGCCGCCCCCCGCCCCTTCCCGGGAAAAGTCCTGCTTCTTCGGCTCCTCTCTCCGCGCTGGGCGCCCTCGGGAGAGGCTCTCCCGTTGTGAGAGTCGCAACGGGACCCCGCAATTTTTGCGGCAACGCTCAGGGCAGCGGGCGCTCTCTCTGCCTTTCACCTGCTCCTGTTTTCTTGTGGTTTCACTGCAACTGGACTGGGGGGCTAGACCCCAGCCCGCCCCCGGTTATCACTTGGGGAATCTGATTGAGTTCGTAGGAATTAGGAACCAGCAGTCGGCGGTGGAGGGGGAGGGTGGTCCCCCGAGCGCCGGGCACCCTGCGGCCGGACACAGGCTGGCGGCGCTGCGCCTGGTCTGACTCGCCCCGCTCTTTCGGGGGGCTCGTTGCTGGGGCTGTTGGCTCTCCCCCAGTTTGGTCAGTTTTCTTTGGGGATGCTGAAGTTCGGCAGGGCCTTTTCGAGGACGTTTGGTGGCTGTTGCTTCAGCCTTACTGGGCTTGGAGGCAAGTTGTTGGGGGAGGGAGGCATGATGGGGACGGGCTGTTTGGCCCGCTGTCGAGCCGTGAAGACGGTCTGGAAGCACTTCGGTCCAGGACTGGAGGTGGTATTTCCCGATGGCACACCTGGCCCTGGCTCCAGCCCTCTCCCCTCCGCAGCAGCCCGTGCCCCGCGTGCGGGCAGAGAGCTGCTGCCACACCGCATTTCCACGGGGGACATGCCTTCACCCATGGGAAGCAGGGACATAGGTCGCCGAGGGACACGGATCGACTGCCTCCGTCCCACACCCTGGCGAAATGCCCTCGAATCCCTCTCGGTCGCCACCTTTTCAGCCCCTTCGTTCCCGAGGCTCGCCCGGGGACAGGCGCCACCGCGTTGCCCATCCGCCTTCGGGGCCGCCGGTGCGGGAGCGGGCCGGCTTGCGGGAGGCGGCGGAGGAAGAAGGTCAAAACCAAACAAACGAAAAATCATCCTCAGCCCTGGGGAACGCAGCTCCAGCAAAGGCGCTTGTTCCCTGGGCTCGGAGAAACCCGAGCCAAGGGGCAAAACGGAGATCTGCCTCCTCGCCGAGCCCTGCTGCCGCCTCCCGGCTGCGGGAGCCCGGGGGCGCGGGGCAGAGCCTCGGTGCGGCCGGGGGTCGCAAGCAGAGCCCCGGAGAGGCCGGCGGGGAGGAGGCAGAGGCCAGCGGGGAGAGCAGGGGGCGCGGAGCTGCGGGCTCCCAGGGGCGGGCAGAGGGCGCGGTGCCGAAGCCGGGCAGAGACCCGGGTCCCGCTGGGAATTCTCCGTGCTGGTTCGCCCCAGGGGAGCGTCGACCCTCCTCGGGCAAAGCTTCAGCCGCGGTTTGAGGATGGTTCCCTCTCCCTGCTCGTTCCTTCCTCCCGTGTGTGTTCCCCCACCGGGGTGGGTCTGGGTTTTTTCGAGACCACAAGAGCTGCGGCCCCTTTGGCCCGGGGCTGTTGATTTACCCGAGAGGAGTCCCAAATAAGCAGCTGTTTGTGCTCTAGCTGGAACGTCGGAGGCTTTCTAAGAATGGCTCTTTTCTTACTCGAGGGTTTTTTTTTATTATTATTATTTTTATTTTATTTTTATTGGTACATTGAACCAGCCTACAGCGTTGCTGGAGTCTTTCCACCAGGTGTCTGGGGCTCGGAGAAAAATTCAAAGGAGTCTGAAAATTATGAGACAGTTTCCCTCCCCTCCTCCCAAATAAAATAATTATGAGAGAAAGAATTGGTACAAACTGTCCAAGAAGAGATTTGATGGAAACAGAAAAGCACCTTCACCCCACCAGAGTGGTGAGGACCCAGAAAGGCCTTCTGCAGGCAGGAAGTAATCAAAGCAGCTGGAAGATGAAATTTGACTGCTCTGAGAACCAGCTTCTGAGATGTGGTTACCACCCACAGCAAGGGACTTGACCCTGTGATCCAAAACATCCCTTCTAATCCTCTCCCTAAAAAAATAATAACTTGCCTTTCTGTACACACTGTAGCTGGGGGCACTTGTTTGGTCCTGATACCCAGAGCTCATATCATCACCCGGCACTGCCCTGCTCACTGAGGTCTCCCATGAAACTGATGCTCTTTTGAACTGAGAGAAGACTATTTGCAAATACAAGGGGCTGCTTTGCAAGATCCAGGAAATACCAATTCTGGATGTTGTTTTAAACCTAAGTATATGGTATGAGGAAACAGACCTGGTACTGGGGGGGTTAGGTTTTAAACTCTCAGTGTTTGACTGTTAATTATTCAACTAAGCTCCATTTAGTCTTGATAAGTAGCCCTTGTTACTTTCAGAGGACCCTTTCTGAACTTAACTGGAAGATTTCCTGCTCACCGGACTTACAAAAGCAATCGTTTCCTTTCTGAATAAATGGAGAGGACTGAGTGATGCTCATGCTTTAGCAAACCTAGACAGCAAAACCTAGACTCAAATCTATTTGCTTTTCTTATGCAAATCTTCTCACAGGATTAGAAGAGAAAGTAAACAGCAGTCCAACCTTAAGATCTTTTTCTTTTTAGAGGCAGCCTGTTATATAATTCTGAAACTGAAACTGTTTTCATTTGAAGATCAAATAGAAGTTATCTAATGAAGCTGACAAACAGGGCAGAATAATCTGTTTGCATTTTTGGGAAATGGATAGCATTGGTTTTGTTTCAAGGCAAGTAACTTTTAAATAATATTTAACGAAATAATTGACCTTGATGTTTAAACTCCAACTTCCTTCACATCATTAAGCTCACTGGGTTTTTTTTTTAAAAAAAAGTTTAGTATCTGAACTCTGGCATTCATTCTGCTAATCTCATAATAACATTTGTTTCTTGTGGAATTTTGCTTGATGAACTCATCGGTGAAAGAGAGAAAGAGTTCAGAACAACACGAGCTTTACAGCTCATTTATATTTTTTCTCCTTGAAAAATAGCAAAAACACCCATATGCAGAATGACTTTTCAGGAATAATTTTTCAGAGGGATGGATCAAGAAGAAGCTTCTTACAGCTGAACCATAAGCCTTGGGACAAAATGTGTTCTTTTAACACATACTCTGACTTTTAAAAAACATTGCAGTCCTTGTCTACAAAAAATGATTTTGTAGAGTTTTTCCTCATGATAATTAGGCTGAGTCTGCTTTTGAAATGTGGGAGAAATGGAACTAACTCCATAAAGTGTGTCTATCATATAAAGCTTTCAGGACAGCCTGATTCACACTATATCCTGCTCTTTGTTCAGCTGACAGATTTCCAACAGCAGAAAGAGGCACATATCTGGGAGCTGCTATTATCTAAGTTAAATATGTACATTTTGGATCAGTTCTATTTTATTTGAATACTCACAATTTCTGTTTGGGGATCTTAAGCATAAAAGGATTGCATAGATGTGCATTTTATTAGCTAGTCGTCATTCTTTGTACATGAACAAAGGTGCATAAACATACACATTTACTAGTCTCTCTGCTCTGCAAGAGTTCGTAAAATTACATGCAAAATTATTTCAAATAAAAGCAAACAAGCAACCAAACAACATGCACATTACCATGCAAGAAAACAGTCAAACAAACAGAGTAGGGAGAAATAAAAGCAATAAATGAACAGAGTTTAACTTAATTTTTATTTGTCTGTAAATGAAAAATATCATGGCCACTGTTTTCAAGTTACGTGATCCTTGAATTACAAAACACTGGTATCTACCAAAACACTCTTGTGTACCCTGCACGTTGTGTACTCACACACAGATGAAAGCTTTTCCTTTATCCCTGCTGGCACCCATTTTTTCTCTCCAATGAGTTCCTACTTTCAATATGTGGACGTATGAGAAATCAGGCTGCTTTACTCCCAACAAAGGACACATAATTAACATTTCCACTGATAAACAACACTTGAATTCCTTCCACAGGGCACAAACAGCCAGCTCAATAATGTTTAAAGGCCCAGGATCTAGAGAGCATGGTGGTGTTACGCAACTGGAGATGTGACATTATCTGGCAATCTGAGCAGAGTCACTCTCATCAAGGGACAATACAAATTCTGTGTCAGATATCTCATTGTTGCAGGTTGTCTCAACATCACACAAGCGTCATGCAGTGCAAGCAAGAATAAATTGTCAGAGTCATCTCCCATCTCATCATTATCCTCTATCTCTTCCTCCTATATGGCAGAATTGGCATAGGACATCCTTCAGAGCATTCCATTGCAGTTCCTCCAGCTCCTGCCCAGCTCCTCAGCCCCACATACAACGTACCAGCTGACTAACTGGTAGACAAGCTGTGTCTGACAGAGGGGAACAGCCACATCAGACCAATGATGTGTGTTTGCAGCAGGTATAGCTATGGGGCTGTGTCTGTTGCCCCCCCTTAATACAATCCCACACTGTGATTCAATACCAGCAAGTGAAGGCAGGAGGAACCCCACCCTGTGGGGCTATTGAGCAGTTGCCCTGTCTACGCAGGTTGCCTCTGTGCCTGCCAAGCTGCATTATTACTGCTTACAGAGCTACTGCTCCTCAGTTCTACACAGAAGAAGAACACGGCACCTAGAGATGGCATTCCTTGACATGAGGTACTACAGATGCTACAACAGAGTAGCAGTTGTTGTTCAGCTGTATTTTCTTGCAGAAGTTACTGTCAACCTTTCCCTTTTTTAATTTTTTTTTTTTTAGATTATGAGCTGCAAGGGAAACAGTAGAGTTACTCTTGCCAGTGAATTGGGTGCTGTGACTGCCATAAGTCATGAGACATATTGCCAGCATGTTTTGGGGTATGCAGCTGACACTCAAGCTGGTACATCTTTTCCCAGCAACTAATAGCTTGCAACCTGCTGGCAGTGACAGGAGCTGGCATTTCTGTCACGTTGGGCATACATGCTTATACCATCTCCTGTTACTCTGATGGTGATTTGAGAGGAACCCCCCTCAGCCCAGGGACTAAACTTCATCTCTTCAGCCACAGCTGTTAAGCAGGGAGCTGTGCAAAACTAGGCTTCTATGTGAGACTACATACACTGTTCTTCTGTGTTCTCCTGAGGACAATTTACCTTGAGATTGTGCTGGACATTGGGAAATTCTCTCACCCCAATACTCGTATCTACTGCCCTAATGCTCATTTAGAGAACCAGCAACAGTGACTGTGTCCTAAATTTCATCAGTCTCTGGTTGTCTTGCTTTAGAATCTTCTGGGCTAAAAATCTCTTCTTAGCAGGCATGGCTATTGTTTGTATTTTGTGCTGAATTGGTATGGAGCATTTCTGCACACTGTGAAACAGTCACTGAATATTTCCCCCTGTACATCTCTGCCAAATTCAGTGGTTCTTATGGAGATCATGTCAGTCAACTTGTAAAAAGCTTCAGAGTCTGTGGGTAAGATGAGCTTAATCAATATCTGCCTGGATACATTTCCTTGCCTTTTTCTCCAAACATACCTCTGGGTCTGTCAGAGAACCCTGGGGAAGCTGTAACCATGATGAAGGCACTAACAGTGGGAATATGTATAGAATTAAGACTGCTAGCCACTGCAGCATGTCACTGCTGCCTGCACCTTACTAAAGCACAAAAGTCTTGTGACTGGCATGTCCTCCACTTCACTGGGTTACATGACACATGCCAGAAAATGTGTCAACCCACTCCCCATCTCTTCAGCATTATTAGCCCAGGGAGGGAAACGCAGCCAAAGAACACGCACACAACTTTGACAGGTTCTGCCTAATCCACCCACATAATGACATTTCTTATGCTAAGTGCCAGAGCGGTGTAGGGAGGCCACTGTCTGTACCAGCTGCTGGCAAGTCAAAGTTAGTTTCATGGTTATGTTTAAGAGATAGCCTGATGTTACGCTAAGAAGTCTTTGTCTCCTGTGGTGCAGCACTCAGAGAATGACATCAAAAGCCTTCCTAATTCACCCCCCGGGTCATCTGATTATAGGCATGGCACAGAGCCATGCTGCCCCAGGAGACTGTGAGTCACAACGACATCCATGACTATCCTCTTATTCCATGGAAGGAAGTAATGTGCCTTGAGCATGAAACAACCAGGAGTAGATTACATCCTTCCTCGTGTCAGCTTAGCCCTGCTGGCTGTTGGGCAGGCACTGGGGAGGCAAGAACAGCCTCTCATTTCCCAGCCTTGCTCCTCCCCACCCCTACCTCAGGGAAGCTGTTCCTCCCCATGCTGGGACATGCCATGTGGGCAAACCACACGAGAGGGTTTTGCTCAGCCAGGAAGGGAAGACGATGCTCTGGCTCTCTTCTTCGGTGTGGTGCAGAGTTACATCACATGGTGAAACATCCATCCCTCCTCCAACAGGCCAGGCGTATCTCATCATGAGGATGCTGTGTGTTCTCCATTCCTTGGCATTTGTCCTTGTAATTAGTCTATCTGTTTCTGATTTATTTATTTTCAGGCAGTCTTCTGCACCCTTGCTCCCTCGTTTGGGCACATGGGGCAAACCACAGACTTGCCCTTAAACTACAGAGAAAAATAAAATCAGAAACAGACTAACCACAAGAATCAATAGCAAGGGGCAGAAAGCACATGATTGGATACTGGAGCTTCCTTCAGAGATCCAGCTGCCTCTAAATGTGATGTAACTAGGCTCACATACCACATCTGCAAAAGGGGGTAACAGATTCCTCCTCATAACCTGACTGGCAGGGTAAAACTATGCTGGCTCAGAGAAGCCAAGGCATGTTTAAAAATCATTTCTAAGGAAGAAAAAGAAGTCCATTTTGTGCTCACAGAACTAAGGCAATTGCTTTCAAGTCTGACGTGATTCCTGTTAGTGTTATTGTTGCTTCCTAGAATTTAGGCTCGAATTTGGCAGAAGTTGAGAAGCCAAGGCATACACAGAACCATTTGTGAGAATCAGTGTGTCTGTGTGCATGGGCCGATTCTTGCCTGAATAAACACCAATCCCTGGGCTGCTCAGTAAAGTGGTGATATAAGATGGCAGTCAGATGTGTAGGCTCATACCCATGAGGGAAGGCTATTTAAGGATGCAAGTTACCTTTTTTTTCCTACAAATAAACACAACCAGATAATAAACTACACCTCTCAGTACCATTAAAATATATGTGTTATATTCCATAACTGACCCTTGTCTGTCTCCCAAAAGTAGCATCATTGCCTGGGAGGGAGTATCAAGACATTAATCAAAAATAGATGAGCAGTACAAGAAATGCAGGACAAGCCAATGAGTATAAATATCTTCCCACATATCCAGAATATAGGAGCTGTCTAAAACCATTGTGATTAGAGTCAATACACTCAATCCAGCCACACATTGTGCAAAACTGTCATTTGTATACTGAACATCTCATTGGAGTCCCTGTGATTCTGCAGCCCTTCACCAGGTGAACAATGTGAAGTCATTGTTCATGTGACAGACCAGACAGTAAAGAAACCCTCCAGACAGAAACCTCTGCTTGTTTCTGACTAGGAAGAATAATTCTTTTCTTCTTTTGGAATCCACAGAAATACAGATGCAAAAACATGACATGGATAAATGAGAGAAGATAAGGTGTTGCTCCTGCAAGCAGAACATCCTGTCTTCAAAATGGGTGAGTATTTCCAAACCTTCCAAATATTTCACTGCCCTCCAAATAGATCATAGATCTGCCTCCCTCTCCTTCCCTGATACTTTCCAGCATTCTAAGCCATCATAGAAGCAAGCAGAATACAGAAGTTTGTTTTGAAAAAGAGAGGGGACAAAGAAAGGAAAAAAAAAAAAGCAAAACCAAAAAAAAAAAAAAAAAAAAAAACAAACGAACAAAACCAAAAACAAACCCAAAACCAAACCAAACAAAAAAAACCCTCCTGGACACTGCCATAGAAGTTTGCATATCTCCGTGAAGATGTGGCTGATTCTGGTTGATCATTAGCAGAACTTGGGGCAGCTGTATAAACAACAGATCTCTACACCTACAGGTCTTCATTCATTCCCTCCAGTGAGGCTTTTAATTTGACTGGCAGCTAGCCTATCTGGGCAGCTGATAAGAGAAGAAAAAAATCACGCTCCAGTCCTTGCATCGCCACTGTACGACACTGTACAATGCTTTGTACAGAAGTGTACAAAGAATTAAAGAGCTCTCAATACATTTGTAGCCAAATATTTACTCTAAGTGAGGTAGATTATATTTGCTTATTGTACCCATTGCCATGCTGGCATGTGTTCAAGACCATGTAATTCCTTGGAGTGCTATTGAATAGGGATTTTTTTTAAAAAAAAAAAAAAAAGCTTTGTTTATAATAAACTGTTTGCCAATGAGTTCATGTTCAGTGTTGTCCAGGGTATAGGACCTCTTGAGCTCACACGCTTGGCGTTTGGGCACTTAGCGTTCTCTCACTTCGCAGAGCACTGGGGACAGTCCTGGGATGCAGCCAACCTACCTTAGCCTCTTGCAGGGTTATTAAGAGTATTTTGAAATTGTCTCAGGCATTTCATGGAGAGAAAACATAATTGAACGATGTTCAGAGGAAGCATTCTTTGAGGAAATACAACTTCATCTTATCATCTTACTTTTTTGAGAACATACTTATTTTGACAGCATTTTTAATGGAGACAAATTAAAATATTATTTAAATTAAATGATATTTAAATTATTGTTTTCCATAAAGTGAAAACATTTAAGTGGTTCCTTGTTTTGTCTAATCTTCTTTTGAACTTTATATAACATTCATATATTTAACATTTCTCCTACTAAATTGAATATTTTAATGTCATTATAACTTTTGGGCTTGCTGGTGTGAGAATGATTTGACACTTATGGAACACTTCCATCATGCCAAATATATTTTCTTTGAATTTTCAATCTGAAAACTTCAGCACCTTCACTTTTTTTCCCAAGTACTGGAATTTCCCATAGAATGGGAATTCTGTCTCCTGATCAACTCTGCCAAAATTTCTCTATCAAGAAGAAAGGGGTGGACAGTGTCACAAATATACAACCGTAAATTTGTCAGAATGCATTTCTTATTGTTGGCTCATATGTTGCCCTCTTTTGGTAGCTTTTGTATTGTACTACACATAAAATATTTAACAACTGCTGCAGCAATTCAACATTCAAAGGGGACTGAGTACTGAACATTAGAACTAAGCAAATGTATGAGGAGAGCAATAGGTTGTGAGTTAGGCACTTCACTTACGGAGACATCCTGTCAGGAGAGAAAAAGCACTAGGGAATGAATGAATGAAGCAGTACAATATAAGACTGGACTATAAAGGTTAATAAAGAAAGGAGAAAAAGGAGTAGGATCTGTAGGTACTCACTCATCTGAATAATCTAACCCCATATCCTGACTTCAATCTTGTGATACCAAACATGACTTTCAAGTATTTGTTCCATCAAGATTTGTAAAGGGACGCTCCACCCTAATTGTTACTCACTTTGTCTTTCACTGTTACTTATTTCATAATCTATGCAGGGGTCTTATTAAATTCTTATGGATATTGACTAGTCAAGGCAGGAAGAGTGCCTGCTAATTTTCCAAGACTAAATCCCTACCAAAGTCATCACTTTTTTCACTAATGCATTTCTGAATGATAAAATTAAATACTGCATGTTCTTTTATGTAGTGATTTGCTAATACTAACTATAAAAGCATATGACACCTACTGCATTATAAGTCTAGAATCATTATTTAAGCAAAACACTGAGGTGTTAATTTTTTCCAGAAGAGAGTGCTTTTCCCCCCTATTTCTGAGTAGAATTTACAAAAAGAACCCAGCTCAGTCTGTGGCAATGATTAGGAGCCTGAGCAGGTGGGTATTAACCTCTATTGAGTTTCAAAAAGAACTGAGTACTAACTCCCCCAAAATGCCATTCTTAGAGGACAAACTTCTTGCTACTTCAGATAATTCTCAGTTAAAAGCACAATAAATGGGTACATAGAAGAGATATTACCGCTGTATCTGTGATCCTAGTTCAGCACTTCACAGCCCTTTTCTTTAAAGATTAATCTTCCTTGGTTTGAAAATCAGCATCAGGAATTCAGCCTCACAGGAATTCTTTTATGAACAGCTACAGAGGTGATTTCGGAGCCCAGAAGGGAACCATTCCTCCCACCTTGAATTGTGGAGCTTTTGTGGCAACCATATATGATCAGGAAATCTTGGGGCAGGAAAGAACTCCCAGCCTTCCAGCGTCAAGATATAAATTCTCCTGTGCTTTATTCAGACCTATCCTAAAACCCCCAGAAATATGAGCTCCCCTTGAAACACCATCTGACAGCCTTCCAATTTTCACCTTACAAAAACCAATTCACTCAAAAAGGCATGATTTCACTGTTTTCCTCTCTCTCAGTTATATAATGTTGGCTGGTTTAGGATTTTACAGACCTTTGTTCTGTGGCTAAGAATGTAGCAGCCCAGCTTTATGGAAATAAATGACTGCCTGCTGATTTCAATGTAGCAAATATGAACCTTTCAGTGGCCAAGAGCTCACAGATGTGACTTTTTGTCACGTTTCCTCGCAGGTCTAACCAAACCCCTTCTGTCCCAGACTAATGAAGTGCTTTAACATGTGCACTGCTTAACTTGATATGTAGTTCCTTTGTTAAAGCCACCTAGCAGGGCTGTAAAGGGGGTTGTAAATCTGCAGCACAGCTCATACACTTAAAGTTAAGTTTATGCTTAATGAGATGTTTGGTTTGAGCCTGACTCTCCCCCCAAAGTATTTTTTCCAGCCTTTGAATCGTTGTGGGATTTCTTCCAGCTTCTTCCAGTCAGTCAGTGGCTGTCAATATTGAACACAGAATTGAAGTAATAGCACAGAGCTTTACACGGGCACTATTACCTCCTTGCGTCGTGACACATCCATATGTGCACAGCCTTTATCACTATGCAAATTCATAACTCTCTCCCATCTGGTCTCGTCTCCACTATACCTTGAAATTCTATCAGTAATACTGATGGCCAGGACACGTACATTCCATAATAAACCCTCTTTTTTGTTTTCCATTTTTAATTTATTTTTTTTTTTTTACTTTTTCTCCTGGGTTGTTTGGGTGATTTTGTAGTCAGCTTTCTGAAAGCTCCCGGTCCTTTGATACAATTTATCTGTTGTCTTCTGTTTGCGTTCCTTCCTGGGTTAATAACATCAGCACATTTCACTATTGTGCTGTTTACCTCTACTTTGAGATTACCACAGAGATACTAAATAGAACACTGTCTGTCAAAAGTCCCTGCCATGACCCACAATACATTTCTACAAGCTATAACAATCGATTGTTGCTCTTTGTTTACATACTTTCTCCCATTTCAGTCTACACAGCAGCGTTCCCCGCCAAAACAATTGAAGTTCTTTCTCTCAGCATGAATACCTGAAACAGTGTCAAATGACATATTCAGTGCTCCATGTATGCACTCACCCACATTCCCACCCAGTCTGGGTATCTCTCAGCTCACTTGCTGAACACACGACCTTTCTTGCTGAGTGCCAACTTGGAGCATCCTGACTGTAGCCTTGGTCCCCAAATCTGTATTATACAGAATTTATAATGTTGCACATTAACATGAAATGCACATTTAATATGTTTTATCTTTTACAAGACCATACCACTTGCTGCTCCTGATACTACTTACCTCAATGTTTCCTTGGGGTTAGTTGGATGAAATAAACATAATTTGGCCTAAAATATTTAAGACACTGTCCTTGATTTATGACTTTAGAGGTCAGAAAGGGCCATTAACTATCCTGTATAACCTCTTCTGTGTCACAGACATTACCCCATTTCCCATATACTAAGCCCAATAATTTCTGCTTGGTTGACACATGTTTTCCATAAAGCAATTCAGTTTTGATATGTGCACAATCACTTTCTTGGGCAGTTTGTTTCAGCAGTTTGTCACACTTACTGCTACAGATCCAAGCCTCAATGCTTGCTTAAGTTTACTTGGCTTACATTTCCACCCACTGATTCTTGTAATACATTAATCTGATGCAAGAAATTTTTTTTATTGTTGTGAAGGTAATTATGCACTGTAATACAGTCATCTCATTTTGGTAAGGGAAGCAAAACATACTTTCCAATCTGCAAGTAGTTCTTATCCCTTTTCTCCCACCCTTTCCAGATTTCTAGCACCCACTGTGCCGCAACACACCGCAGCCATATATGTCCCTGCGAACTTCTTCAAAGAGGACATTATTCCTCTCTCACACCATCAGATTCAGTCCTGTGCCCAGTTGTTTTCCTGCAATGATACCAAAGACTTTTCAAGCACTGCCCTTGGAATGTGATTTCTATTTCAATACAGACACTGCGTGATTTAAAATTCGTCTTTTCTGCAGAGGTCCTGCTCACGGAATATGGGCTGCTCCGTCTTCACAATTTATTTATCATTCCACCAGTTTTAATTTCCTCCCCAATTTACTAAGCATTGTTTTACTAGGGATGTACTTGTCTCTCAACCATTAAGGACAATTCCGTGGCTTGCCAAGTGTAACACCCATTTCTGCAAACTGACTCCAGAGCTTTCATTTGGAGCTGACAGCTGCTTTTTGACATCTATCAGTTAGTCAGTTCTTAATCCACTCAGCAGTCACTCAGTAATTATTGTACAGCACTCATTTTTCCTAAGTGCTTAAACAGAGAAGGCAAACAAGTGTATTCGATTGCTGAAAAAATGGACATAGAACTTAAACCCTGGAAAGTGTTAAAAAGCCTAATCCTCACTGGAGCCTAAATGCTTATAAGCATGCAGACTTACGTGACTGGTTGTAGGTCCACAGTTATGAAACCTCATGCTTTGTATATTTTTCTGTTGATATTAATTTCACTTATCCATGAAAGACAAAACTTAGACTGTTGGATGGACCACACGTTGTCTTTTGTAGTCACACACACAGAGCTTTCCTTTTGTTTCCCTGCACCTCCTCAGGTAACTATTATTTTTCAAAAATAATTGGCAGTGTCAGTGTAAATCTGTTAGATAATACTTGTCATGTTATTGGGTGTGGATTATGTAGCTTTCATGACTGTCGTCCATATATTCAAATATCCTAAGTATTCCCTCATCTGTTTCTATCAATAGGATTTATTTATTTGTGTCACAGTGTTTCTTTCTTGTTAATTGCTTCAAGTTATTTTATGTAATTAAAGACAGATGGCAAAGCAAAGTTCAGTATCTCATCCATTTGTTAATCGGTGGCTTATGCAGCTCTATAAATGTAGCAGGGATGTTATGATTTTGGTGTTGTGTGTGCTGTGCTTTAAATTAAATACTGGGACTGATTCCTAGTTACGCTGAAGCCAATGACAAAGGCTGCCATTGACCAGGATCTCACAGTGGGAAACCATGGATGAGGAAAGCTGTGAGCCAGCTCAGTGTGGTGTTTATACTCTACAGAGGCACACAGCTCACCCGCCCCTACGCCCAGGTCTTACCCTGGACCTTTGCATCAACAGCTTCCACAGCTTGTCGGTGGGAAATGAGAAGCCAGGTCAGGGCATTGATGAAGAGGTTTATGGAAACCCACCACTGGTTTCAGCATTCTTTGGGCTTATGCTATTTTGGGGTAATTCTATTTTTTTTTCCATGTGCAAGGGAGCAAAACATCTGTTTTCATTAAGGACATCTTGTTCTTCAGATTAGAGGAAATCACCAGAAAGGGAATAACAAACAAAAGTCTCCAGAGGAGAAAGAGGCCTGCCACGTGCTCCCTTGTGCAGCCATCTTGACCTGATCCAGAGTGCTGCCTGCAGCCTGAGAGCAGTGTGGCCATCCTGGCTCCCTCACTCTCCCTCGCACACTCCATGCTCTGCTCCCTCCACACCCACCCTGCTCACAGACTTATTTCACCCCAGCTGTTTTTGACCTCCAGATCAATCTGCAGAGTGCTCTCCTCACCCTGCAGGCTGGACCATGCTGTATTACTTTGATGCCCTTATCCTTCCTCTTTCACATTGAGAAGATTCATCGCATTCTTGCTGGTTTTCCTGCCCATTTCCTGTGCTCCCACACTGGGTGACTGTACCATTTGCACAGCCACCAGTGGCAGCAATGGTTTCTAACCAACTTGCTTGCTCCCATCTTCCAGTCCAACAAGCAATTTGCCTTTATCTGTTTTGATTCAGTACAAGCCTGCTCCTATTGTTTCTCACATTCTTGCGTTTCCACCACAGTATGTGACTGACAGAAAAGCAATTCCTCAATTAGACTACAAGGGGTATGCTGGGAATCGCAAGTCAGCCTAAGGATTTATGTGCTGCACCGAATTATCATAACTGACACAACACTTCCAGCAAGGGAGTTTGGAAATATCAGAATCTCCTCCATCCCCTTGCCGCCAGCACCACCCCCTTTCCACTTTCACCCCCCCTCTTCCTTCCTTGGGAAGGGCAAATTAGAGAGAATAAGGATTCCTCATCGCTACCATGAGTCATGCTCACATTGAACACGTGACTGGTGAGGTCAGTGACAAGTGTAACTGGCCTTCAAGTATAGACAAAATGGATTTTTCTAAGACACCACAATCAGAGCAACGTGAAAAGAAGAGGAATGCGGAAGCCACCAAGGCCCCTAAACCACCACTGAAAGGGAAGTGCAGATGGACTCATGCTTCTTGGAAGAATGGGCAGAGGCAGGTGGCATGGGACACTGCCCTTTTCCTCAACTAACCTTTTGTCCCTTAACATAGGTTTTTATTCCCCCCACCTTGAATGTTCACAAAAACAACAAAATCATCTATTTTACTCACCCTAGGATGTGATTTTCTAAAGCATTACCATCACTTATTCTCAGGAACATGCAGTGAGGCATATTTGAAAATAACTATTTTCTGCCAAGCAGGTGTCATGTGTAATCCCTATTTAAAATTCAGGTATTGAACTTTAAGAACATGCTTAAGTCCTGATAAAGACAATACCACTTAAGCAAAGTGTAATTCCGCATATGCTTGGTTGACTGCTTGAATCAGGCCACAACTGAGGAAGGATTACCCACACCAGCAATCCAGCAGTGAATTTTAGGATGGCACTTAGATTGCTGAATCTACTACAGCTAGTGCTTTCTTTTCCTTTGTTTTTACTTTTTCTTTTGTGTGTGTGTTCCTGGAAAACAAGTTTAATCCTTCAGGAAACCAGCTGTATTTGGCACCTATTTGGCACATTTTTACCTGTTGTAAAAAATGACAGCTGAAAATTCTGAAGCGCTTTAACCACAGAGAAAAAAATCTTCTAATGTTGATGCTGAAAAAGTTGTAATGATTGATAGTTCTTTTTTATCTTTCTTTTTTAATTGTTAAATGCTAAAGCAGCAAGCAAACACACTTTACAGTCTATTGCATTGGGCTCTTTTTCAGTAGGTTGGCTCCTGCCAACAGCAGGTTCAGAACTGCCAATTCTAATTAAAAACTTTATTTTAAAGATACATTTCACAGTTTATTCATGGCACCCTGAGAAATTTAAATTGCTGCATTGAGCAAATGGATACAGTTTCTTTTCTACTGATTCCCCAGTAATTACTTTAATTAATTGTTTCAGCAATTCATGCTTGATCTAGTATGGCTGTTGAAATCAATTTCTTCTTTTAGACAATCCACCTAGAGTGGACTCCCCAAGCTGTGTCTATTTCTTTGCTCAGGGTTTAGCTGTATTTTATTTTCATTTGTAATTTTGTATTGCATCAGTCTAAAAATGGCCAAAGATTATCCTCGCTTCAAGAATTTCTGTGACAAATCCTTTCAATAGTCCCACTTGTGAAGGACAGACAATTGCCATCATAAACTCTGCA
Source organism: Dendrocincla tyrannina (assembly GCA_035047865.1). Taxonomy (NCBI): domain Eukaryota; kingdom Metazoa; phylum Chordata; class Aves; order Passeriformes; family Dendrocolaptidae; genus Dendrocincla; species Dendrocincla tyrannina. Next base: position 52,663,770 of record JAWWMP010000165.1, read on the forward strand.
TAAGTAGCATTGGGAAATCTGTGATTTATAAGCATATTGCATAGCAAAAAACATTTTGATAACCCATGCTTCTCCCTATTGTGTCCAGCTCTCTGGCTCAGAATCTGCCTTCTAGATTTAGTGGGAAAATAGCACCTTCAAGAGCAAAGTCTTTCCTGAACACCGGATCTAGAAATGCCACGCATATGAGTGGCTAAATTTTACTTTATCTTATTTCTCTGGCACCTAAAGTATACATTGAAAGGAGTTTCAAAGGAGCAAAACATAGCCTAGCCTTTTGACTCATCTTGTTTTTACAATTATTAATCAAATGCAGAGTATGAATTGTACTTCTATAACTACCACTTGTTATCTTGTATCCTTTATAACTTTTCAGATTAAAAATATAAATTGTGTGATTATATGCTTTATTAATTGATGAAATAATATGTCATATCTTTATTATTTGGTGATCATTAACTACTGTAGAGCCTACTACCAGCAGCAAGCCCACTGAAAAACTTGTATAGTGACATTATTAGATCAGAAAAAAACCATTACTATTCATTAGAGCTCTGTCTGCATTCTCACAGTGACAGAAACACATCTCAGTCGCTTGGTGACATCAGATGTTTGCATTTGCCAGCAGGTTCTAAAGCATGAAACAGGATAGAGATTCCTTAAGAGTTTCAGACTACTGACAGCATCTTCATAAATTTTGTCACTGAGACTCACCCCTGCTTTCTGATCACACAGAAACCTTCTGGTTTTGGTGGCTGAATAACAGCCCTGAGGCAAGTACAACTGTTAACATTTGAAAGTGCTAGCTGGGAAATATTTAATGCATTTTTAGCTACTTGTAACACCATTAAGCTGTTGGGGGAAGAAAAGAAAAAACCCAACCAAATAAACAAACAAAAATAAGAAACAAACTAAAAGCAGTGGATCCTAACTGATGAGCCAGCTCTTCTAAAGACCTCCAGCAGACACTGCCCAGGTCTTCAGTGGTTTACAGACCACAGCTTAAAGTCCACTGCAATGTTTGAACTTTCACTCTTAGAGCAGCTGAAAGTTCTTCACACCTGTATTTTTCTATTTACAGTAAGAGCTGGATCTGGCTTTAATTGCATGATAAAGAAAGACATATAATTTTGACTAACAGACATTTAACTAAACCACCAATATATTCTCTTAATTCAAAGCAGGAATAGGGGGAATATCTCCAAATCCAAAGAATGTATTATATCATCAACTCCTTGGTTTTAAGTGGTTCCAAATCATCAAAAAGATTGTGTAAGAGCAGCTGACTCCCAATATAGATATCCTTTTCTTGGGCACTAAGTCATGCCAAGACCCTGGCTGAAATTTTACAAGCGTCTCAGATTGTACTTTAAATAATAGTTATTAGTCATAAGGATTGGCTACCTTTCTTTTCTTTGAAAAGAAGCTATAAATGTATCATCATTTATTCATTTCTGAAATCATCACATTGTTCTCCAAAAGAGTTGGGTTAAATTTACAAAACTTAGAAGCATATGTTGTGGGATGTGTTTAGGATGCCCCCACCCCTAAACTCAAGTCTAAGAGAATGTGTCCCATCCCAGATAATCCTATGAAAAGCATTTTAAGCCAGAAGTAAGCACTTTTCTGCAAATTCCTGAAGGTGGGATTTCCTCCTCATTTATGTAAAACAATTTCAATCTTGAATAAAAATAATCTGATAATTACTTTTAGTCTTGCATTGATGTACCACTTCTAAGATCCAGTCATTAACTAGGACTCCAAGTTAATAAGAGGCTATATGAACACGGAGGAAGAAAATTTTCCCTGCCCCAAAGGCTTTGCAATGTAAACTCCTAATTTAAAGTTGATTAATTTTACACATCACCTTACATAACAATCACAATGCCATAAAAGAGTGAACACATGCTTGTAATTAAAGCCACGGCAGTCTCATCCCATTGTATGAAAAATAGCTCTATCATAATGGTCTTGAGTTCATGCCAGAATAGCAGCTAATCATGGGAGAAAGATGATCTAACACTTAGAGAACATGAAAATAGAAATGAAACGTTCTGGTTCCAGCCTATTTTCTCTACACTTGCTGGGTGATCTCGTGCGTGCTACTTAAGCTTTCTGTCTCTCAATTTACCCATGTGCAGAACAGCAATAACAGTATTTATCTGACTCAGAAACGTTTTGTAAGAATACATTCATAAATCATTAAGTCTCTTACGTACTCTCAACATGCTTTCTATGCAACACCCGTTTTAGACACTCTGAGAAGCACACATGGACTACTGATTTTAGACTCATAATCCCTCTAAAAAGAGTTCAGAGAATATGTAGTAGGAGCAAATAGATCTGTCATGGTCAAACGCTTTCTGTTCCTGTGCTATTTGTATTTCTCCTCTAATACACAATAAGGATAAGGTTAATTAAATTCATTTTGCAATTTCTTGGTTTATAACAGTTTAGCAAATATATGTTCAGAAAGTCAGACAAAGATTTTCTACATAAAACTTATGAAGCAACTCCTTTGATTCTTAATCTGTATACTGTTTTCATAAAAGACTTCAAATTCTTTGGAAAATTTAAAAGGTCACAATAATACCTTACAAGGACAGAAAATCTGGTAAATGCTAGTGTAGATGACTTTTCACCTTAAAAGAATGCAGGAATATTGCTCAGTGGTCACAGCATTACTGTGTGCTTGTACCTAGCAGGAAATGCCAATAACAGATCATCAAGGTCAGTAGTTCCATTCATTGAGAAAATCATTCATGATATGAGAATGAATGATGTGTTTTGAAAATCAGCAGTCTCTGATTCTCTGAGCAAGTTTCACAGTTCAGGACAGAGCCAGTCTATCAGTGGCATAGTTTCAGCATGTATTCACCCGTAAAGTCACGTCCCAATAGAGATAATGAGGTCCCATTCATGATTTGCCAAAGAAGTGCAGCAATTTAAGCTTGACTCTCTTCTGCTGGGAAATTGTGTTTGAAATTTGGACCTGATCCTACTTTCGCTGAAGTGAATGATAAGACACCACCTGATTTCAAGGGCACAGCAGCAGACTTTTTGTAATGCAGAGATCACATTAAATTCACTTACCCTTCTCTCACAGAGCGAAAAGCAGGTCGTGGGTCTGATGTTTGCAGCAAGAGTGAGGAGGCTTTAGGAACTAAATGGGAGGTAGCTGATTATTTTAGCACAAATTGAACTGAAGTACTAATGACTTACCAAGCATTATTCTCGTATGTTGCACAACATGGATGTGATGATGTCCAGAAATAGTGTAATACCACACTTCGTTAGGTAAAAGGCTCAAGGACTGATACCCCATTCACTCTCACTGACATAAACCAGGAGGCAGACTCACTAAAGTAATTGAATTATGTAAGTATAAAATTAGTAAGAGGAGAGTTAGACCTGAAAAGGACCTCTCCAAGCAGTGAAAGGGAAGAAGGTGTCACCTGCCCCCAGCACTGTCCATCTGAGTCAAGAGCCACCACAACCATCTGTGTTTGTGAAGATCCCAGCCCTGGTGGGAGCACAGCAGCCCCTCCTTACATACAAAGTAGTTTTGCTCAGGGGAAAATGAAAACTTGGGGCATTTGAGAGCAGAGACAAAGCAAGCAGATGGGACCAACCCAAAGGAAGCCACAGGGAAGATCAGGTACTTGAATTTTACTGTGACACCACCTCACCTTAGTCAGACCCAGGCCAAGGCACAGTGCTGCTCTGGGCCAGTTTGTCTGGCCATAGAGCTGACACATGGATTCAGTGAATATCCTGGAGATATGGTCTCTTTGTGACACTTGTCCTATCTCCCTGATAAACACAGATGCTCTCAGTAGAGAGGCATTGACTGCTTCTGACATCAGCTCCTGATTCCCCATATTTAGTGCAGGGTATTCAGCAAGTTTTTCTCCAGTGCTTTGATGCAGCTTGCTCATATACCGTATTCAGTCCTTGGTGAGAATGCGTAGTTCTCAGTCCAGCATTCAGCTCCACTCCTTCTTAGCCATGTCACATTCCCTACTATAACACAGTGAAATGCTCTGTTCACTGCCCCTTTATTGCTCACCCAAGATCCTGCCCCTAATTGCAGGGTGCTACCAGGAGTCACCAGCTTTTATAGAGGGGATCACACAGCCCCTCATAATGGCATCCAGCTGTGAGCAGCAGAGGACATGCAGTTAGGCTACAGGTGACCACACAAGTTCCCCGCAGGACACCATCTGGCAGTAAATTAGAGAGCACTGGTCTAACACCAGGAACCGAAACCTGACCTATGAGCCAGACTCTGCAGCTGACAGAGCCATGCCCGAACCTATTCAATGAGTGTTTCTACCTTCTGAACTCAGAGAGATGCTGAAAGTATCCCTATACAGTCCTCATACCTTTTTACACAAACCCTGTATCATGTTCTAGCAAGACAGCCACACTATTTCAAAACCAGTAGCATGTTCAGTAGAAGACACTTAATTCATTTTTCCCTTTATGCACAGCAGACACTTGTACTTTTATGGCTGTGGGCATCCTCTTTTATGTACAGAAAACCTAAAATTAAGATGAATGGTTCCTGTGCAGAAATTAAGCATTCATTATAATGAACAACTTTGGCTTGTAAAGTTAAGGACTCTTTTATAGCCTGGATAAACTGTTCACCAGTGTTGTATCTTGAAGCAGTACTTCAGCTATTTTATAACTATCTGCAAGTCAGCATCTTACATGGCTCAGAAAAATTAACTAAATTGAAGACTTAAATTAAATCAATGCTCAGCAGAACTGTAGCCTTATTCTTGAATGCCAAGCCACACTACAGAAAACTTTGTTAGAAAGCAAAGAGAATGTTATTTTTCAACTAGAACATGTGTGTGCATATAAAGGAAAACATTATTCACAGCTAAAGTTACCCATGAAATACAAATACAAAATATTATAAATGCTGAAAGTCTCATATAGTTCTCTGGATTAGGAACAATAAACTGCATTTTTCTGTAATATCTTACACCTGAGAAGCTTTAATTACCTTACAATAATTAAGTCTGTCTGATAACATCACTGTGATATATGTCTTCATTTACAGATGGGTAAACTGAGACTGAAAGTGAATTTGTGCCAATTTGTGCCTCACCCAATCAATCAAAGAACAGAACAGCACAGAATTATGATGTCCTGGCTTCCACTTCACTGGTCAGACTTTTACCCGATCACATCTCATGCCAATGGGACCTCATGCTAAAAACCTCATTGTATTTGAGGGTGAGACCCAGAGCTTTCAACTCCATTATTGCAGTAACACTTCATCACTTGTATTCCTGCCTTTTAGTTTAGCATATACAACTATTTTTACAGCCAAAGAAAATAAGTTTAGGAATTCACATATTTTTATTTTAATTATTAATTATATTGTTTTCCAAGTACCTTATTTAAAATACCATTGAAAGTCTTTCTCTCATTTGTCAAAAGTCCCAGTAAATTTATTCCACTTTTATGTGGTACTGGATTATTTACTCTTCATTTTCCACATGGAACAAGCCCTGACTAGTAACTAGATGGCAGACATGACATGTCCAAATCCCAGAAACCTGCTTATTTGAGTTCATAGGTCTATTGAGGGTTTGGCTTTTTTCCTGATCTTGCACATGTGAGCTCCATCTTTCTGAGAATGCATCAGCCAGCCTGCCTGAGCTAGTCACAGGCGGCATTAGTAAAATTAGGCATCTGCAGATGTTAGGCTACCAAAATTGAATATCAGTGCTGTATTTCAGGGGCTTTCGTTCCCTGCAGAGTGAAGGACTGTGGGACTTGGCAAGGTGGAGGGAATTGGAATACTCCTGCATGATAGCTTATCATCATGAAAAGGAATGGCAGCGTTTATAGGAGTTAGCAGCAGCATGGCTAATGAAGACAGAGCAGCCTGACCTGTGGAAGTATTGAGCAATCATAACTCCCATTTACTTCAGTGCTTTTGTAGATCAGATCCTCAAGGTTGTTTGCTTTTTTGAATAAGCCAGTTGTGGTCTGTATCAGTTTGTTCTCTTGGCAATAGTGGCCCATGCCATTCCTTGATGGCTTTGGCCAGCCATGACCAGCACAGCTTCTGATCACATACCACGTAACCCAGTTATTCTTAGCATATCAGATTTACAGAGAGACTAAATGCACAGTTTTTGCAAAGTGATTGAAGTGCTTGTTTCTTTTCACTCAAAGCATTTCTCTCTCCAGGTCCAGTAAACTGTTACTTTTGACAAATTACGACTCTCCATCTTGCTACTGAGCAGACTGTGCCTGGGAGAAAAGAATCAGATAATAAAAGTATTAGAGGATTTGTTTATTTTATCACTTTGTTTGTCTTCTCAATGTTATTGTTCTGTCAAGAAACCAAAAGAGGAAGGGCTGCATCACAATTACTCTTCACTTTGACTCATACAAACCAAGAAAGATGGGTCAATGATGGCTGTCATGAGCTGCACCCATTGCCACTGCTGTCCCTTGGAAGGAGTCCTGGTCATTTTTCCTCACTTCTGGCTACTCATCAGGAAAGGCCAATAAAATGTGAACCTCCTTCAAGGTGATCTTCTGCATTGTTTTCTTTCCTGCATTAGTAGGAAAGAAAACAAGTAAAGCAAAACAATACAGGGCTTTTCTGCTCTGACTTGCAGAATGCTACATATTTTCTCCCATAGACTACTACTGCCCTACATCACTGACAGTGATTTATTTGTTTCACTATGTGTGAAGTTCATCCTTTAGTAGACTGAATCACTGAGGTATCATTTATGGCACAATTCATACGCTCTCCCAAAGAGCTTACTTATAGGGTTTTGATAAGGTGAGAAAATAAACTGGCTAAAACTGTGTACCTGGATTGATTTTTTTTAAACAAAGGATTTTTCTAAGAAAATTTCCTGGAAATTATTGTGATAAATTTAAACTTTTCTACAAAAAAATGAGACACAAAGGGATCTACCGAACTAAATCTAATTGCATTGCAACTTGGCTACCCACTGGGTACAGATCCCTCCTTTGTCTGATTTAGAATATAGATGTAGGCACAGGGCTGCCACACAAGTACTTTACTGCAGAGCTTGTCTGCCTCTTTTCACCCCTCTTTCCCCATTTTCTGCCAATCTGTGCTCTCTCCTCACTGTCAACTCCTCTCCTAGTCTATCTCTGAAAATGTAGCTCCTAAAATATCCTGACCAGCTCTATGGACCTGTACAACAACTAGGCAAACTTGGCTGTCAGAGGACTATTTGTGACACACGTTGAAGTTAGCTCAGAGCCTCATTAGATCCACATAGGGAGCTTCCAGGGTATTTGTTTGGGATGGGCTGTGAACCTATCTCAACCAAAGGTAACTCCCCTTCCCTGGCAGATGGGGGAGGTGGTGCCAGTAACATTACTGGGTTCAGAAATACAACACAGCCTGTCATAACAAGTTGCTCTGGCAACATCTGTTAACAGCCCACAGAGCTATGTAGCACTTAAGCCAGATATAGCCATAATGTAGTTTTTTGCACTGAGCTGCAGTTATTTGTACCTTTCCCAGACAGTAATATATTATTTGCTCCTGGCCTCAGAAAACCCCACCATTTCTTTCAGGGATCATTTGCATTTCTCTGGTATTAGTCTACAATGCCATGCCAGGTACATCTCAGTAACAACCTTTTTGGAGACATCAAGCACAGAATCATACCAAATTCCTTCAGACAGTCCTGACGTTGCTCAGCCAGAAGCACAGTTTGGTCCAGACATCATTGCTTCTCAATCAATGGAGCTAATTTCTTAGAGGAACTCCTCCCAGCTTCACCATCACTTCAAACCCTTAAAAACAGAGCATCCAGTTTCATATACTCTATCCAGTACGGGGGACACTATCTTGGCACCACCAGGAAACACTGTAGTAGAACAATTTTGGCTTTTGAGTTCATAATTATGACCAGTTTGGTGTCTTGCAGCTGCTGATGGATTGACACAGACCAATCTGTTTCCTACGAGCAGTGAGGCTGTATCAACATGAATACTCTGCCACAAAGGTAGTCTGTAAAGAGGGGTAGGTGGTAGGGAAGGAGACTCCCACTTTCTTGTATACTGTCAGCAACCTGTCACAAGTCACAATTTTTTTACATTTTCAGAATTTTGCATGTTCAGTGTATGAAAGAGGAGAGTATAAAGACAATTTCCAGAGTGAAAATTACTCTAGAATGTTTCTTTTGTGATAAGGGAGCTCTTCTACAGGGGTGTCTACAGAGACAAAAGTCAAAAGAGGTTAATGCATGCCACAGCTGTGCCATACCCTTCCTCTGGCTCTAGTAAGCCTGGTGGGTTTTTCCACTGAAACAGCAAGGGATTTTCCTATCAGAAGGCAGTTGGTATCAGCAGATCTCCCAGCTTATCTAGATGTCGCATCTCTTCCAATTTAAATGCTACATCAGTGGTTATTAAGCCTGCTTTGCAAAGAAATAAAACTAAGGAAAACATTCTGGAGGGTGCTCTGGATTCTATTAAAGGATTGAATTTCTCACTATATTACACTTTTTCCATATGGCTGGAACATGGAGCTGAGCACACTCTTATACTGCTCGTGGTATAATCCCAGATGGTGACAAATGACCTCATTTCAACAGCAACGTATAGATCTTTATGACACCAATGCTTAGCGATGCTCTTGGGATATTCCCTGCAAACAATGAATGACTGGCAGATAACATAATGTTTAACTTCTGCCTTCACTTTTGTTCGCAATTTATGGCTAACGCTGCAGAGCTACTCGTTTGTTAAGTACTCAGCCTCGTAACAGAACACAGATGACATGAGATATTCCCTTAGCTGCCAGTGAAGGATCTCCTTTGGTCTGTGAAGGTCAACTGTGGTGCACACAGTGTGTCACTATCTGTGTGTAAAGATATGCTCTGGCAGGGTAGAAGTGAGCTGATAACGTCTCACCCCTGCTTGGGCCCTTCAGCTGCCTCTTGGGGAAGAGTGAAAGGCTGCCAAGCTCAAGATGTGCTGCATCCTGCAATTTGGCTTTCCAGAGAAGAACAACCCCTCCCCCCAAACACACCCACGCAGTTCTTTACCCCAAGAAGAGGTCATCACACCGAAAGTAGATAGGAGAGAAAGAGGCTGCACACTTGACTATAACTGCAAAAGAGAGGAGTCTGGAGTCCTCTTGAGATGTTGTGTAAAGAGAAAGCAATCTGGGCTGTCTCCATTTTTACAGAAAGACCTCTGTGCTTTTGTGGACTTCATGGCCTGCCAGATGGAGATGACTCCAAGTAACACTGAGCTCTTATTGCTGCAGTAAACCAAGGAGAACTATAACCCCAAGAACTGCAGGTGTAGGAGGGAATACTTGCTCAGATGATGATTCATGTCAGCATCTGAATAAATAAGGTTAGACAACCAGAGATTATTCCAGTGAAGGGGAGTTGATTTGTTTGGGGGCAAAAAGGAGGGGCTGTTTGTTTGTTTCGTATCATTATACTGAAACCCTGGCCTACCGTGAGTTGTTTTTTTGTTGGTTTGTTGGGGTTTTTTTTCCTAAGAATTAGTACTCATTTATTTTAATTAAGACCTCAGTTCAGTGTAACATATAACTGGGTGTAGCCTACCTAAACTGGAAAAGCTGTATCAAAAGTAGAAAGCCTAAGGTTAGCATACACTGTGTAGTCAGTATAACGTAGCCTTTATAAACATATCTGCAACTGTTTTAAAGAAGATGTCTCCACTACAAACCATTAAAAATAAAAAATTTTTTGCCTCAAAGGGGTGAGAAAGGATTAGTTAGTTAGTGCTTGTGCAGAACTGTGAAGATACAAATCGTGGGACTGTGTTATTAGTAAGTAGAAGATGCCAACAGGAAGCAGCATTGTTAAAGGCACGAGGACTAACAATGGTTTTGTTCTCGCATTTGTAAATGAGTCTTCTGCTGTTGAAAGGTGTTGGCCTTTCAGCCTAGGAGACTGGAATTCCCTTTCTTCACCTAAAAGAGCCTTCATGGCCTGTGCATACTTTCTCACACTCCCTCACTGGTGTTCCTCACTCTTAGCTTATAGATGCTAGACAGTAGCCCATTCTCCATAGCCCTTTTATTGCTTGGCCTCTGCTTCAGCTGCCAAGGGGGGTGCCATTTAGACTCATTGTTATGGTAGCTTTTATGATCTAGACATGGTGTCTAGGATCAGAGACTTCCTAGCAATTTTGCATATGCTGCTGCACTGCCATCAGAAGAGAAGGACTCCTAGTTGCCAAAATTGTGGGCAGAATTCAAAGTAGTGACCTACAGATGAAAGGCGCCCCATCTGGGCCAGCTAAGCCATCCAGCCCCTGAATGCCAACTCTTCACTGAATGAAACTGTATTGTGATGTGATGCTCCAAAGGAGGGTGGGGGGAAGAGGAAGAAAAAAGAACCAGTTTTAAAATATCTGTGGATAAGAACTGTCTAGAGCTAGGGCTATAGACATTCGAACCTAGCTTACATAATATTTCTATAATGCACCGTCCTCCCATTCAACTGCCCATCTCATGCCAAGGTGCTGGAGGGAGGTCTTGTTGATATTTGTGCAGCATGAATACAAAATCAGAAACTTTCCTCAGAAAGGTATGGTACCTTGGCATGCTGGCGAAAATAGTAGAGCAAAACCATTTGTAAGTTCAGGGGAAGAGAAGGATTAAAGAAATTGCAATAATGATATCCAAGTATTTCCTCAAAAAACAGGATGACTGCAGACCTTCAAACCCAAAACACAGAGAGCAAAATATGCCACAGCAGAGCAAAGCATTCTTTCTCCCTATGTTTGATATATTGCTCACTTAGACAAGCAAAATCCTTGTTCACCCCGTTGTCCTCAGCTCATGCCACACATATGATCCCTTCCCTCCCTTCTTTCAAACAGAGGCCACATAAGGAAGGTGATTTTGTCACCTGGAGTTAATTTATGCTGTTCTCCACTGTGCCATGATGCTGTGCTGGGGTGGAACCTTTTCAGATGTTGGGATGACAGGAGAAGGAACGAAGCAGCAGAGTATGTGTGGCGGGTGGCCGAGTCATCTTATCACCACGTATTTGTGTAGTTTCTTTTAGTGCCATCCAATCTTTCCTTCTGTCCCTAAATGGCCTGTGTTGAAAATGTCCCTGCTTGCAGTTGCTCAACTGGAATGAGGACAAATTGTTTGCAGTGGCCCCCTTCCAAATGCTTGTGCTGTAACTTTTGTCTTGACTAGTCTCTGGAGATATCTCTAGAGTGAGTTTCCTATGACTCGTTTGTGCTAACCCTAAGTGATGTCCGATTTTCTCCCTCTAGTCTTTCAACTTTGTGGAAAAATCTTGTTTAAAACACCCTCATCAAAGAAAACGGCAGTGCAGGCAGAGGCTTAGTGCTGTTATGTCACAAGTTCCCCAGAGAATTAATAGCAAGGGGGGTTGGGTCTCGAGGATACCCGAGGTTATAAAGTGGTTCTAGCAGGCAAGGAGACCCACAAGCAGAAAAGGGATGGCCACACCATGCAGCTTTGAGCTACTAAGTCCTGGTAGTGTTAGGACTCCATTGCCCTCCATACTACTACATCAGACCCTTTTGTAGGTATAAATGCCAGGCATCTTAGCCCTCCAGACTGCTTCAGTTCAGCACTGAAGGGGTGGTGAACGTACTCTTCCCCCTCACATTCACACGTGAACTAGTCCAGGATGACACAGCAGCAAAAAAAGAAAAAAAAAAAAAAAAAAAAACACCATGAAAAAAGGCATTAGCAGAGCCTGAAGAACTAAGCCAAGAAAGGAAGGGTTTATAGTTCCAAAAACCATTGGATGAAGTTTTGCACGTAGACTCATTAATAGACATTACAGAAGAAAAAGTTCATTTCTCCCCTCTTAGATGTTAGACATACATGTATCAATAATATTTTCCAAGGCTAAGTAAATTCAAAGGCCATTGTTTGCTTGTTTTTAAGGGATGTTAAATACCAGTTTTTCTTCAAAAGTACAAACTGTTTTTAGAAAGGAAATACAGAGTTAATGCTATGAAATGGTCTCTTTCAACACTAGTAGGGCAGAAAACCAGGCCTGCATAAAACAGGCTGTCTCTTTACACACTTTGCAGAAGATGGTGGGAATGCTCTCAGAGTGAGGGAGAGTGAACCCTGGAGATGAGACAGCCATGGCTCCCCATGGAGCCTCTGGCCATACAACGGCCATGATGGGAAGCAAATTTTGGCACCAACAGCCCCTCCTGCCCCTTGGCTGGAAGTAACCAGCCAGCACACAGACCTGTTACACATTCCCCAGGGGAGACTTTTCCCTGCTCAGCCTTCCCAGGGCTCCCAAGTCACAGGGGAGCCCTCCTATGCAGTCCCCCTCAAAGCATCTCAGCACCTTCTCAGAGCAATGAAGCTTAGTGAAGTCATCTCATGGTTACAGTCATGGGGTTGTTCATTTTGGATATTGGGTCATGCATCACATTGCAATGACATCTCCTGCTCTGTGACTGTTTTCTAGTCTCTTGATTCAACAAAGAGAGAATCTCCACTGCAGACATATCCCTGTATCTCTGAGATAACATTACTAGCTAGAAGTGGAGAGCACAGCCAGCCACGGCATTCCAGACACCAGGGGTTGCTCAGTGTTATGAGTCTTAGTAAATATAAGCATTTGGTATGACCCTGCCATTATTCTGGGGCTTTAAAATCTTTATGACTGGCACTTTTTTTTTCTTCTTTTTTTTCTTTTTTAACACAAGCTGGTGTCATACTGCACCTCGGCCTGCCTGTTAGCCAGCTAAATGATTGCTTGCATTGTATTGGGATCTCACAAAACACTAAGACTACTTTGTTTTTCATTAGCACTAGAAGGGAAAAATACACGGGCTGGGCTCATGGTTTATAATTGCGTATGTAATTACCGCTTTAAGACCACTATTAGCAATACAAATTAGCTCAGTGACCTTTATATGATCTCTGTGCCTCTCAGGACACTCATAAACCATCTCATTTTTTGTCCATCAGACAGCCAGTTTCTAATCTCAGATTAGAAATCAGTGCTGAAAACTGATGTACCTCTAAAAATTATCTGCTCTGCTTGCAAACAGAGTGGCCAATATTTGGAGCCATGCCTTGACATTCACCATGCAGTTGGGAGCAGAACCTGTCCAGGCCAATCTTTGGGTCAAATCCAGCTGGTAAATGTTGTATAGCAGAGCAAATTTTTGTAGAGTTACTCCTGGTTTGCTTTGTTTTCAGCAACTCATTGGATCCATGGGAAGAGCTCTGTTGACACCAGGAAGGCAGAGTCTGCACTTGGCATGATTGGTTTCTTCCACATAAGTAGTAGGGAAGATGAGTAGCATATTGTCAATAAAATGCAGATACTATTTACAATTCAACTTCTAAAAGCTGCCATAAAGTAGTGAATAGCAGTGAACAAGTCCAAAGCCATTCTACTCTGCTTTGGTTACTACTTTATTCTCCCAGCGCTCACATTTTCAAAGAGACAAAGCAGAGATGCCCAGAGGAGAGGAAGTCTCATTCTAAGAAGCCGTAAAAAGAAATGCATGGCCACAGATCAGGGGATAGTTTTATGTCTCACATGTTTTCTGACCCTACAAAGAGCAGCTTTAAACTGTTGCTCTCTTCCTCGATTTCAGTGGAGGCTGAAGCACGCACCATAGTTTACAAAATAGAGGGTGGGCATGAATCCTGAAAGAGGAGATCCATAACAAAATCTTGGTTACTGATGCCAGAAGGACCCCTTGCCTACCCTTCTATCTGCGGCAGGATTGATCTAATTATTCTATAACTGTTCCTGCAGATGGGTGTCTGGCCTCAAATAACTCCAATGACAGTGAATGTCCAATGGCTCTTGGCAGCTTGTCCAATTGCTGAACAGTTCTTCTACAGTAGTGCCTAATATTTAACCTAAAATTTCCCTTCTGCTTCAGCCAATTATTATTTGTCACATCTTTGTTGACTAATGAGAATAATTGATCCTTGTCCTCTTTATAACATTCCTTTATGTCTTCTGTTGTTGTGTTCCCCCCATTTTACTTTTGACTTTAGGCTAAAGGTGCCAAGTTATCTTAACCTTTCCTCTTAATCTGAATGCCAGATTTCTTACCATCTTTCTTTCACTCTAAATTCTTCAATTTGTCCATGTTTTTTCATACAGAATTGAATGCAGTTACTCCAGTTATGCCTTAACCAGTGCCAAGCAGAGCGCAATAATTACTTCAGTAACCTTAGTGACCCCATCTAATAACAAAGACAAAATGCAGCATGTAATTAAAATCTAAAAAAATTACTATTTTTAAAGCTAATTGCCTTAACAATCAAAACATTCTACAGCTCAGAAAACACGCAATAAAGAATTTAAAGGTTATTTTTCATTCAAAACATCTTTTTCCATTATATGCCATATATTGCATTTTGGGCTATGTGCAGTTTTAGTCCTATTAGGAATGGTCTGTGCTGCATCTCTCACACTCCCTCCCCATCTTTTTATTTCCTGAAGATTTAACTCCTAAAAGCTCCATGGGGTCATGTCTACACTAGGGATATTCACTAAGGATTTCCCACTGTTGGGAGCACTTCTCCAGCTCTACCAATATGGAACAGCAGAGAACTCCCACTCATGCTTTTGATCCTTTAGTCTATTACTATGTCTTCCAGCTTCATTAATGTCAGTGGCGCAGAGCCAACAGTGAGGCATTTTTAGAAAGCTTCCTTTACAGGGACAAAGTTTTTATCTCCTTTGCCAAGTCCATGGTGTCCTAGCTTGAATCCCCTTCTCTCTGTTGTCTGGCTGGTCTTTTAAAAACCCCTCTGTCCTCTTCACATCATTAACACTGCACATGCCCATCATGGTTTGTAACCGCACGTACTCCTGCCTTTCAGTGACTATCTCTTCAGGAATAGAAATCGTTGTCACAACCAGCACAAATGATTCAAAATTACTATCAGTCTGCTGACAACAGCCGTTCTTGGAAAATGGTTACATGAATTTCTGGAATCCCTAAAAATAAACAAATTTGGCTCCATTAACAGGAATGGCAAAGTCAGGCTCCAAACCCACTTGACTAAGCCAATGCATTTAATTAATTTGTTTTGCTATTATGCTGATAAGCAGAGATATGACTGTTGTTAGTAGACGTAATAGTTTCTATTCTTGTTGCCTCATAGCACCTTAATTAAATTAGAATTGTTCTGTTGGAAAACATGTCTGTGAACACCTCCAGGTAGACAACACAGGAAAATATTCCTAGCAATATAAAGATCAGGAATTCAATATTGCATGGTAGATAGGACAAAAAGGAATTGTGTTAAGATTGCAGTAGGGAAGACTCAGGTTTCACTTAAGAAGAACCTAACTGTGAATCATTGGA
Organism: Dendrocincla tyrannina; assembly: GCA_035047865.1. Lineage (NCBI taxonomy): Eukaryota > Metazoa > Chordata > Aves > Passeriformes > Dendrocolaptidae > Dendrocincla > Dendrocincla tyrannina. The sequence goes on from JAWWMP010000165.1 coordinate 52,679,139, forward strand.
ATATATCACCTGGATTTTCCCATACTGGATTATCTTCTAGTACAAGTTAAATGAACAGCTGACTGTAATGACACAGGCATAATTGGCCCTCCTTGGTTGTACACTGATGACTGAGATTCTGTTGAGGACCCTTTCACCTCTTTTTTTTCTATGGTTGTACTTTGCTTTCAATTTCTAAAAAATTAAGTAAATTCCTGCTCTCATTTACACACATCTGAGCCTCTTATATTCTATAAAGTCTGTAAATTTACAAATGAGATCAGAATTTGGCTTCCTATAAAAACACATTATAACATGCCAGCAATTGCTCCATAACAACGAAGAGAGCAAAGTACCTTGTTATATAGGTCTTGTCACTTAACCAATACATACAAGGCAAAATACTCACTGCTTTTTATAGCAAGACCTCATCCAAACACATGTGTAAGACCTTCTCATATAGCTGAATAAAGTAACACCTCTGCACATTTCCACCCAAAGAAGAGGGTGGAGGCCTGAACAAAATTAAGCAGAAATACCACCTGCAAATTCATAGTGTGCAAGCAGGCATTGATTGGAGTCCAGGCAAACACAAACTTAGAAGACCTTGTATGTTTGCATGGTTCTTCGGTAGTTAAGTATTTTCTTCCCTCTTTGTTTGTTACAGTATTCTGGAAAGAGATTAAGTTTAATAGCTCAATATTTGTATCCTTTCCACTTACCTTGAAATAAGGTTTGCACACGTTTTTGTAACTAGATTAAAAACTGGCAAGTGGCTTTTTAGACAATTCTTAGTGCTTGCATAAGAGTTGTTCATGGCCTCTTACATACAAGGACTTCCCTGGACCTACTTCAGAAACCAATCCCATCCCATACAAATAAACCTTTACCCTCTTTGTTCAGAAGTAGAAAGGCACTTCTGTTTAAAACATGCCAGGACACAAAATTCCCATTGTATTACACTAGCAAATTCTGCAATGAGACTCAGTGTAAAGCCTATTTAGGTCTGTTAAAGGCTTGCCAGCCACTCAGTGAGGTTTGGGACAGGCCCTCAACATATAGGTCTTAAGGACAGGAAAGCCTCCATATACATGATAGCTCTTAGGGAAATCACTGAGGTCAGCAGAGGCTGATTGACTTCAGCAGATCACTGAGGTCAGCAGATGCTCAGTGTGACAAGAATTTTGTGCTGATCCAAAGCTATCAGAGAAATAAGAAATTGGGAAGACTGAAGAGAGTGAGTCCTCCATGCATTTCATTCACCTGCAAGCTGTCAGTGTTGCAGTGACTGGAAAAGCCAACTAGACATCCCTACTCGGCCATGCTGTGCTTTGGAAGTGGCAAAGAGGTTAGCATTTCCACATTGTGTAGAAATGATTGCATGACATGGGTTTTATTTTCAGAAGAAATTGAAGATTCTTCTCCCTAATTCACACAAAAGCTAACAAAATACAGTGATTTTTTTAATGATGTACAAATCAACATTATAAAAATAAGTAAATATTTCCCTTGGCAAAAAATTATCAAATATCTCATCCTTGTAACATGCAAGTTTTATATTTACACAGTGCAACGTGTCCCACATTATTATAATGTGTTAGTAGAATGAAAACTTTTTATCTGCCATGTCTTAAACAAAGCTTGAGTTACTGTGTGCAGTGCCCTTAAGCTATGTGTCATAGTCTTCACAGGATTGAAACGAAACACATAGAGCAGTGAGCAGTAACCACATTAAGGTTTAATGCTTATAAACACAGAAGGTTTAACACTTGGCAAGCCAAAATTCCCCTATGACCTGAAGACATGCTGATCATGACCTGGAATTAAGCGTTGTGTTAAGCAGTCAAGCTGTCTCTCTAAAGAAAAGACAAAAATAGCCAAAGACTAGCTGAGCCATTGGGTCGGCATATGTCAGGTGAGACCAGGCCCAAGTCAGAGTCGATCTGTAGCCATGTGGGGCCAAGCCTGACCTAGTCAAGCCTTTCTAGGCAGGGCTTCCTAAGAAGAAGGATTTTCAGGGGCACTCAACACCCGTTGTCCCCACTGACCCTCAGGGATGAGGAACTCTTAAGCTATCATGCAACCAAGTCTCAACAGAAAGTTTCCGGTATTAACTGGGGGGGAGAGACAAAGTGAAATTACTTTCCCCTGGGTATTCCTAACCATGAAGATGTCTATTGCCTGCCCTGTCTCCCTCCAGCAGCTTCTTCTAAATGCCAGTGCCACAGTCTTGAAAAGCCTGGGGTAGAAGAGGAAAGAGGGAAAATTTAAATGTGAAACAAAGGGTTTGAACTGAATGTTTAAAGATAGATAGGTCAGTCTTTGTATAAAAAAAAAAAACTGCAAGGCAGAGAAGTTTATTTGGAAGAGATGAAGGTCAGCAGAGCAACAGGTCCAAACATCAGAGATGAAGAAGAGGAATGCAGCAAGAAGAGAGGAGTGTTAAACAGCTGCCTGGGGGAGCTTAAAAGGGATGTTCAGCATGCTCAAAACACTCTGATTTTGCCACAGTACATCTGCTTGTGCCAAATTCCCACACAGAAAAATCTCAGGGACATGAGATGGATCTGGCTATCATGGTTTTGCTTCTCTTGTTTTCTTCATTGCAATCTGTGCTTAGCTTGCAAATATACAAGTGTTCTGTTCTCAAGCATTTATTACATTCCTTGCAAGATACGCTTGAGAGTTGATCAATATGTGGCTTATCCATGAAGTTGCTATACAATTCCTGTTGGACTAAAAATGAACATTTTTCTGTTTGTTGGTAAATTGCCAAATGCTGTTACAAGCAACACTTAATTGTAATAAACTTTTATTCAGGGTCCTAAGGTGCTCATTACAGAGGGATATATATATACACACACATTAATTAAGGCAATAAAAGAATCCCATGCTGCATAAGGCCTAATCAAAAGGCAGATTTTCCAGTCTGGAGGGAATCCTATTATCCCAACTTTCATTTCCATCCTAAAACAGGCCAAAAAAACCAAAATATCAATGAAATAAATTGGTGGAACTCAAATATCAGAATAATTTTATGTTTGAAAATGCTGATGCTTCCAATTGAAAATATAATGGTCCCAGGCTGAAAAGTCCTGGAATCCGATCATCTTCTCACATGGATAGAAATCAAGAATATTCTTCTAAAAATCCATGAAGTTATATTGGTGGAAGCCTTCACATGATAATAAAAAATACATAGAATTACAAGCATTTGATAAAGCCAAGTGCTTTGGAAAGCTTTACACTTTCAAGCCTCAGGGCATAAAGCAACCTAGGAACTGGGAGGAAAACTCCATGGCTCATCCCCACGGCTGCGATGGCAGAGGCCAGGCAGTCACACTGGCTCACCAGGGCTGAGGGGGGCACAGCCGATGACTGCTCAGCCTAAACACGGGAACATCTATATTCTCTTTGTTTAGCAAATCCTGGGGCTAGTGCATATGACTGGTGAATGGCAGAGTCCAAACTGTCTGCTGGGCTTCCCAGGCAGCTCATAGACCCAGGGAGGAGGGAGCAGCCTGTGCTGCAGTGGGAAATACCGGCTGTCAGAAGCAGACAGGCAAGCTCTGGCAAAATGCTCCCGAGGAAAGTGGAGACAAACTGTCTGCCCAGCACTCTGAATGCAGAAGTCTTGGACCCATGAGCAAAGAAACTCTCTTCAGATGCTTGACTCCTCTCCAGGGTTCAGGGAATTAGAATTTAGATATATTCATTGTGAGGGATACAAGGTGTCATTGCAGAAGCATGCTATTCTGCTATCAACTGCTCCTTTTAGTGAAGACAACTCCAAACAACTCCTCCTGTTTGGGTATTTCCTGTTTGTTTTTTTTAAACAAGATTCTTTCAAAAGGCCATAGCCTTCAGACCACCAGCTAATCTTTAGTCAGCTGCTCAATTTTTCTGAAAAACCTGGTACTGACCATTGTTGGAAGGTGTCACTTTGGGGGGAAAAAAATAGGGACATTTCCAAGCAAAGCTCATTCTGCAGAGGACCTGGAGACAGCTCAAGCTCTGGGCAAGGCAGGCATCTCTCTACACCACCAGAGAGCCAATGCCAGCAAAATTGCCAGCTGACTTCTGATTTAGAAAAAAAAACCCAAACTAAATTGAAGCTGAGTGCTTGAAGCTGAGTGCTGCTGCCATCTCTTCAAAGAGCAGGCACAAGTGTGTAAGGACATTTCCACCACCTGCTCTGAGGGTGGTCCCCATGTCTGGAGTAGTAGAATTACAGTGATGGGAAGCTGTGGTCTGGTTACCATCAGGCTTCAAATCTGTCACGCAATAAATACTATAGACCTCGTGAAGTACAGAGCTGAGCATCCAATTTCAACACCTTCATTTGTTCCAAATCTAGTCAGTTTAATCTCTGAACATGATTACACCTGGTGTTTCTAGAAGCTGTCTAGAAAAAGAAACAAGAGTCTTTGGAGTGCTTTATCTGTGGGCACTTATTTATGGTTCGGCATTTTTAAAAATTTGAGATCACCATCTGATTGTGTGAACTGTGGCAATGCTCTAAGGATTGGTCCACAAGGTAAAAGAAGAGACTTAAGGAAGTTGATTCACCAACTTTCAATCTGAGATTTATTTTTTTTAGAGGTATTTAAAAGAATTAAAACTCAGTAGCAAAAGAAGAAAAATTGGGTTTTTTCCAGAGAAACTAAGATCACAGTCCATGAAAATGCCGAATACACTAAACCAAGAGTTTTCTAGATAAATTCATCTGGGAAAAGCAGGTTGGATAATCCTCAACTATTTATACTTAGTTAGGGGCAAATCACTTCAAAGCCAAATTCAGCCACTCCTGGGGAAGAGCATTCAAAGGAAAGGTCAGTCAAAAACTTCCCATGGAGCGATCTCCATTGTTCATTCCTGACTCATTCCTTGACTGCACCCCAGCAGTCAGCCTACTATCAACTATACCTACAACTCTATCCTACAGTCTTCTTTAGCCTTCACAGTGATTTCATGAAGTCAAGCATAATGGAAGAACAACAAAACCGAACTTCAAGTCATTGAACCCTCACACAAAATATGGACAGCTTTTTCCACATAATTCTACCCAAATTTTCCAAGTCTCAGGCTAGGGCCTTGGCCATCAGATCACTTCTCTTGCCCAGGACTAGGAAACAGCACCCATTTCAGAATTATTGAGAAAGTTGGAAAATCTGGAATGAATGAAATAACTTGTGATCAGGACAAAAAGAAAAAAAAATCCAACTTCAGAAATCAGCTGGATTGAGCCAAAATTCAAGGCAACTGTATTTACAGGGAAAAAAAGAAAGGCTGATCTAATCTGTCACCCAAAACCCAACCACAGTGTCTGGACTCAACAGGGTCAGGTTATTTTCCCATAGGATCACAACCACAACTAGAAATAGTCAAAAGAAGCGACTGTCAAACGGAGCCACTCATTTCATTAAGTTTCTAATACAGCTCTCTGATCAAAGTGACAGTTACACTTCAGTAAAGTCTTTTGATCTTGTTGATGCTCAGCTGAATGGAATCATCACAACTTCAGAGCCGTGCACAATGAGAACATAAATTCTGACTGCTCGTTGCTGAAAAGATTGCTTGCTATTTTTATTCTGGTTGTTTTTTACTGTAAGAAAAAAGCTGAATTCTTTCTGTCAAAACCAACAGGAGGGTTGTTTAAAGGTATGGCAAGGTACACATTCATTTAATGGAATACATACAAGAGCCTTTACATTAACTTGATGAGTTCCAGAAGTGGACTCAGCACTACAGAGCAAAGTCAATTGTGCTAGTAGATACATTACGCCAAAAATGCAGAACAGCTTCAGAGGTAGATTTCAAGAAATAAAAAAAAATCTCACCAAAAACACAAGGGAGGGGAAAAATATGAGGTGTGCATGGGATGAATGGAGATAGCATTAGAGAATGAATGCAACACAAACCAGCTAATGACTAGGAAAAATTGGGAAAAATCCCAATTTATTTTGCGCTGAAGTCTCTTAGCTAGCAGTTCCTGAGCTGTGATGTACGAACCACCACTGGCCAACAATCTTTGGTGGCTGACCACTGTCAGCTGGCTGAGCATTGTCATTGAGCATTTCTTGTCCCAGAGGTTACATACCACTGAAGATGCTGTTAATGGGTGTCAAACTAAAACTAAATTAGTGCTATCTTTGCTACAGAGGCACTTACAGAACTGCACATGGAAAATGAATCAGATCAAAGGACAGAGCATAAAAATTTACTTCACCCCTCTCTCTCTATAGAGACACAAAGTAGTCCATGTTAAAATATCAGAAACTTCTTTTGTCTGTTCAAAAATTCATACTAGCAACCTTGAGTGGTCAACTGTAGACCAAACTGTCTCGTATATCAGTCAATACAATGTTTAAAAGAGTTCATTAAGAAAAAGCTAATTCTGACTCCTGACTTAGAGAAATTCCTGGCAAAGGAAGAAACTGTGCTCGACTCCCAAATAACCTAAAACCCATCCACTACATGTGGAAATTATTCTGCCACCATTTTACTATTCCAGCAGAGGTGGCGCATGGCCCTTTCGAAGCTTTGGCTCTTTTTGAAGGCTGTTATTTTAAACATTTTAGTACTGGGAACTGTATGGAGCTGGCAATTACGGAATTCGAGTGTGGAGAATGTCACTTTGAAATCATTTTACTCAGTTCATTTCCTTTTCAAGCGCAATAGAAAGCAGATGGAGCAGGGAGGGCCAACATGCCACAGAAGAACTCCCCAGGCCTTGGCCAGCACTCCCTTCCCCAGGTCTTACAGAAGGGTCACCAAATCCCCATGGAGTTATTATTCTTTAGGAAAACCACATGCTAGAACTCAGCCAGGATCCTGGTCTTTGGAGCAAGTCACTTCACTCCTACGTTTGTGTTAAGCATTGAATTAGACCTAAATTGCTAACAAGGTCAACAGGGACACAAAACTCACACCAGAACAGTGCAGGAAAGCCAGAGAGAGGCCAGTGGAGCACAGCAGGAAGATTAAGCGCTTTGGGAAAGAGACGCCTTGATAAAGAAAAAGAGGCCTCCAAAGAGTTGTCCAATATGAAAGAAATGCTGTTACCAAAAGAAAGCTTTGCTGTATGCAGCAAGAGTTGGACAAGAAATTGTAATCTTGACTTGCAGCAAAGATACAGTGAGGTCAGGAGCACAAAAATAAATGAAGTGCAAGGGGAGTGAAGCATTGCAGCCTCAGTTTATAGCTGATGGTGCATCACTGGAGGCGTCAGGGAAGAGTTAGAGGAATTTCCCCCAGGGACCATCTAGTTAAGTGTGATCTTGCTTCAGAGCAAGGGGATGAATTTCAGGGATGCTCTCCTGCACAACATCTCTTGGATAATTTAATAAATTCTGTTAGTGCTGATTCTTTTGTGTTTCTCATACAGAGAAAGAAGAATTCCCCAGAGGAGAGTAATGTATAATAAGAGAAACAGATTCAAGTGCAGGAGTTGCAATAGGATGTAACAGAGACACTGGAACTTAGGAAGTCCAAATCCATTCCCTGTTAATGTAACAGGACAGATATTCACCTCTCAGTGTCAGTAATGCAGAGAGCCCATGTATCACTGGCCAAGGCTACTTGCACCAAACAGCAACCAAAATGCACCTCAGCCTCTGAACCGCCCCATGCACAGCTCCAGTTTGGCCACTCATCAAGCTCAACCCTTGTTTCCTCCACAGCACTGCCAAGAACATTAATGGCAGGCCACACTCTAAGGTTTCTGTCATTTATTGTCCAACATGCAGGCAGCAGCAGCATCACCACTGCTCCCACCGGTTTCACCTCTACTGAGCAAGTTCCTTGTGCTCATCTCTAAAGCCCTTGGTGCTATTTGCCCAAAAATATCTGCCTTCTTAAAAACAATCTGTTTTGTCAAGGCATTTTGTCAGATGGACAGACTTTTTCAGATGGACCTCCAAGGCGTAGACAAGACTGATGCCAATGATAAGGGCAGCTATCCCATACTGACAGCACCAACATGGGACACTGTTATCTGCCCTTCACGTAAGTCTCTTCATGCTCACAGGAGGCGTTGGATCTAGAGACCATTATTCCCTGGAAGAGTTTGTTCTGTGCATCTAGAATCACCCTTAGTGGAGGCATCACTTCTGTATACATCAGACCAACTTCAGGGCTTCCTGCAGTTACCCTTCTAGAAACCTATAGTGAAAGAGAAAATTTCTGCGATTGTCTTAGAGAATTTTGCACCTCTAAGTTCTTGCTAGTTGCTGACAACCAGTTTAAGTCTGGCTATTACCAGTCATGCTCATGATTGTGATAGAGGTCTGTGAGATTTGCCAGCTGATCTGCCCGTACAATATGGTCACTGAAAATACCAGAAAGCTGGTACAAGCGCTTGCCCAATGTGCACCCTCCAGATATCCAAACAAACTAATCAAACTCCTTAGTATGCTCCAGAAATTCCTCAAGCAAAGAGATTTCCACTCTTCCCCTTTCTGAGCCATAAACAGAAGGCTCAGAGACAGCCAGCAACTACACCAGACACCTGCAAAAGAGCAGCTACTTGAAACACTGCTCTGTGCCACGGGAGCTAGGGTTCTCTTCCTATCTCAGATATTGGCACCGTAACGCTTTTCGGCACATAGGCAAAGTCTACTTACAATCTTCTCCAGAGATTCAGGCACTGTATCAATACAAGTATGGGTCTGAATGCCTGTGAACTCTCAACAGAGCATGTGTTCGGCTAGTTGACCTCAAGATGACAAATCTGGGGCGACAGGCTGGACAGGTCATTGCGGCCTCTTGCATAACCCGTTCCAGGCCACCAGTAAGCCACCCATAAGCCAGGTCACCAATAAATCATTCTGGCAGTGTCTTTCTCGCCTCTCCCCACACACCCCTCAGAGGCAGTGTCTCTTTCCAGCACCACTGCCAGTCACACAGCATGTACAGAGGTTTCTTTCCACTTCTGTTCCAGCCACCAGGATCTTCAGTCCCTCTCTAGACCAGGGAGGTAGCCCCAAGAATACCAAGTATACTTGTATGTGTGCAGATCCCTAAATCAATGCCATGGCAATTGTTCCCTCACTTCTTTTCTGCCTACTCATCTCTTTCTTTAAAGTGTGTCTCCATGTTCTCCCTCTCTTTTTTTAACCACCACTATAAACAGCTCTGCAAAAACCTTGGCCATGGAGTAAGAAGGTTTCCAGGGTGGGCCTGGTTGGGAATGACTGGCAGAAGGAGAGAGAGAATGATGTCTCCCAGTGACCTCTGGATACAAAAGTATGAGCCAAAAGACCAGACTGCTAGACAGGGAGTAGATGCATCAGGCTAACACCATCTCAGTCAAATAAACTCTCTGCCTGTCATGCTAGCTTATTCCCACCTCTCCTGCCTCTCCAAGGGGCTGGAGCTCAGGGGAGAAAATGTATTCTCTCAAACATCCCTTTAAACATCACTCCAACATCACTGAGAATAGTCTGTGTTGGGTGCAAGAAGTCAAAGTAGGCATTTCCTTCCTCATTGTGCTACTGAAGAGGTTCCGGGAGACAACCTTGCTCTTGCATTTTGTTTTAAGGGAATCAATTGATGCAAATGGGAACCTAAAGCAATCTGGCAAAAGGATATATGACATAAGCAGTCAATGTAGTTTCACAGTCTTTCCACTGCCTCATCAAAATTAAGTTAGCATGACCTTCTTGATGAGGAGGAATGGTTAAAAGGGTTAAAAAGTGGCAGGAGGGTGTTTGAACTCTAGGAGTAATATTCAAAACCTTTATTCAAACACATTAGTATGTATTAAGAGGCACAGACAATAATTACATGGTTTTTACACCAAGTTATTTAAACATGAACAGAATGCTTGGCAAATTAACATACAGAACAATACTGCTCTGGTAGCTCAAATGATAATGGGACCTAATAGGATTTCCCTATCACTAATTCTGATGAATCCAAGTAAGACTGGTTTAAAAATTGCAAATGTGCAGGAGGTGGCTTCCAAGGTAATAAAAAGCATGTCTATGCTCTGTAAAACAAGCTTTGAGGATGTGACAACACATGAAATATTCCTTCAGCTGTGCCTCTGCTCAGCAGAGTTTGGGTGAGCTGAGCTGCCCTAGTGGCAGATTTGTCATATCTTGCTTCATTTCCATATGTATTCGTCTCCTGTGGCTTTCTTGGCAGCTTCCTCTCAGCTGGTACTGCACCCCACTGCATGCACACACAGAGAATGAGTTCCTGGACTGATGAACTCGGAGAGAACAGGCATCACTGCCAGGAGGCACTAGAAGAAATGTCCCTGCCCAGGGCAGCTCATGGGCTTGATCTCAGCAGGCTGCACAGTGTTTGAGGCAGGCATGCGGGGAGGACAGAGAGGAACGGGCAAGTGAAAAGTAAGTAAGAAGTAAAGGAAAAGCTCAGCCAGCAGAGACACAACTCAGCTAAGTCTCCTGAAAATTCCTCAGAAAATTAGAAAAACATCCAGATTCACAGTACCAAAGGAGCACACGTGCTTGCAGGAATATGCATGTGTGAAGGGCATGCATACACAGGGGTACCTGTGGGGAGAGCTCAAACCTGTGAGTACACTCGTCTGAACAACAATAACCTCCTCGTTCCATTTTAATGCCACATCAAAAGTAAAGAAGGCAATAGAATATATGTGTCTGTGTGTGGGAACCAGCATAACAGAATGAATCTGCACAGGCTCACTGCAGCTCTTCACATTCAAAGAAGGTATTAGATTAGATAGTGATAGATGCAAGGTTAGAAACACAATAGACAAAAGCACTAAAGAGTTTATCAGTGAAATCTACACTCATGTAAAATGCCAGCATCCTGGACTAAACACCTTTGTTAGAAGTGACTTGGTTAGAATCCTTCACAGCTCTGGCAAAATTATTTCACTTGTGAGTGTTACTGGTGAATAAGGAAAATTATCTTACTATTGTTGATATTTATAGCAGCACCCATAACACTAGCTGCTTTCCAAACAGATTTCTCTCTAGTGAGCCTGCTACAACTCTTATGTGCCTGTGGATGTAAAATCATTGTCTTCTGTAGTACAAGTTGCTCACTTGGCTCAAAGTTCACTTAGGCTCACTTAGTTCAAAAAGCACAATGGTGGGTGAAACTGGAGTTAAACAATCGAGAGACTATAACTGCAGAAGGGATATAAGAGCAATTCCCTCACTGCAAGCACCATTTCCCCTCGTGGACAATAAGATTCTTAAAGTTGAAAAGCATGCTCCATTTTTAATTCATACTTAAATTCATAAGAAAACATTGTGGTACTCTATGTCTGAACTAACAATTTTATTTCCTTTTGTCGCTGTTACAATTTTTATTGACAATAAAATCATCAAATACTTCTGGGAATAAAAAGTAATAAGTGAAAGCTTAGAGATTTAGAGAATGATATTTCAGGAATTTTGCCTCAAATAACCAGGTCTTTTATTTCTGTTGGTGCACTTGTATGCATGAAAAAAAGCCGTGGTGTTCTGTCAAATAAAAAGAAACATCTTTCTCATTAGAACTGTGTTTATCACGCTTTCAAATGTTCTACAAACCAATGCCCCTATTTGTCACTCAATTCAATATAATAAAAGCTGTCAAAACTGCTCACTTTGCTCGCTAGAGACAAATTTGCTGAAGTTTTGCAGCACGAGCCAAAAAACACAGCACCAGATCCTCCAGTTTTTATTTCACTCTGCTCTAGGCAGTATTCATACTGGTTTCTGTGCAATTTTTGCTCAAGTAAGGGCTGAAAGTTTCAGTTTTGAACATGAGACTTTTTTAGAAATAAACAGTCACAGAAATCCCATTTACAAAGCATGTTGGGTGACTGGAATGGTACTGCTTGTGAGTTCTATCTCTGCAATGCCAAGCTTATTTCCTTCAGATTATTGCAAAATACAGACTAAGTACATCCTTGATGAAATTCCCTCGAGGTCCATGAGGTCACCCCCAGGATTAAACACTGCCTGACCTTTTGCATACAGAGCTCAGAATCACTGTATTTTGACGCCTACTACGCCTTCCGAGATGTTAGCCCGTTCCACTAAAAACAAAGATTATAGATCTCGTCCCTCATGGGAAGAGCTTTGATGAAGCAACTCTCTGTTATTACCTTGTCCAGAGACTCTCCAGGACCACAGTGTGTCCTTCTGGCAATAGACAAAATAGAGCTATCACTCAAGCGCAGCCTTGAGGAATGGCTGCATATTCCATGGTTTAAAAAAGATGTTTTGGTGCATTACATAAACACATTGAGGGCTTTGTGTTGGGAATAGGTAGGGTGGCAGACCATGCGAAATGTAGCTGGGACAGTGGTTAGGGCAGAGGATTAGAGTCAGCTGCTCTTTTCAGTCTTCTCCACATTACTGACTTGTCCTGAGATTTGGAGAAGACTTTTATGGTAAAATCTATAAATTAGAGTCCTTCTGAATTGCCTTTCTGCATCTGTGCAGACTGTAGCAGTTTATCATGTCAAAACACTTCTACAGGCTCAGATAAAAGCTGCTAACTATTAACAGCTGTAGTGACCAGCCAGTGCCTTTTGACCTCTTTTTGAACATGTGCGCAAAGACGGTTTGATGAAGATGTGTCCTGCACCTGTAAAGAAGCAGATTTCTGTGTAGACCCTGGGGCCTGGTAATGCCAGAGAACATGAAAACCAAAATGAAATCTACTGATGATTGCAGCCCCTCTGACTGAATCCTTTATTGCAGCTGCATGGACAGACCCCTCCCTGAGTTTTCACTCTGGTCATTACTCCTAACTTGGCATCCAGAAGTCAGCCTTGGCTTCCAAACTGAAAAAAAAAAAAACAAACCAGGCAGATAGTTAGGCTAACACACACTAGCCTCCATTAAGTATTCAGGGTATTGTGCATGTGATAAAGGGTTGAATAAAACAGTGGCAAGAGTTTGCTATCTTCCAAGGCTCAGGCAAATAAACCACAAAGACAATTCAACAAAGTCCTCTTTGTTCCTGGGTAGAATCAACAAAATGAAAGGAATCTGGGAGAAGAGAGAAGACAAGAAAGAGGTCTGCTGCAGGGAGCAAGTACAGACAGAATCACTCTTTGCCGGTTCCTCTGACAGAGCAAGTGCATGATTATCACATGAGCCTCACAAAGACTGGAATTAAAGGGGCTGACTCGGCTGTCACATCGCTTAAGCTGCACTGAGGTCAAAGGAGTTCGGACTAACCAAGGTCAACCACACACAGCCTGAGAAGTAGGGGTCTCTTTTTCTAAGCAACAATTGCTCAGGTTGATAAAAATAGACACCTAGAGCCCATGATGGCTTACAAAGTTGTCCCTTTACACCAGATTCCCACAAAGTATATAATCAATAGTGCTCTGAAAAGAATAGAAACCACAATGAAGGCACTCAGGTGGTCACTAGAAACAACTGCAAAGAGCAAAACACACAAGACAAGTCGCCATCTGTGCTGCCTGCTAAAAGACCAAGGGGAAAAATATTAAGTCTGACATACTGGAGCACAGGTATGGTAAAATCTAAATGCAAACAGGTGTCAATGGCATGGCCATAGGGGAGCCTGCTATTCTCAGGTCTCCACATGTCATCTGTATATTATTTTGTGAATCATGTCCCCAACAGAGACTTCTCCTTGCAGATTTCCAGTGATGCCAGAGCTACTGATAAATGTCTCTGTGCTAAAAATAGTACCTATTCTCTCCCATGCCCTCTGTCCCCTTTCAGCTTTCACTGCACATGATTCAACTCCAAGAGAGGGGCACTGACCTCGTCTCACCAGGAATATCAAACATCTCCACAGCTTTGATGAACCTTTTGATGAGAGTGGAAAAAAAGAGAAATGTACACATCAGCTGTGCAGTCATGTGCTGGATGGGTCTGGATACATCCTGAGATTCATGTTTAAAAGCAAAACCCATATATATCTGTCTTGGTATGCAAGCACAGAAAAGTACCTTTTGTTTCTATGTGGTTTTGTGGTGTTTTTTTCCTGGAGGCTCCAGTAGCATCTGGACTGGGTCCACAGAAAAATCTACTAATTTTGTCATAGACATAGAACTATATCATGTTTCCATTATCATCACTTCTGAATATAGCCACAGTCAGGATGCTAGTGGGCTTGTTGCTCCACAACATGGATTAAGTAAGTGCCTCTGCCCAACAAATTCATAATCACCTTTGAATCCCAATTTGTGAATCAGGATTTTCCATCTTGATGTTTTTTTCCGGCAACATGCCAAATTTTTAAAATACTTTCTACAAATAAATTCTGTGTCCCCTTCATTCCTCAAGTCATAATGCTGGGGCTTCCTGGTAAACAAACTAGACCTACTGTGACACCAATAGAGTGAACAGAGCCAGGTTTTCAAGCATCCCTCTGTCACACCTATTTGTGGACAGGAAACTTGCTAAAACCAATCCTGGGAGCAAGACAAAGAGGGCAAACTGCATGACCTGCAGGGGATCTTCACAGATGTGCTCAAGCTGATAGTGCAGGATGAACCTGAGAAAACAAGTCCTTGGATAAGCTCAGGGTTTTTTTTTACAACCTGACTGTTAATGACTATGTGTTTACCTGTTCTTGAGGAAAGAGTCTCTATTGTGGCTTATCAAATCCAGAGAGATTTCCAGTGTCCTCAGGGAGGTGTGGGTCAGAAGTTAAACTGATAACTCCAAATGCACTATCTGTGTTTCATCATTTGGCAGATTTTAGACTGAAGTACTGTTCAGTGTCCAGTGCTGTAACAGCAGAGAACTGCAGGTCCTTTTTCATTTCTGCTCTTTTAATCCAATTCTTCTGCATGTCTTCTGCTCTGTTGCAAGGTTTGAGACAGTGCCGATGTTGTGCTCCCTAGGTCAGAATCACCTTACAGAAGGACATGCCAGCATGTGTCTAGGCCAGGTGAAGGACAACTGTCTCCTTGCAGGATCCTTGAGGAAGCAATACAGAGTGAACTGCCAAAGCCAGCACCTTCAATGCAAGTGAAGGGAATGAGTAAATGCTCAGACCATGGAAACTGGGCTTTCTGACACAGCTGGCACACAGATTGAGTAGAGGATGAGAAGCAGGCACTCCAACCATGTGCAGCCTGGGCAAGGTGAGGGGTTTGTGCTTAAGGACCTGGCAGTGTTCACTCCTGACCCACTGGACACTGAGAAGGCTGTGATCCACCAAACATTAAGACTCTCCCTTGAGCTTTCTCCACTGAAAATTTTCTGGTTTTGTCTATAAGGAAGTTTATTCTTGTATCTCCAAAGTGAGAGGAAGTAATGCCAATTTCTCTTTCTCTGTGTTGTCACCAGCTCCTCAGCTCAGCATGTCTTGCTGGTAACTTATCCATCCATTGCAATAGAGCAGCCTTGGTCTTTCACACCATGTTAAAGAAAATAACCAACAGAGTACTTAAACCAGGCTTGGCCTGACTGCAGATTTCAATTGAGTTCAGCAGTAAAAGGAAACTCTAGTAGTACTCCTTCCCCACAGCTAGCCTTGCTCAATGCTTAGTGTTAAGATAATTTATGTTCTTCAGTCTGTAGGATGAAATAAGAGTTGGTATCACAGCAGGATGAATTTGTCAAACATTACTTACATTAGACAGCAAACCTTTATTCTCATAGAAGGAAAATTTTTGAAAATAGAAAACCAAGGTGATCTTGGAGGTGTATTACTTGAAGCCATAATTCATGATCTGTGTAGACTCACTTAGTGCAAAGTATATCATTTTCTCTAACAGCCCTTAACAGGGACTTGGACAGAACTATTATTTTCTTCTGAATTATATATAAACAAATTCAGTTCTACAACTTCATTTCCAGTCATCTCTGCTCATTGTTCTTTTATTACAAGTCTTCCTTGGCATGGTTTAAAAACTACTGGAGTATTTAACAGCAGTTTAAAAGTAACAGCAACTACTACTTAGACTAGACATAAAGAAAAGACAACTAAGCAGGTCATTGCCTTTACAAGTAGAGTGTTTATGGAGGAGGATTTAAGAGAAGCAAAATTATAAATCAAACTACTCCATTATTCTCTGTGTTTTAAAGGAGAAAGCAGAATGCATTTACAAAGTTAAGTACGGGATAAGACTGTTCTGAATCTAATAAAAATGTGAAGGTACTGTTAGAGTGAATTTGCCAGTTGCTTAGCCCTTGGAGAGCCACTTCTGGGGCTGCTTAGGTAGGGATTCTTGGCTCTAACATTCTAAACATGATAAACATTTTGCTTGCAATTCTTTGTCACCAAAGAATGCTAGTTGTGAACGAGGGTGTATTTTCCATTCAGATGGAGAAAAGATCAGGAAAGGAATAAGATGAAGTGTCTCTTTTCTCTTGAGATCTATCCAAGATCTTAAAAAAATCAACAGAAATCTTTCCGTAGGGTTCAGCACACTCTGGATCACATCCTTACAAAGCTCACATTGTGGTCAAGTCCATTCCTTCTTCCCCACTCTGTTGCTCAATTTGCTTTCTGCTGTTAAGATCTTTTTCGCAAATATTAATAAATCTGTATAATCCTTGGCCTTTAGCTGAGTCTTACTTCTGTGGCACCCTGTTGCACTGTGCATGACTGCACGGTTGAGGGTTGCTCTGGAAATTACTCATAAAAATTAATTGTCTGGTAATACCACAATTGTCAATATGTGTAGATTGCAGCATTCTCCCTGTGGACTATTGTAGAAGATCATAAAACTTCATTTCCAGGAAAGTTTCAAAACTTTTATTTTCTAGGGAACATTAATTACCAGAGTCCAGATGACCTGTCCCATTTCTCCATTCACTTCCTCTTTTTTTTCTCTCATCAGACATGGTAACTTGAAGACAACTGGCAACAGATCATATGGCAGGCTCCAGGTTTTATGCCCTGGTTTCATATCAATGTCAGCTGGAGTGTTTAAAGGCAACCAGACTCATAAGCCTAATTCCCAAACCAGTGTTTGTATGTGATCATTTCCCTATTGTTAAACTTTGGTACCAACAGCTGATTTACAAGTCTGACACTTATGCAGACAAATGCTTTGGCATTCAGCAGGCTTCCTGAGACTCATGCCCTCCAACACTACTTGTTGACCACTCCTTCAAACACAGAACACTGATGGATCATCACAATGGACAAACCACCCTGGACCTACAAGGTTGTGAAAACTCTAGTCATGTCCCTACTGGAGTTTACAGTGGTGCAGTTTTTCACTGACAAATTATATTCTCTTGAGACCAGACCTTTTGCAGGTACTTGCCATTTCTTATGAAAACTTTAACTAGGAAAATTCTCATGAAATACAGCAAAGGGCATGAAAACTGCCACCCCTTCTAGATAATCTTGCTATGATCAAGGCACTAACTGGTGGCAGAGGAGTCCAGATTTCAAGTTTCTGTTCTCCAAGATGTTCGAATGTCGGAATCCTGTATTCCAGGCAAGATTTCTGGCCACCAAAACATCAAGTTGTTCTGAAGAACAGCTTCTTCTGTACCTCATGTTGAACCTGTTTCACTTTGTATAAATAATTAAACATTAGTTGGAACAAGGGCTTGAACTTAGACTGCCCATTGGACTATTGAATTCGTCTTTCCCCAGGCCAGTAAATAAATAACTATTTGTAGGAACTTAGGAAGTTGCAGAACAGCAGAGGTAGTAGAGGGGATCCCAAAAACTCAATTTAAAAAAATTAAAAAAAGACTTGTGGCTAAGTCATTTATTAGAGTGTGAAACACCTGGTTTTCAGTCCATGACCTGAATGAGGCAAACCAAGCACCCTTAGCTTTTCTAGGTAAGGCTTTGTCAAATCATCTCCAAAGGCCATGCTTCCACCAAATTTTGAAAAGAAATAATATTTAAAAGTCATACTTTTTTTCTTTCTGAAGTGAAAAAAAAAATCCTGTAGCTAAATGGTCCTCTAACAAACCTCTTAATTAGGATTAAAGTTTGTGGAACATCTGCCTCAGGCTCAAAGAGGGACCTCAGTGTTCCAGCTGCAAGTGGAGTGATTTCTTCTCCTGACTTCTCATGATTTCTTCTCTTTCCAACTTTGCTGGCATCTTTCAAATGAAGGAGTAAGTCTATTAGTTACAAACTGTTTTCACATGACAAGAGTGACTTTAAGTCATATTTAGTCATACAGAAACATAAATAAGAGCAATAGGAAAAATTCAGTGATTAGTGCAACATTACCATAAAAGACCATATAAAAGCTAAGATAAGAACTGGAAAGGTTGAGTCCTAATCCTCTCACCTTGCCTTTAGATAATGTTCCATAATAACTTTAATGTTTACATTTGGTCATCAAAACTATTTATTTTCGAGCAGTTCTTTGATAAGGAACTTCGATTAAGCTCTTTGGTTAGGAACTAAAATCCATGTTTTAGTCAGATCAACCTCTCTATAAGCATTTGATATCAACAAGTTGGTATTTCTGTAAACCCTGCAAGGTTCTGCTTTTTCTTTAATGTCATATAACCATTCTCATCAGCACTTTCAAAATTCCGTTAAGAGTTAACCAACTAAAGTATACAAATATGTGGGGGGTTTTATGAAGAACTACAACTTCAAAAGGAGTTGATTTAGGAGTCATGACCTTATTTTTTGCAATAACTGATGCATCATGAACTTACGTAATTGGCAGCAGATAACATATCACACTCTCAGTTTTATGTCCTTGGTTTGACAACAGTGTCAATTGAAGTATTTGCTAACTGCAGAACAAATGCAGCCTCATAGCTGAAAATGTTTTCATTCCAAAACTGATGTTTGCACCAAAACATTCCCCCTTTATTGTTCTATTATAACATTACTAAATTCAGTATCAGAAATGGATAGGGGTATACTGATAACTTTGGAAGTCAAAAAAATGTCTCTGAATACTATTTATCCTAGCAAAATGAAAATATCTGAGAAAGAAAAGTATATATTTTTCTAATTAAATTATCTTCAGAAAGCACAAAAGCACACATTGAAATGGCCTTGGAGCTCTAAATCTTTGTTATCTTTAGAGTAGGAGTCAGTTTTAAGAGAAATTATTGGGAAATGAGTGACCTGGCTCTTAAAACACTTTAGTAGGGCAGGTTTAAGTCTACTTTTTCCTTTTCCCAGAGACTGCATTAAACAACAGCAAAGAGGCAAGGCTAGACTGCTCCTGTATGTCAAAACTGGACACCTGTACCGTCCACTTAAAGGGTCAATCCTCCTGGGATACTGTAATCTTCATAAGCTACAGCGGAAAATGTATAAAGCAACAAATCATTACACAGAAGGGAGGGATTTAAAACCTTAAAGGAACCTCAATGAATTAAGGTCTTAAAATTGATTTAAATTCAATGGCTGAGAAGCCCAATTTTAATGAGTCTCTTTTTCAGTGATCTGAGGCTTAGAAGTGGGATTTGTTTGGGTTTGACTATGAAATGTGTATTTTGTAGAGTGCAGTTCTCTTTCAAGACACTTCTTTCTCAACGTTGAGCATATTGATACATATGATATTGAACATAACGCACAACAGTTTACAACGCAGAGGAAGAGAATGATGACAATTTTGTTAATTTGAAGTTTTCTGCTTGACGAAATTACAAATGAATGTTGGGAAAAAAATATACATCATCAGTTTAGTAAAGCATTTGCTATTATTTCTCATCTCTGTCTGAATTTAAACTGACCTAAAGAGAGCCAGGTATGTATCACCTACAATGTGCATTATTTGGTAGACAAAATTTTTAAATCAACTTTATTAAAAACTTTTGGTATCTGGGAGAGTAAATTGCCATCAATGTAACTCCATGATGTGCCAAACTAGGAGAAGTTATAAATAACAGACAAGGAAAAGAAAAAAAACATAATAAATTACAGGCAGAAGGACTGAAAATTAAAAAAAAAAATTGAAAAAATTAAACAGATATGCATAGGAAAAAGGGACACCCATTGCAGAATCATAGAATCATATAATTGTTTAGGTAGGAAAAGGCCTTTAAGATCATTGGGTTCAAGTGCCAAATCCACATGTCTTAACTACTCTCAGGGATGATGATTTCACCACTTCCCTGGACACTCCGACCGAACTTGGTGTCATCTGCAGACTGAGAGTGCCCTCAATCCTCTTGTCCAGATCACTGATAAAGTTATTAAACAGGACTGGCCTGAGCCCTGGGGAACACCACAAGTGAACAGCTGACAGCTGGGTGGGGCACATTCCCCACCACCCTCTGAGTCTGGCCAAGCAACCACTTTATTACCCAGCGAACAGTGCATCCACTGAGCAGCCAGTTTCTCCAGGACAATGCTGTGGGAAACAGTGTCAAAGGCTTCCCTAAAGTCCACATAGGCATATCCACAGCCTTTTAATCATCCACTTGTCATAGAGGGAGATCAGGTGAGTCAAGCAGGACCTCCCTAAACCCATGCTGGCTGGGCCTGGTCCCCTGGCTGTCCACATATGCCATGTGATGGCACTCCAAATGTTCTGCTCCATAACCTTCCCCAACATTCCACATCCATCAAGTGGAAGAAATGCGATGAGTTGCAATTCTGACAGAAACAAGAAGCGCAGCATGAGGGACTCCACTGTCACACAGCAAGAAAACAAAGCCCTTTGGAGCTGCCTATGCAAAGGTCTGTGTAATCTCCTCTACAGATACGGTGGTGCACTTCAGAATCATAATTTGGCTTGAAGGGTTGTCATAAACTGACCAAATCCTTTTCTGCTTCTCTATGCAGGAACAATTATATCTTTCTTCTCAGCAAATTATTTTTTGTTTAGTCTTTTCTTAGAAGCCTCTCATTGTGGAATTTATTCAATGTCCATAGTGCTTTGCTGCCCTTATCATTACAAACACTTTCCTGATGTCTGACTCAAATCTCTCTTGTTGATTTATCACATTGCATTCAGTTCTGGACAACACACGTGCAAAAAGATCTGGACTGTATCTGCACCAGCATTGTAGTTCCTCCTTACTTATTACACTCTGGTTCACACAACAAAACAAACTCATATTCACGGACTTTTAGACAAAACTAAATCAGAAAATGCATTCCAGAAGTGCATATCATGATCTCCAACCAGTACATACATCCAGTTTGAGGAACCAGCCCAGAACTATTCCAAAACCTTGATTGTGGTTGCTAAGCCCTCAGCACCAATCATTTTACCCTATAGGCCCTGTTTTCCTTTCACCCAACACTATTACAAGGCCACACTACTTACTAAAGTAAATATAGCTGCTGGCAAACATTCACTGAAGAGCAGCAAAGCTGTGATGGGATAGAGAAACTGACTTTTTAGGAAAAAGGAGGACAGACACACAAAGGCAGCAAAAGGAGTTTTATAGCCTCTGTTTGTTCTGGCCCCTGTTATGTAGAATAATTATGGTCATGCAGCTGTACAGCCCTTTCCCTTGGGGTGGCCAGCACCCTGGGTTGGTCAGCTTGAGGACACAAAGGTAAATGGTAGGAGACAACTACTATATTGCCTTTAAGAATGTCATATTTTAAAGTGGTATATCAGAACAAAATCAAGGATAAGATGTAATTAAGATAAGAAAAAAAATAAATACATAATTTCAGAAGACAATGTACTGGCATGACATCTTTTAAACAATGGAACAGTCTCCCACACTCTTCCCAGTAATGGATCCTATTTGTTTGGTGCTTTTATAGCCAGATTGGCAAATCCTAGAAAACAGCCTGCAGGATATAATCTTGCTTTGGCAAGAGATTGGGCTGGATGATCATTTCCATCTAAGCTTCCTCTCAATTCAGGCTGAAGTTTTGGAAACAAGATCTCTTTCTTACTTTGTATTTGCCATATGAAACCATATTTTGGCTGGAGCTCCCAGGTATAACACTTAGCCACAACAAATTGCAGCTAGAGCTCTTGGGATATGATGCTCCTTAGGGATGACCAGACTTCTTTTGATGTTTTGGGGAACTCTCAGAACAAGCATTTGACACTCACAAAAATGAATGCATGTCTGGGTACGTGTGAGAAGTCAGAGCCACTCTTCCCTTTAGGTTACCCAAGCTGGCAAGAAGCAACCCAGCATTAGCAGAAACATTGTGCGGCACTGACCTACTATTTCCTGCGAAACAGTGGAATGCTGACACAGTAACAGCTTCTGGATTCAAGCTGACTTGTACCTTGTCAGGCATCTCTGTGTTCAAAGGCAGATTTCACCTACTTTCATAAAAATGTGTTTAATTAACCTCTATGTTAATAAGCAGGGGAAAAAATCCTAAAATAACAAAACAACTTCTTCCTTTTGACTCCTTCCATGTGCCTCATCTCTTTAATGCCTGTCATCAGACTGTCAGTACTCTGAGGCATGAATCATTATTAACTAATGTCTAATACAGAATCAAGCAATCAAGCATCTTGACCCAACAAAAGCAACAGAAACCAAAGGAACTGCACCACACTCACAGGCAGCAGTTCAGAGTTTTGCTGGTTGTTTGTCCTGTTAAAATTGCTGTAATGTTGAACCTTCTTCTCTAAAAATTCTTTTCTTAAAAATACCCCAGTTTAGCCACCCATATATGGGTCATCTAAGCCTTAGGTAATTATGAAAAATTGCAGCCACATTCTTGAATGAAGAGGCCACATTTTATTTCAGCAATATGGATATAAATTACAATCTCTCCTTCTCTTTTTCTCAAAATAAAGAACAATACTCTTTACTGGGCTATATATTGTACCCCTTCAATACAAATACATTCACACTAAGACTAAGACCACCAATACCAAATGCAGAATTATTTATTGCCATTTGAAAGATAAATATGCACAACAGAGCAAATAGAAAAAATCAAAACAAGTTTTAAAATTAAGATTACAGAGAAGAAATAACAGGAGAAGAACTTAAACATATTGCTGCCCCAAGCAGATGTGAATTTCAATGGAAAATAACTACCAAATGTTTCCAAAGCCAACCACAAAAAATCAAATAAGACTCAACTTAAATGCAATGTATTCTGAAGATTTTGTTATTATAGAGTCACATATGCATGTAGTATTCATGGTTATTTCTCAAAAATTAAACTCTTCTGGGCTCAAATTTGTGTAACACCAAAAAAGGGTTTTAAAAAGAGAAATCCCTCTATTCTGTGAAACGGTTTCTGAGAACTTTCCTGGAAATCCCAGCAAGACAAGCCAAAGAAAATTATCTATGGGGAATTGCGATTGTTGCAGCAAATGTGAGCTTATACTCTGATTCATTTAATTAAGCCCTTCAAGTGAATAATGGGATACAAAACAAGGGGCATACTGAAGATGAGTAATCTGTCTGTAACAAGATCTCTCCAGTTATTAACTGTACATTATACAAATGTAAATCCAGATCAGCAAAAAGAAGCCCTACCACACTTACATATTATGATTTTTCAATAGAAGATTTAAAGCGGCATTTGTCAATGGTGTTAATTTTAAATTATATGGCTAGTGACAACACTGTATACCACCCAAGATTTCAGCATGCTGAGAAAATCACATTTCTCTTTTGAAGTAATATTTCCAAAAAAATAGTCATTTTGAAGGATATTAATGAGTATGGAGTGAGAGAAGGAAATACACAATGAAGAAGTTAAAACAAAAATAGATGTATATGAAACACATTAAACATCCAGATTTCAAAGCCTGAGTGATTTTTCATTTCTATTTCAATTTAAATCAATAGTAATGTGTGATAATTGTACTAAGAAAATAGAAACTGTTCTCTCATAAGCAATATTGCTGTTTCCAAACAAGAACTGCACTGTTAACACATTCATTTGTATTGTACTAGTAATAGCCAAAATTTGTTATGAACTTGTGGTTAATGAGTGAAGTGCATTGATAGCTCCAGTAAATTCCTTTTGGACAAGCACATAAGGCACTCAGCAACTCTGGATCTGTGGCTATTATTAGAATTGGTTTTGAGTAGGTCTGCAGTTACATTTGGGCAAAGACTGGTCTCCAGTGGTCCACAAGTAGGTGTACATCTACCTCTGCTTATTGCGGTACAGTTTGGAGAAGTACAACTTTGGAGAAATTATATTAAATCCTGGAAAGAATGTGTAACAGGAAGAAGAGCAATACTCAGAGATGGAGACTGAGATGCTGCTAAGTTAGAACTGATGTTGATAACCTTTTAATGGAACACAGCAACACAGATGAAAAGAGACACACATGCTTTATATTCGTCTCTCCAGTTTCTGATGCACCATTCATAACACCACCATAACTAAGGCACGTCAGCTGGGACCAGGACTTCCAACAGTCTTTTTAAAAGTCTGTTATCTATTAGTATGGCCTTGAAAATTGAACTTAGCTACATCTGATGCTTCAGGTTACTCACAGATTCTTGTGACGTTTTTATGTTGAAGTTGGGAGAGATCAAACAGGCCAGCTGAACAAATTTAATGCACTTAATCTTTCCCACAAAAAAGCCCAAACAACACCAGACATATTTTAAAGAGAAGAGTTGTATTTTGGGCATTTACAGCACCATCCACTTACAAATACAGCAAATTGTAGGGCAGTTTTGCACAGCTCAATTAGAGCAGAAGACGAAGTAAAAATTTGCAGGCCATGCTTCAAATGCACATGGAGAGAGGAATGCTGCATTTGAACAGCTCTGTCTTATGTGGAAGGGAGTGACTTTACCCCCAACACACAACATATCTGCACTGGCAGAAAGCTGCTAGCAACCTCTAAGGACACAAATGCCCAGGCTGAACTCCAAAATTACATTGTTCAGCACTCAAATGGCGAAAATCCATCTAGAATTAAAAAAGTGGTACATCAAATTAACATGAAGTAAGTAATGAATTTTGCAGTCCTTACTTAGCAAAACAATATCCTTACATTACCTTTCCCAGAAAGTGAAGGCTGAGACATAACACATGGAGCTAAATTAAACCTCACACAAACATCACTGACATGTACAAGACAAGTGCTTACTCATCGAATGTGATTCAAACAAATAGCAAGTTATTGGGGTCAAGGGCAAGCATTACATGAGGACTTTTCAGCTATTCAGAGCTGTGAATCAAAGGGTATGTATTGTTAAATTGAATATCTATACAAGAGGGCTGTGGTTAGGGAATCTTATGGCAATGAGCACTTTACTGAATATAAATGTCACCTTATTTACCATCCTGTATCATTTTTAGAATGTTCATTGCTAGAAAATATACTTATGCAACTTTAATTCTATACTAGAAATCTCTCTATAAGGGAAAAAAGTTGATTCCATAACTTTTCAGAAAAAAATATTTTCAGTTTCTATAGCTCCCACAGCTGTGAAAATAAGGACCTATGCAACTACAGTCTACAACAGTATTCATCATATCAGGTCATTTCGGGAAACTTCCATGCAGGTGTTTAACAGGTTATGGCTTGGTCTCCTAAAGGAAAAAAAATAATGCATCAAACACCAAATAAATAAATCATTTTTTGTACACAGAATGCAGGGCAAATGTTTTATAGAGTCCTCCCCTGACTGATTATAGCCTAGAAACGAAAAAAAGTTCCAAACACCTCCAAAAGATGCATTCAGAACCCTTGCAAATCTTCATTTACAAAGCCCAGCCATGATGATGATGGTGGCTGCATCACTGCCTCCTATTGCCACATGCTCAAATTTCATCATCTGCTGTCAAAGACCAACTGGCCAAAGTGATGGTGGCATCCACTAGTTAAGCACTTCTGTCCTGATTTCCCAGATGAGCTGCTGCTTCACTGGGAAAACAAGGCTGCTCAATACACGACCTCTTCCTGTTTGCTCAGCACACACATTTTCCAGCTTGGTTCCCCCCTAAAATGGGTTCATATCCATGGAACCTGCTGGGCCTAAGCTTGGGTGGTTCTTGACAAGAGGTGGATATCAGCATCAAAATATTCCCATTAGATCAGCCAGCTTTAGGATCCTCCCCTTCTTACTTCTTAATTGTCACCATGACAATGTCAACACTTCAATCATCAGTACTGGATATATGCGAGATGTGGCCCAGCTTGTGTCTCAGAGTCATTACCTAGACTGCTTTCAGATGCACTACTGCATTTGGGTTATATTTCTTCGGTTTTCTTCACAGCCATGGAGCTGGAGAAAGGGAATGGGAACCAGACAGCCCTTGTGGAATAAAAAAAATAGCAACAGAATGCCCAGCTCTTATGCTAACAGAACAAAACTACTTTAAAGGCCAGCTTCAAGGCCACTGTTGAAAGGGACTGATGTCAGGACTGATTGTTGCAATATCTCTCTGGTATCTCACTCAGGAAAGCTGTGCATGCTTTGTCACGACAGCTGGGGTCATTGTAAGCCACATGAGGAGCAGCTGAGGGAGCTGGGGTTGTTCAGCCTGGAGGAGGCTCAGCAGAGACCTTATTGCTCTCTACAACTACCTGAAAGGAGGTTGTAGCAAGGTGGGGGTCAGCCTCATCTCCCAGCCCACTAAAATAGCCTCAGGTTGTGCCAGGGGAGGTTCAGCTTGGGCATCAGGAAAACTTGCTTCACTGAAAGGGTTGTCAAGCATTGAAATGGACTTCCCAGGGAAGTGGTGGAGTCACCATCCCTGGAGGTGTTCAAGAAATGACTGAACAAGGCACTTAGTTGCTACGGTTCAATTGACAAAGTGGTGATCAGTCAACAGTTGGACTTGATCACTTTGCAGGTCTTTTCCAAGCTAATTGATTCTGTGATTCTGTGATCTGTATATAGGAAAAAGTTACAGCTGAGTTAAACAAGGGGAAATATTCCCAATAATGGAAATCTAAGCCTTTAATATTGTAGCACCTTTAGTATTATGTTACACCCTTAGTGTTAATTTGGTATAAGAGTAACTGTTTCATAAATATGGTTGTCTTTTTAAGCAAAGCCTCTGGAATTCTTTTAAAAAATGTTTACAGTAGCTAAAACTACTAAATTTAAAGGTACACTTCTAATTACATTCTGGCAGTACCATAGCTGGGAACACTACCAGCACTATTTCCATAGCAAAAGCTGTGACAGTTTACATCACCTACTGTCAGCTGATTATCATAATCAAACTACAATACAAGAATATGGTCAGCAGAGATGACATAGAACACCGGGGTGCAAAAATTTGGAATAAACTTATGAAATCTGTGTACAGAGTGTACAGAACAGGGCTAGGGTATTTCACTGGAAGAACTAAATGACTTCAAGGACTGAAACAGTACAAACAGGATGAAATCCAGAACTGCCTCGCTCAATTTCATGAAGCTGGCAGCAAAAAATATCACAATAAACTGGGCACTTGCCAGCTGCACGTGGAGGATAAAACTCAAGATGGTTCAGTCACATTCAGGGTTAGCATGAACCCCTAAAGAGAGGCAGCAATGGTAAACAAGTATAATTCAAAAACACATTGGGTATTTCCAGCAGTGAGGGATGTGCTGGTCATACATCACTGGAATACTGTGTAAAATTTAGGTCACTCCTTTCAAGGACAGACACAGCTGTGCTCCATATGGGGGACATCCACAGCCACAGCCCTGTCACACGGCCCCCAAGCATGTGCCTGAGCTCCCATGTTTGTGTCTGGGAAATCCCATGCCATGCACCGCATGAGCAGGAAATCCACCCTGTGGGAAACGTGAACGACACAGATGGCCAGCGAGTGCACAATCCGTCTGATGCTCTTCAGGCACACCGGGCTCCCCAAGATGGGTTGACTACATTGTGTTGGCTGATGCAAGAGAGGATCCAGAACTACTGTACACAAACTGTTCATTTGTCCTTTGGGCTTCAGGTAAGTCCAAACCATATTGTACAGCAGTGCTCAAATAACATAGTGCATGTAGGGAACACCCAGCATGTCCCTGCCATGCCACGCTCCTTGCCCAGGTGTTCAGCTGTCAAACTGCATCTGTGTTTGTCTGTGACTTCCAGATGTCAACCAGACTGATGAGAATGATTGTGCTGAACCAGTGACCGTATGCTGTGCCAAACAGGGCTAATGCTAGGAAAAGGAGGGTAGAGCCATCTCTGGTTCTCCAATTAATTTCTTCCTATATGGTGCACAAAAACAGACTTGACATGAAACAGGTGCAGAAAAATTGCTTCTAGAAGGATCAGAGAAATGAAAAATCCATCTCATGAGAACAGACTGTGAACACATCTGAATAAACAGGTGCAGACCGAGGTGAGCCTCAGTTGGCCTCATACTGTCCCAGAGTCCACATGGTCTGAATTAGCTCAGTGCTAATGAAGTCTCCAGCAGAACTCACCAGCTCAGTCTTAGATTACACTGCCATAGCCCCACAGGCACCAGGAGAGGGCCAATTCACATCCCAGCTCACTCAGATTGTTAACACGGAGCCTGAATCTGCCTGCCCCCATCGGTGCCAATACACCCCAAAAGTGTTTGCCTTGTTAGTCCCAGTGGGGTAGTGCCCAAGGGGATAGGACCGCTCTTAATGATCTTAAAGGTCTTTTTCAATCTAAATGATTGTATGATTCTTTAGTTCACAGAGAAATGAGAGGCAGGAAAACTGCCTCAACAAAGAGGCAACATTGGCACATGAACAAATGGTGTAAATCTGCTATAGATACGTTTAAGCTGAAAATATGAATAATTCTATCCATTATGGCAGCGAGATCCTGGCAGAGTTCTTGCAAGTAATGGGGGGAAAATGTAACTAATTTTAAGGTGATGCTTGATGTTTCTGAACAGATGTCCGTAAAAAACCACAGAGGTGTTGGAAACACTCCTAGATGCCCCATAAGACCCCAACCCAAAAATCTCTATTAGCTGTGAACTGCAAACCAAAATCCAATTGAAATCAGAAATTTAATTAAAAGCTGCACTTCTGAGCCAGCTGCTGACAGGCATTACACTGGTAAAAAGTGGCAGCTGCTTCGCTGGCAGTGCAATGCCAATGACTGTAGAAGAGGCCAAGGAAAAGGCACAGACCACCACTGCCCAAGGACCATCACACTTTGAAGAAAGCATTTGTAAAAAAGCCTCCAGAGACTTTTGTCTGTGCTTTAATTTATATTTTGCTGCTGTCTTCCTTCCTTCTTTCTTCTTTTTTTTTTTTTTTTGGCTCAGAGTGAGTGTAATGTCAGTTAAAATTAGTAAAGAAAGAAAATGTCAGGTTTTCCAAATACAACGTAATTGTTCCTAAAAAAATGTCCCCTCATTACCTAGTAAATCCAGGGTTTGTTTGCAATAAATGTGCATTTCAGAGCTCTTTCCCCTTTATGCAAGTGGACTTAGATCACTTTGATCCATTTAATTTGCATGTCTAAGTATACGTCAGTATATGATTCCCATTTAAAGAAGGCTTTATTAACACCTTTTCCAAAAGACATCATTTTCTTGTTTAATAAATTCAAACTTGGTTTCAGGCAAGACTGTGCAGCAGGGGATTAGTACTGTCACAAAATCAATTTTATTAAAATATCCAAAATAAAAGTATAGTTAGATTCCAGAAAATGGATTTGCACATATGTTAATATTCAGAGGCAATTTGTGGGCCCTAAATTTAGTTTCACAAGGGAGAGTGGACCACTCCAGAAACCCAGAGTAATTCACACATTGAAAAGAGTGAATTGTAATCCAAAATTTCCTACCTAAGTTTAAAGTAACCATTGAATCTTTGGTGGTTTTTTTCTGCTACAGCTTCAGGTAGAAGTGGTGGGCCCTCAGAAATGATGAGTTGTGTCACATAGATATGCTTGTCACAGTTTTTCCCTGTGAAGAAACTGTATTGCTTAGCCTAAGAATAACTTTAAAATTCACAGAAAGTGAGAACGGTTGAGCAGTTAAAAATAAAAAGTCACAGGAGGACACACTGTTAGGCATAAACATTGAGACCCTTTGAATCAACTTGAGCTGTTGAGCAAACTTAAACATTTTGGGTCAGATCCTGATCCCAGTGAATTCAAAATGATTTGCAGTGATAACTAGTGTTTCTCCTTTTATTTCTGTTTTCCTGCTAATGAGTATCAGATATAACATTGCGAGACTACTCTGTAAACAAAGTGGAAAATTAATCATTTTCAAAGGAACACTTTATTCACGGTAGTCTGTGTAGGGAAGGAATTAAGTATAAGTAAATAAACAATGAAGGTAAATAAGAATATACAGAGAAAGCAAAACCAAGAAGATGCCAGTTAAAAAATTAATGGGTATACAATGAAAGCAAAATAGACCGCTTACGAGGAAAATTCAACAACTGAGTAAAATGCTGAGTAATTTCATCTGTGCATTAAATTATTTGCAATTTCCTGCATAAAAGTAAAAAATAGAACAGAAGTTCAGGCCCTTGTTATGCCAAAGATCTTTTCTTCATCCAAGAGCAGAGGAGCTAGAAGGTTTACACAATTTTATGTCAATTAAAATATTCCATATAAACAATGCATACTTGTCCAAACTAACTGACTTCCACTTCCAATTCTTTCTGGGCAAAGTCTGAGAGAGAAATACTGCATTGCAATATAAAATAAGCAAATTTCATCTATTTTGGAACAAGTGAAGAATTACATGCAGTTCAGATACATCAAAATCTTTCTATCTGGCTGCAGAGGCCTATTATTAGGATGTGTTAAACCTCTCCAGAAACTTCTTTCTACTATTGATAAACAATCCACACATTAAATTAGGAGATTAAGACGTGTTCCTTCCAGTTCTTATGTATGTTTGTCATTAATCCAAAACACATTGCCAAACCTCGACCACAGAAATAGTAAAAATACCAAAGGTCTGGGAAGAGAAATCCTGAGGTCACAAAGAGAAGGTAACTTCAAGGGAGTATCCTGGAAATTAAGTCTTATAAATCTTCATGGGCTGAAAGAAACAAATTCAGCAATTGCATAATGCCATTTTACAGGGCTAAAAATAATAAGAGTCATGGGGTGAATGCCAGGAAAAAAAAAATCACTGGAAAACTTCACAAACATTTATGTTCAAAGAAAAGGCTTGAAGCAAGAAAGTTATTTGATGAGAGCCTCAGTGCACAGTAATGGTGCCTTCTAGCCTCCTGTTTGACATGCCACTTGCTTCGCATGAGTCAGTCATGCTTACAGCAATCATTTACCCAAAACCAGATCCCATTGTGTTCATAATATACATTTCACTAGTGTTGGGGATAAAAGGTCAGTAGAATAATCTCTATTCTATATTCAAAGTAGGCTGATACTCCTGCCTTTCTGGGTAAACTCCATTCTTGCTATAGTGTTTGTTCCTCCATTCTACAGCTTATTTAAAACCATTAAACCACTGCTAGGTAAAACCATTATATTGTAGAAAACGAGGGTGACCCTAAAGATTATCCCATACATGATCCCTAAAGATTTTTCTTGAATAAATGTCTTTTTTAAATGCTATTTTTCCTGCCTTACCCTCTGAGTCTGTTAGAGATTGAAAATCCAAACTTGTCTATCAGCTCAGGCAGGGTACATGCAACCACCTTAATACCTGGGAATTATTAAATTACGCTGCTTTAAAATTCTTGATATTTTACAGCACTTGCTAAGAAAAGTGAGATGATGCAAATAGGACCCTGAGTCTTCAGACTCCCTTTTGTCTGTTATTGTGCTACATGGTTTGGGCAAAATCACAAGGAAGGTGCCAGGACTTTTGCTGCTGATTGCTCACGGCTTTCAGCACATAAACCTCTGGGCTCTGAGAACCAGCCTGTGACCAAGACTGGCAGGCAGCTGTGAGATCTCCACCATGGCAAGCGATGTCAAAGGAGTGGTTTTCCCTTTACCCTAACAGAGCCTGGAGCCAGTCTTTCAACTCAAAAGTACCCCCTTAACATTTTGAGAAAATACCTTTACCATGCTGCCTTTTAAAAGATGAAAACCTAAGCTGAGTTATCAGCCTGCTGTGCTCATCTCTCTAAACAGTGTTAGTGTATTAAATTTTTATGTCATATGCTGCACGTGGTGAATTTTGTTACAATCTTCTTAGAGGAGATTTAGATTCAAGCAAATTGCATGGCCTTATCCTAATCTACATCACACCTGAAACCAGTATGAACAAAGACAATGGAAGAAATATTTTCTCTTTTCTGCCAAGGACTTAATCTGTATTCATTGTGTATAAAGTCGCCACTTAAGTATAACTCTGTGGGGTGCCACTTCCGAACTAGACTGTTGTCTTTGCTGCAGAGCAAACCATTCGGATGACTGCAATTATACCATGCTACCAGGGGGTCCAGCCTGAGCTCTTGAGCCACAGCAGCTTTTGAGCAGTTTGCTTGATGGGGAGTAGGGATGTGCTTGGCACGGGGGTTTATGGATAATCCGATTTCCTACTGATGGAACTGTGTTAGCAGCTGCTGCTGGAGTTGACATTGCTGGCTCACCCCAGAAGCTAGCTGTGCACCCCATTTCAGCTACATCGCCCAGCAGGACCCTGTGACAGCCACTGTCATCTCCTGTACATCTCCTATGCCCTTTCACTACACAAAAGGGGAAGACTACACACATTTTCAGTGAAGCTTGTTCAGGAAATTTCTGCTCTTAACACATTCTCACTGTGCAGTTCCACCCAGAGATGGACTGATAATATTGCTAAGGCAGTCTGATGGGATGGTCCTGTTAACACTGCCTTGGCTGGAGGCTATGGCCATTTCTCTTGTGCCTTCCCTGCATCACAGGTGATCATTTTGTTTTGTTGTTAGCAGGTTTAGGGAACTAACCTGTCAAGAAATAACTCTTGTTTTCTGAGCCAAGCTTCTCTGCTCCCATAGTCCCCAAAGCAGGTAACCGCAGGTCACCGCAGGTCACTGCAGGATCAACCAAGATACAGAGCAAACAGAAGTGTGGAAGGATTAATGGGATGGAAAGTTGCACTTTTTGTCCTTCATCAAGTTGCACTGGAAGTTATGCTATTATGCACTATTTTAGAGGTCCCAAAGCAAATCCAGTCACCAAAATCATCTGGGTTTAAAACCAGAATTCTGTAATCCAGAACTTTTTGGTTATCTGGTTTCTACCCCAGCCTGATGGGCTGCTGGCATAACAGAGGCACTAGGGAGCAGCCACATAGAGCCAGGTGCAGAAACCCATTAATACACCAGGGGAATTGTACAATTCGTCACACAACAAAGCCTTGGTAGGTGACCCACAAACTGAAGAAAATGTTGGTTTCCATTTCCTCAGGGTGAGACCTGAGCATTGCACTAACAGAACTGTGGCCATGGAATCGGTCCTCCCTCCAAATTAAACGAGTCTTTCCCAATTCAACCCCGAGTCAGCAAGAAGTGAGAGAGAAAAGAACGACAAGGCTTCACTGCAGGGAATCTCTTTGTCATATATGACACACTTGTCATGTCTTCGAAGTGCCAGGGTGGGATAGGAGATTCAAAGTCAACTTCTCTGCTAGTGATTTTATAGACCAAAGAGCAGCACAGGACTTTTTTGCTTTCAGTACTCAAAGCTACTTCAAGCATTGGCTAGGTGCTTGGCTTTGCATGTTTTTTTCTCAGTCATATATATTTTTTATTTTTAAAAAAAATTAATAAAAAAGAAAAAGGCAGCAGAAGGGAGGAAAAGAAAAACAGGTGTCATCTAGAAGGGTTGAAAGATTAAGAGAGGCAAATCCAGAGACAGCCAGACCCATGCAACGACTCCAGCTTATGGTAACTTTTTTCCAGAGGTGTCACTACAAGCAAACAACTGCAAATGGAGACTATCCACCTCCAATTTCAGCAATATAACATTTACCCACTTCTTACAGATACCAGACAGGTGAGTAATTTACCACTGCATCTCTCTTCAGTCACTGGGTAGCCACTTACATGGGTAAAAATTGTCCAGCTCTTATTTCAGGAAAGTCTTTTCCATTTCCTTCACATAAAGTTCTAACACATTAATGACATGTAGCTTAGATGACATGAGAGGTGGAACTCTTCCAAAATACATTTCGGTTCCTGTCAGAAAGTACTGCACGCCTTTGTGCAGGAAATTATAAAATAGAAAATAAACATGTAAATATACCATTTCAACACATCCTCTACATCAAAGCAGGCCTGATGGTTTTAATTTCAGCTTTTTGAGGTTTTGTTTTTGTAAGTTGTTGGATTTATTTTGTAGCTCCTGTTTATGAAAAGAACTTTAAAAGAGTTATAAATTACATTTATCAAATGAAGAAAAACTACAACTATAAAGTTCTCAGAAAAAAGGAAATAATGTGAACCATGTATGTGCACTTGTGCGTGGACACACACACACACAAACATATATTTTTAAGCTAGTGACTGCTGAACCACAGACCACATGCAGAAGAGTAAAAACCACCCATAACCAGATGTGCCACTGTAAATCCCATATTTTAGGATTTATTCTGAAATCCTCAGTGCTCAGGAAGGCAGAAGTTCCCACACTATTAGTATCAGCGATATGGATTCCTAGAAAGACAAACTACCTTCAGGTTTCTAAAAATAATCCAAACTCCAGCTGGGAGGTACAGCCCTTGTGAAGTAGAGAGGGGGGTTACCGGAGTGAAAACACATGATTTTGAAAACCATCCAGCACAACACAGAAGTGAGAACAGCAGCGACACATCACTTCAAACCTTCCGAGAACCAAAGGGCTGCAGAAGGAATTCCGCCCTTTCCCACAGCATTAATACCTGGGTGCTGTACCTCACCTGCATATGGCTTGTAGGGCCATGCAGAACCACCCTTTGTTTCACTGTGAAACAGTGGCCTCAGGTTATACCTGAATTTTCCTATAGCAAGAAAGTGTACTGGTGATCAGCTGGAGCAAAATGCTTTGGTTCTCTGCTATATCCAGAGCTGAATAGGAAACTCCAATTCAGAGGTCTCCTTCAAGCTATAAAAATAAAGCAAGGCTGTTCCCAGGGAACGGAGAAAAAGTCATTTCCAAAGTCCCTATCCAGCTACAAATACAAGAACAAATAGCTTTTTTACCTTGGAATATCTCTCACTGATCTAGTAGAGCAAAGTTTGTTGATATTCAGGGTTGCAAACCCATTTATTTACTCAGGCTTTTGTCTGTCAGCATAGTTTGAAGAGGTCGCTTTGAGAGATCAATTTTTTTTCCTGGGGGTTTCTTCAGAGCTACCACAATTTGCTATTGCGTCTGTTTAGAGGCTTTAATTTGTGGTTTTCAAGATTGCATAACTGCACAGAGAGGTGGTGAGAGGCCCACATGAATAGTTCAAAATAAGTTTGACAATATAGTAAATATCTACTCAGTAATTTTTCCTGGACTGAGCACAATGGAATGCCAAATAAGTTATTAATTAGTCTAGTGTATGAACGTGGCTTTATGAGAGCTGGGATATACACTTCCACTTAGATGCTAAAATGCTGAATTACCTTCACTTGCTGTTGACACCAGCTAAAGACAATGCACCGGAGGGCTGCAAATCAGGCATCTGATTGGATTGCTGTAAACCAGCGTATTCAGAACTAGATAAAGAAAAAATAAAATGAGATTTTAATTTTGCCTTTTATTCAGAGCTCTCGTAATAAGTTACATAAAAATGAAGCAAGCTGCCTAGACTCCCATGAGGAAGTTTAGTATTCATTTTTCCATTTTGCAGATGTTAGATGGGAGGCACAGACATGCACAGTCACTTTTGGAGAAGTATGGGCTGCACCTGGGGACGTTGCAGGTCCTCAGGGCCTTTGGGAATCTGCACCCGGAAATGAGGCACTCAGGACCCACAGGCACATAGAATGCTTGGGTTGCATGTATGGCAGGCACCTGAGTGAGTGGCAGCTGCAGCAGCAGCTATGGGATGCATGAGCTGCATTTGCATAGCAGAGGGCAGTGTTCAGCATTTTGGACAACTCGTATCCCTTTCTGAGGAAGCTGGTGAGGAAATTATGTGCATGCTGCAAGCTGGGAACCCTGCAACAATGGAGCGGCAAGACTGTGTGCAGAGGCACCGAACGAGATTTAAGCTCTGTACGTCTGGGACAGGTCTCCATCTAGTTCAGCAGGAAGGAATTTACAGTCCATAGAATCCTTCTGATGGGTAAAGACAGAATGTGTCCAGTGGGTGCTCAGCCCTGTGTCCTGTGAGCGTTTTGCTACTGACACACAACCCATCCACCCCCAAAACACTCGCACAGCCCCTCTGTGGACAGTACACAGGTCTGCCTTGCCATGCCCATGAGGTGACACTTCAGCCTTCTCTTTGAGGACTTTGCCAGACCTACTCCCACGAGAAGCTTGTGTTTATACATCACTCGACAGGTGCAGAAGACTACTGCTGGCTCCTCCTGGAATGCCGTAAAGGGGTGCCCACCCTGGCTTGCCGCTCACCTGGGCACAGCAGAATCTGAGAGAACAGGGGGACGGACAATCGCAGGCGCGGCGCTCCCTTGCTCTGCAGCGTGCCCTGCGCCCCCGGCCGCGGTGCTGGCTCCCGGGCTTTCCCCGCTGCCCGGGACGCGCCGTGCAGGGTGCGGGCAGGTGCGGGGTGCAGGCAGGTATGGGGTGTGGGGTGCGGACAGGTGAGGGCAGGTGCGGTGTACGAGCAGGTGTAGGGTGCAGGGTGCGGACAGGTGCGGGGCGTGGACAGGTGCGGGTTGCAGAGTGCGGGAAGGTGCGCGGTGCAGAGTGCGGGCAGGTGCGGGGTGCGGGGTGCAGCGTGCGGGCAGGTGCGGGGTGCTAGGTCAGGCAGGTGCGGGGTGCAGAGTGAGGGCAGGTGCGGGGTGCCGGGTGCGGGCAGGTGCGGGGTGCAGAGTGCGGGCCG
>JAWWMP010000165.1:52715847-52774019 GCA_035047865.1 Dendrocincla tyrannina
GGTCCGGCCTGGCCCGCCCGCACCGCGCCCAGCGGGGCAGCGCCCGCCGCCCGTCCCGGAGGATGCGGGCGCGGCAGCGCGTTCGAGCCCCGGGTGCCCCCGCGGCTTCGGGGCGTGCGGCGGGGCGAGGGCCGTGCCCGGGGTGGGGGGACCGGGCTGCCGGAGAGGGCAGCGGAGGAAGGCGCGGGAGGGACGCGGCGCGGGCGGCCAGTCCCTGTCACCTGCAGGCGCTGCCGGGACGGCCCCGCACTCGCACTGCCCGCGGGGAGCCGCGCTGGGGCCGGGCCGTGCCTGTTGCATTGTCCTTGGCGGGGCCGCCTGTGAGCGCCCGCCGCTATCTGCGGCCGGGGACCCCGGCGGTGCCCTGCCTCCGACTCTGTGCCGTGCCTGATAGCGGCTGCACCCTGCTCCGTTGCACGTCCCTCGCGGCTCCCGCCGGGGCTCTCTCCCCTTTTGTCTGTGTATTTTTAGGTCATTAGAGTGGAGGGGTAGGTAATCCCCAGGCTCAAGTTCCAGAGGGGCGGGTTCTGGCCGGAGGTGGAGTCACTTTTCATTTAAATCCCTGACTATAAAATGGGCTTAAAGAGAAGCGGGATCTCAGCTGTGCTGCACAGACCCCGGCACGCAGGGTGTGTGGGGGCCCCCCGGCAGCCAGCGCCCTGCAGCACAAGCCGCTGCGATGCTCCACTCCCTCGGCGTTCACACCTTGCAGCTGCTCACCCAGGCGGCCGCCTGCATTCTCCTCTTTCCCCGCTTCCTGCTCACCGCCGTGATGCTCTGGCTCCTGGATTTTCTGTGCATTAGGAAGAAGATGCTGACGATGCCCACGGCGGAGGAGGCAGCCAGCGCCAGCGAGGGGCCGCCCCCCGACGACCCCCCGGTCTGCGTGTCCGACTCCAACCGCATGTTCACGCTGGAGTCGCTGAAAGCCGTGTGGCATGGGCAGAAGCTGGACTTCTTCAAGTCAGCGCACGTGGGTTCCTTGGCCCCCAACCCCGAGGTGATCCAGCTGGACGGGCAGAAGAGGCTCCGCATCCTGGACTTCGCCCGCGGCAAGAGACCCCTCATCCTCAACTTCGGCAGCTGCACCTGACCCCCGTTCATGGCCCGCCTGAGGTCCTTCCAGCGCCTGGCCGCGCACTTCGTGGACATTGCCGACTTCCTGCTGGTGTACATCGAAGAAGCACACCCGTCCGACGGCTGGGTCAGCTCGGACGCAGCCTACAACATCCCCAAGCACCAGTGCCTCCAGGACAGGCTGCGGGCAGCTCAGCTGATGAGGGAAGGGGCGCCCGATTGCCCCCTGGCCGTGGACACCATGGACAATGCTTCCAGCGCCGCCTACGGTGCCTACTTCGAGAGGCTCTACATCATCCAGGAGGAGAAGGTGATGTACCAAGGAGGTAGAGGACCAGAGGGCTACAAGATCTCGGAGCTGAGGAGCTGGCTAGACCAGTACAAAACCCGGCTCCAGAGCCCCAGCACGGTGGTCATCCAAGTGTAAAAAGGACCTGGCAAAAAACGCAGGGGTGGAGAGGCGAGGGAGGGCGGGAGGAGAGGTGGGGAGGGAGAAGGCACTGCGTCGCGGATGGCAGGAGCTGTCTTCCCGCGGGGACACTCGAAGGAGGCTGCTGTGCGAGCTTTCGAGCAAGA
Organism: Dendrocincla tyrannina; assembly: GCA_035047865.1. Lineage (NCBI taxonomy): Eukaryota > Metazoa > Chordata > Aves > Passeriformes > Dendrocolaptidae > Dendrocincla > Dendrocincla tyrannina. The sequence continues at coordinate 52,717,501 of JAWWMP010000165.1, forward strand.
TGTGCCATAGTCCTTTCTCTATTCAAATCATGTTGATTTGCCAGCCACGGTCTGTCAATACTGTATTTCCATGTGCGTTTTGTAAATAACTCTCTTTTTTCCTTTTTTTCTTCTTTTCTTTTTGAGAAGCGTTTACTATTTTTTAAGGAGGCTCTCTTCCTACGGGATCTGTTCCCAGCTGCGTGTGTGCGCGGGTGTGTGTCTGAAAAGTTGTGTACAAGTGCTCCGTGCTGCCTAGCAAGTGCTAACTGGGATTTCTAGTATTTCTTTGTGATGACCGATTTTGAAATGGGTTTCTCTAATGCCAGGAAATCGCGTCTGATGTTGTCAAATACTAGAACTGCCAATAGCCAGAGCTGGACGGAATGTCCTATTTATGTGGGGGGGTTTTGTAAGACGTTCGTTCACCTTCCTTTTTTTTATGAATTTTTTTAAATAATAAAGGTTGAGTAAATACACGTCTAACCTTGACTGCCTTTCTCTGCCTGTAAACCGCTACGTTCACTTTCCCTTTTGCCAACCTCGCAACACCCTTCCCGCAGCCCAGGAGGGGCAGGCGAAGCTGCAGGAGGGAGAGGATGCGCTGCTGGGGGCTCGGGGGCGCCGAGCTCTCGCTCGGCTATGGCAGGAGCGCTCACCGCCCGCGACCCGGCGGAGAGTGGGAGTACTCGGTGTCCCCAGGGGGAAATCCAGACCTCCGAGGCTCCCGGGGGAAGAGACCGGCCAGGAGGACCGCGCGATCCCTCTGTGACCCTGGCGAGCAGCCCCGGGGAGAGCGAAGGTGCAGGGCTGACCGGCTCCGTGCGGGCGAATGAATGCCGGCAAAAAAAACACAGGCAGGGGAAAGCCGTTCTGGGCTGCAGAGCCGCCCCGACGAGGACGCCCCGTCTCCGGTACGCGGGCGGTGCCGGGCAGGAGCCCGGTCTGGGGCATCGCGCCCCGCACCTGCGGCAAGGCGGGGCTGCGGGGCGAGGGCAGGAGGGCAGGAGGGCAGCGCCCAGCCCGGCAGTGAGAGGCTCAACCCCCTCACCGGGGACCGGCTTCAAAGGGTGCGGGGTGCCGGATCTTGCTCCCTCGGAACCCGACAAGTGAGACCGGGCTTGGAGAGCATCCCGCAACCGCCGCAGGAGCCGCCCAGAATCAGCGGGTCTTTAAGGACCTCCCGTGGCGCCTCTGAACGCCTCCTCGTTCTTCACGGCAGCGGGACGAGGCGTCCGAGCTGTTAAGCCCCCAAGGTTTGGAGGGGGGTGCCCGGCCCTGTGTCAGAGCAAGCCGAGAAGGCCGCTCTGCGCAGCTGGGCACGGAGCCGCGCCCGCGATGCTGAATTAAACCTGAGGAAAGCTGTTTGTAGGGGCGTAATAGCCCCTGTCGTGACCGTGACACGGTTCCTCTGGACCCGTAGTATTCCTGTCCCTCAACATTCATGGTTTAGAACAGCGTAACCGCTCTCGTCGCTTCCCTAACACAAGCAGCACCGGATGGTCCCTCACATTGAAATAAGACGCTCCAAGTCCGCTCCTCCGTCCCCTTTGCCCCCGAAGCCCCCGCCCTCGGTGGGAGCGCAACGCCCCTGAAAATCGCTCTGCTGAGGTGTAGGAAGATCCGGCTCAGGTGCCCGCTTCGGGCTTCGCGACGCGCCTGGCCATTTCTTCTGCTCTGACGGCCTCTACATCCTATTCTGCCCCTTCACCTTTCCACTGCCCCCGAGGGCGGGTTCCCGGCCGGACCCCCGGCACCGGGCTCAGTGCTGCACCAGCTCCGCCCGGCTCGGCAGCCTCCGGTAGATGCTGGGGCAGCGGGACGAGAGCCCACCCTGAGGAGCCAGGGGCTTGCCTCCCCTGGCTGCGCTCTGGCCGCCAAGCACAGAGCCCTCGGCGAAGCTCCGGAGTAGAGGGGCGCCCCGGCGGCAGCCCCGGCCGTGCAGAGTGCGCCAGGGCATCCCCCCGCTCCTCCGGGCGCGGGCACAGCAAAGGTGTCGATGCCTGAGCCTCGGCCAGCCGCCGTCAGTGCCTCCCGCCTGGTGCATGGGCACACCAGCCTCGGCTCCTCCCGGCACCCCACGGGGGACGAACGAGCGCTCTTCCCTGGCACCAGACTCCAGGCACCAACAAAGGTCGCCCTGCCCCGGTGCGGGACAGCAGCGCCCCCCGTCTGGCCCTGGCCCTGTCCCCGCAGCGCCTTTCCCAGCCCCGCGCAAGTCGTGTCCTGAAAACCAAAGGTAGAGGAGCAGCGGGTCTCCTCTCGGCTACAAGGGCAGCCTCTGGGTACGCGATTACTCTTTTTTCTTTTTTTTTTCTTTCTCTCTACAGCTTGGTTTTCCTTACTTTACAATAAAGCCATTCTTTGCTTTCTCACCTCGTTATCTCTTTCCCTCATCCGCTTTTGGCACGCTTTAGTTGTAATCCGAAATTACAGGCAAACCCGGGGCACGTCCCCACCCTGGCCCGGCCTCCAGGACATTTGCCGGTCATACGGACTTCTGTGATCAGTGTCCTTACGTGGGCTTTAATAGTAACAGAAACAGCCTCGTCTTTACTCTACTACTAGCAGGTTTTGGTCAAAGGCTATCTGAGGTCAGGCTTTTTTTCTTTTTTCTTTTTTTTTTTTTCCTAAATAAGTCAGCTCTCTAAAGCTACATTCCTCCTTTAAACCGAACACAGAGCTCTTATTTATCACTTTCTCTTTAATCAGCAACAGAAGAAAAATTTGCTACGAATTCCTGGAATCCCTGAAAGAGATCACACTTTTCCTTTGCACAAATCAAAGTTATCTGCTTCTATTATGTCCTCCACTTAAAATGAATCATAAACCTCCATCCCACTGAGCTTTCTCGGGGATACTTGTTTAGCACAGACGAGAACAATACGCTGTACATCTAAAGAGCCCAGGGCGGCAGAAGCCTCTCCGGCTGATACAAAGGATTGAGAAACGTCCTATCTTTAAAACGCATTTTTAGTGCCTTTCCACCTCCCTAGTGCAGACAAACAGAAGTCAGAGAGCAAGAAGAGATTTATCAGGGAAAGATCTGAGCGGTGATTACATGTTCTGTCAATAATTAATTGAATTATGTCCTCATCATAATTACATACATAGTCCTCTAGCCAGGAGGAGAAAAGAAAGAAGGAAGTTGTGGTGTGGTCGGAGGGGGATCTCAGGACATGGTTCCAGTCATTAAAAATGTGATGTAACATTGCAATCTGCTGTATTCTGAGGCACAAATGGGGAAACACAAATGAAACCAACTACTAAAATATTATTTGCTTTACAGCAGGGACACAGAAAAAGCACTTGCCATCATTAGTTGTTTTCAATACTACTTTCTGCTGAGGATTTAAAGGCATTTTACAGTGTAAAAACCAGAGGTCTTACTCATTTGATCTACAAGCTGTATGTTTTTGGTTTTGTATTGTTCACCACATGCTATCTGACTATATTGGATATTTATGATATTTGAAATAAAAATTTCAATCAGTCCAGAAATTAAAAGTGGTCTAGCAAAGCATCCTATACTCAATATAAACGTAGAAATGATGCATTCAAAGAATCTTGCAAGCTAATTCTTAGTCTGACACTAATTTTTCTGTACTTCTTCCAGTCATAAGGGAGATCATCATATCATTATTAATTTATTATTTACGAAGAGCTGTTAGAGTACTCTTTTGGTACACAAATGCAAGAAAACAAAGAGCTCGATTCAGTTCTCACACAAGTTTTGCACTGGTGTAACTTCAATGACACGGGTGTAGTCACTTCAGAACCACCTGGGTGTAATTATGATCAAAATCTGGGCTATTGCACTTCCTTTGCCTTTCTAATGGTTCAAAACCTCTATTTTTTTCTACAGCATGCTGCAGAAGACAGACAGCTGTTTGAATACAGAGCTCAAAAATCATTCTCAAGTTCCTTCTCACTGGCAATGCCAGTGTGCCATATCCTGCCAGAATTTAGGCATGTCAGCACATTTCCTTGCCACTCTGCACCCTTCCTTATAGCATGAGAGTTGTAAACCCCTTCGATATGTGTTTCCTTCCGCTTGTTAAGGCACATCCTCCTGGTGTCTTGAGCTTTCGATCAGGTAGCTTTTCATTCTAATTGCTTTTAAGCATCCAGCTGCCAAAAGGAATTTGACACCTGCTTCCTTCTTCACAAATTTCTCCTTTCAGACAAATGTTTGATGATGCCTCTTGACAAGGGGTTCATTTATGACCTCCACTTAATTGACTAATTCATGCATTTCTCATCTTTTTGGCCTTCCACCTGCTTCTTCAGAGATTTTGGAAGTGGTTTACAGTGGTAAATGCACTAACAATCAGCAGCCAAAAACATCTTAACTAGAACAGCAAACAGTACTCAGTACTTCCTATGTGAAAATGCAATACAGGACAAGGTTAAAATCCTTCAGCTAATGTATTTTTCATAAGAATTCTTCTGAGGGTATAATGCTTAATACCCTCAAAAGCAAGGATCCCTCAGTCTGGTCCACGGAGGTCCTGTGCCCATCAAACTTAGAAGATCAGGCCTATCTGATGTTTCCTCTCTCTTTTGCAAGTTAATAGATCCATCCTCACTTTGTGTTTTCTTTGTTAAGAACCACGGCAAAGTCTTTGATCTTTTCTGCCCTCTCACCTTCTCAGGTTTATAAAGCAATTAATGCTTTATCAGTTTGCATTTGACCAGACTTTCACACCCATTCCAAGGTACCCCAGGCTGGATTTTGAGGGTGATATTTCTATTTTCTCAGTGCATCTTGCTTTTCTTGCCTGAAGAATCAGTCAGGATGTACATTCTCTGTAACAGACAAAATTCAGTATACTTATTTAATCACCACAGGCTATCAGGTGGTAGCACAATTCAATGTGAGGAAAAAAATTTAATTGTGTGATTATTTTCCATTTGTGATGAAGGACAACCAGGAAAGAATAGGGCAGAAGGCTGCTGTCAACTAGATTTGCAGCACATGGACATAGAGAACATACTGCACTACTAACACACAGACACCTGCATACCATGGCAGAGATCAAAATTAGCCCAAAGTGGGTTTGGAACATTGGAAGCGGAGAGGCAGGGAGTTGTTCATTTTATAGAATAAAATAGTTCAAAAAGTGGTAATTACACAAAAATTTAAACAAATTACCAAGTTCATTTCTATTTCTTCTTACTCAGGAGTGGAACACATCCATTGCATGTATGTCAGTGAATAATGAACAGTTCTGGGGAAATAGTTACCTTGTTCTCTCAATTTAATCTTTTTTCCTTCTCACTGTGTATTTCCTTCTCTAGAATGCATACTGCCAGAATGATTATGCTGAGCTCTAGTTTTTTTGATGTTCTTTCAGACCTATAGGTGTTTCAGTTGTGATGTATCTCTGATACCAAATAATCTACCATGACATCAAACTGCGCCAATAGTTCTATCTACCTGATTAGAGCAAAGGCATGGTAAGCAAAAGCAACAGAAGAATTTGGAACTATTCCCAAAACTGACCTGCAAGACCTCTCCTATTCCCATGAGATGTTTCCGCTTGACTCATTCAGCAAAAATAATTTCCTGAAATTAACTACTGGGAGGAACAGAAAGGAAGAAAAAAGAGCAGATTGAGGGAAATTGTCATGAATCTTCTGTTTGGTTTTGCCTTGTTTTTGTTTTGTTTGGGTTTTTTTACTGGCTGAACTTTAAAAGTTTTCAACTGCATTCTCATTAACACAAAGACAGGTTTGGAGGAACTATGTAGTGATCTACCAGCAGAACTGAAACAAACTGGTAGGTACCACAGAAATACATCTATGTTTTCTAAAGTTGGATAGAAAGCTGTCCAGAGAGAAGGCTATTAGCCCTGCAGACACTGCAGGAGACTGGAAAGGTCTCCTTTGTCTTTTGCCACACATTCTGTGAACTCACCCTGAAATCTTCTATCTTGTTAACAAATATAAGCCCTAAAAAAGAGCTTTGACAGCAAGGAATACCAGAGTTTGTTTTATCTTTCCAGTTACTGAACATGCCCACTGACTCACAATTCCTCTTGAGATTTGTCAAGCTCCTCTTGCTCAACACAATGACAGTGGTTCAGGGGCCGGACAACAGGGAAGAAGCCATTGAGCACCTGGGGTCTGTGAGAGAGACTGCAGCATGGTCTTACAAATCCATGAGATGAGGCCCAAACTGTGGACAATGAAAAGAGGGAGATGGTTATCTATTTCCCATGCACAGCACTGACAGATGACAGATATGCCCAGCTAAATATTGTCTGTGAAACCTGGTACTATTTTTAATACCAGGTGACCAATTGGGGCATTCATTGTAATGCCCACGTCATTTGTTTTTAGGCAATGGATGTGTCATCATTGCAAAATGGAATTTGGTTTTTTTGGAAAAGAAACCAACACTTAAGCCATACTTTTGAGCAAGTCAAAAGACACCCAAGGGTATGATTGCCTTGTATGCTGCTCTTTTTAATAAGGCCAAAGAAAAGCATAACTGGATGGGATCATAATCATCTGCTGCTTTAATGCAGACAATCAAAGAAGGCTCCTTACTGATGGCTGTAAATTCATCATTATGGATACCACTCAGAGTCATTTGGCATGACATTTTTTATGCACAGAACAGAAAAGTGCAGTATTAGCTCCTGAGTGACTGGATGAGTTGTACATCCATTAATGGGCATATCAGAAAATGTTTCCCAGCTCCGACTTATCTCCTACACAAATTGAGGAGATGCAGATTGCCTTGCAGTTGTTTACTCAAATTTTTGGTGCATTTTTTCATTTTGTCCAAAGTCCTGTTTATTTGAGAACCTGCTATCATCATGCATTGTAGATTTTACTGCTGACTCTGAGATCACAACAGCCTGGCAATAGGAGAGAAAATGAGTTGCACTAACTCCATACCAAATAAACATTTCTCTGTTCACTGCTTTGGGAAGTGAAGGAACTGGTAGATTACAAGGCCAGGAAAGGTGGACAAATTTTTGATCAAGTTTTTTATCCACCCAAGTTGTGAGTTCAGCCTGGTTAAAATCCACAGTTGTCCATCTGAAATCTGCAAAATTATTCAAACAAGAATTCAATATAACACAAAAACATTAAAAGTAAAACTGAAAAAAACCCTATACTCATTTTCATAATCGACTGCCATTTTCATTTATGATGTTTCATTTCTAAATATAACAGATATGTTTTTAAGAAAAAAACACCAAATATAAAAATAAAAAATCTAAAAGTTTAATTTTCCATTTTGACCAACTCAAAAATCTACATTTTCCTGTTATGCAAATGAAATTAAATATACATTATGCAAACTCCCTGTTCTGTAGTCCTTTTTCCTGTTCATGAATTGTTCAGGAACTGGTTGTGATCTGTTAATTTATTCGTTATCCACACACTTCATCAATCAAATTACATGAAAAATTTCAGCCAAGAATGTATCAACTAATTGTTCACTTAGGATATTTATTTAACTGTGATATATAACCATCTCTTTCACGAATGGTGTCATATTTGTCCCCCTGCTGATTATATGACTTTTTTTTCAGACAGGAAATATTAAATATCAAGTCATGGCATTTTCAGATGTAAATTATCAGATGAATAATCATTAAATGTTTAAAAGAAGTACAAAGTTTCTACCTAGACAGCAACATTATCCACCTTTAAGCCATCAACACATTTTCAGAACTCTGAACCAATATATTTTAATTACTAATATGCACAAACTATAGTTTACAGGAGAACCTAGATAATAAGAATGCTTTTAAAAATAATAAATAAATAATAAAAAAGCCTAGTTTTCAATGTCTAGGCTTCCAGTATAAACAATATCTTTTCCCCCTGTAAACAATAGAGAGAATTCAATTCTACCTCAGCTGCCAGTTAGGACATTCACTTAAAGGAGGATATTCTGGTACAAGACCAGCCCATGTCCATGGACCTGAATCTGGAAATTCCATATCCTGGACAATATCACAGCCTCTGAACTATACAAGCCATTTTCTTTGAACTTTAGGGGAAGAAGTACTGACCAGTACTTGTGGGGGCTGGTGGGAAGAAAACTGCTCACTTTCCTAGCAAAGCTACTTCCTTAGGCTATAAAACAGCTGTGTCACAGGATGAAGCAAAACGTCAGGTACATGTTGTAACTGTCAGGCTGCGGTTTAATTCCAGATGGATCACCATTCTTCTTTATTTTATTCTGACCAGAAAGTCTGTTCTGTCTTGAGAAAGCTTCCCAACATTTAACCAATACATTCCCTCATAAAACAGCTGAATTTACCAGACATTTACACACACTCCAAACAAAACTCCCCCAAAACACCCAAAAAAACCCCCAAACAAACAAAACCCTGAAACCAAAGCAAACTTCAAAAAAAAATAAAAAGGAAAGTTTTATTCAAAACTTTCAGGTCAGCTCAGAGATGGGCTTTGGGCTTTTGGACTCACATGTAACTGCTTTCATTGTCGGATTGGTCAACATGGTTACTTATCTTGCCCTGCTGTGCATATGACCAAACATTGTGTAGGCAGGCATGCTGGCCAATAAAACCTCAAAGAGCAGGGAAACACTCCCATCAATGCAGGCAACTGTTCTCAGTCTAAATAATTGTCTTGTCATATCTCCCCAGGCCCATTCTCTTTCCCTTCTTTCTCTCTCTCCTGCATTTCCTCAGAGATGTTCTTTCCCCGTCAACATAGCCTCATGTTACTTCTCTGCAGCTCTGCTGCCCTCCATTCTAAAATCTGGCATTACAGTGAAACTTCCAAGAATTCCATTCTCTGAAGCATTATGAGTCACACTGTAGTCCTCAGCAATATTTTTAAAACACCAATGTTTTTTTAATCACTCTTGAGACCCACAGAAGAAAGTAAGGATATTATCTTGCTAACTTACAGTCGTGGTTGTTTTTTCTATTGCCACCCACACTCTCTCATCTTTCTCCAGATACTCTGCTCCAGTCTCTCAATAGTGCAAGCATATGGTATTCAAGCATGCCAGAGTCTGACTTCAAGTTTTAGTCATTTTTCTTCCTGTAAAAAGGATGGAGGGACATTAAGCCCATGACCACTTGAGAGCTTTCTTTATATAAAAGTTTTATTAGGGTTTATACTTAAAAAAAAATATATGCTATACTGTAAAACTTACAAAGAAACATCAGATCTGAGCCATAATTCATCATATCTGAATACCAGCAGTGCCATGTGTCTGGTATGCCAGAGGCAGCACAGAATTCACTGGTGCAACAGTGAATATAGGAAGGGGAGAATTTATGCCTGCTCCTGGCAGTGATTTCCAAAGAAGCCTTTTTAACAGAGGAGATGGTTATGTTTAGGAGCTGCAGTTGTAAATACTATCCCTGATAATAAAATCATAAATCTTTATTCTACTGTTTGAAGAACTCTCCATTTTAATTGGGAAAAAAAATCCACATTACTAAGCCATAGTAAAGTTACCAGTTAATTTTCATTGTATGTTTCAATGCTTCCTCCTTTTTCTTGAGCAGGAGGGATGAGGCAGCTTGTATTACGAAACAGTTATTTGCAGCTCAGGACCGAAGTTGCACAAATTGCTGTTATCTGCTGTGCAGATGCTCATGTGACACAGAGTAAACAGACCTTAAGGTAAGCACATTACACTGCACCATGGGCATTCAATAAAGAGGATCCCTAAAGACAGCAGCTGAGTTCTACAGAGATCAGCTTCTTGCATGAAGCATTCGAGGATGACTGGCTGCCCCATGATAGTCTTTAGAAAAAGCTGCCAGGAAATAAGAGGACAAAGAGACCTAGATTTCAAATTACCAGCTGATCATGTGAAGAGAAGTACATACTTGGGTCTCAAAAGTTACTGAAAAATGGTCAGTGAGCTTGCCTGTGCAAGAGATGGTTGAGAGAACTGTGAAAATAAACACATCATTGAGAAATGGAGGTAGGATGAGTGAGATTCACTTAAGAAAAGGCGAGAACAGTGTTAAGAGAAATAGAAAAGAATCCATATTAAATAGTAGCATTAATGCAGTAAGCCAGAAAACTACAAATCATCAAGACTCCTCAAGAATCAAAGTTAGATGAACAGTTGTATACACACTTATGTATTTATTTGTCTACATAAAAGACATTTATACTGAAACTGCTCATTTTACATCTAGCTGATATAGGTCTTTTCTGTCTCACTATCTCATACCCGCGAGTGTGGCAAAGCAATAAACTTGCCTTTCATTTTAGTAGGATTTACTTCTACTCTATGTGTCTTTAAGAAATCTTGACCGATTTTTTTTATTGTACCAATACTAAAATTCTGGAGAATTCTGTAACTCCTGGGCTGCATCAAAAGCAGCGTGGCCAGCAGGTCAAGGGAGGTGGTTCTACCCCTCTACTCTGCCCTTGTGAGACCCCACCTGGAGCACTGCGTGCAGCTCCGGGATCCCCAGCACAAGAAAGACATGAACCTGTTCCAGCAAGTCCAGAGGAGGGCCATGAAAACTGTCAGAAGGCTGAAGCAGCTCCCCTACCAGGACAGGCTGAGAGGGTTGTTCAGCCTGGAGAAAAGAACTGTCCAGGGAGAACTAATCATGGCCTTCTAGTACCAAAAGGGGCCTTCTAAAAAAAGGAGAGCAACTTTATACACAGATAACTAGGGATAGACAAGGGGGAAAAGGTTTTAAATTAAAAGATGAAAGACTTAGATCAGATATAAGGAAGACATTCTTTACTCAGAGTGTAGTGAAACACAGGAACAGGCTGCCCAGAGAAGTTGTGGATGCCCCATCCCTGGAAATGTTTGAGGCCAAGTTGGATAGGGCTTGGAGCAATGTGGTCCACTGGAAAGTGGGAGGGGGGTTGGAACTAGATGAGCTTTAAGGGCCCTTCCAACCCAAACCATTCTGTGATTCTATGATTCTAAGATGCTGTAACTACTAGGACAAGATGTTTAAAAATTGCTTTACTCTTTGTGGGTGTTTTCCTAAGATCAAAAAGAAAAAAATCTAGGAAATAGGGCCAAAATACTAGTACAGTTATTAGTCTAATGTTAAACTTTTAAATCCATATTCAGTTTCCCTAGTCTCAGTAAAGTTGTTATGCCTCAGCAAATGGCTATGAGATACAACTTGGCTAAACATCACACTGTCTATACAATCATCAACATTATAGATTCAGGAACCTACTTAAATAAGGCATCCAGTTTTGAACATCTGTCATAAGAGTGTAGCAGCGATGGGCTCATATATGTGGTAACTGCTGATGTCATTGATCAGCTGTAAAGATTTCAATTTCTCACAGAAGCTATCAATACCAAAACAGCACCTCCTTAAGCCCTTTCTGTTTCCTTATTTTGTGCTACTTCAAAGAAGAAGAATATTCTCATCTTCTCTGAACACCCCTCACTGTGATTTGGTGCCTTGGACAGAACATGGTGCGACAGACACTACAACCAACCCGTGGTCTGGGCAGCACACATCAGGCCTAGCAAGGGCAACGCCATCCGCCAAAGATCATCAGCTAAAGCTTCCAGGTTACTCTGAATCATCCTCCATGTGGCCCTTCATGATACCTCTTGCTGGTTTTTCAGCAATAATTAAAAACAGGCGGCAGTTACACCATTTCTGTAAGTTTAAAGCAAGCTGAAAATGAGAATTGAGTTGCTTGTTGCTACATTTTCAACAGCAGAAACTGTCAACAGCACAGGCAATTTTTGGCTGAATCTACCACTGCTTTATTCAGTGCTTCATGAGCAGAAAAGCCAACTGACACAACAGGGAAATCTTGCACATACAAAGTATGAAGGCCCGAAAATGAGGACTGTTGTGAAATTTAGAAATGTGATATTGATGTGAATGTGCATGTCTCTAAAACAGTCTCTTCGATTACAGATCTCAGATATGTATATGCCAGACATCGCTGAATGAAAGCCAAAGCCTAGATTAATTCACTTGCTATAAAAGTTGCCTACATATGTATCTGAAAATCAAAACACGGAAAATAATATCGGAGAGCTCAAAAAGAAAATCATACTTAATTAGCTACAGGTTAGTAACTAATTAGCACAGATTCAGGAACTTACCTTGAAGAATTTTTTGTTTTGTTTTGTTTGTGGGTTTTTTCTTGCATAAAATAAACTTCTGGAATTTGGTTTCTTTATAGGCATTCTTTAATGAAGTCTCCACTGGTAATGATTTAGTCAGAAAAATATGTGATATCTTGTTCATTCTTACCTTCTTTTTCTATAAAACCTCCCCTCAATACTTTACAAAAAAAAAAGGCACAAAATAGTACTTGGGGGAATCAAAGGCTAAATATTCAAACAATTTAGAAGACAAAGACTGCATATTTTAACAAGCCTACTCTACCATGGCAATGATGGTATGATGGGAGTTACAGCTGTGACAGAGATTTTAACTGGGGAAGAATCAATGGAGATTTGCAGATGGACGTCATGGGTCCAAAATGTACGAGGCTTGTCTAAAGGAACACGGGTACAAGATGACCAGTTAACTGCAGCATTGCCCTTCTGTACTTGGATATTCTGGTGCATATGTCTTGGATTTTCATGAAACTTTGGGAAAATTCACAGGCCTTGAAAAGAAAGAAGCTACCGTGGCAAAAGAGGAATGGTCCTCTTCAGTATTATTAGGTTTTTTCAAGTTAGGAGAGAAAAGAAGGAATGAACAGTCAGTTGTCAAAGGGAAGAAGGATGTTTGCAAGGTGTTACAAGGTCTCTGCTGGAATCTCTGCTGTTCAGTGTGGTCCTGAGTGATCTCAAATACAGAGTAAACAGTAACTTTACACATTTTGCTGGTGACCTGAAATTACTCGGGGTAGTCAAAAGTAAAGTTTTTTGAGGCAAAGTATAGAAGCACCTTGCAGTCCCAAAAGACTAGCTGGTAAATTGGCCATTTCTAAGATGGGAAAAAAGGTGTATACACATTTTTGCACATGGCAGCTGCGAGGTGTAACTCTGCACAATAAAGTCTACAGAGATTTTAGTGATTTAATGAAGCTGCCTATTAATTTATATCAGTGATTCAGAGTATTCCTGACAGTGCCTTTTAATTTCAGTGAAAGTTGATGTCTTTTAGACTACCACAGTAATTTTCATAATTCTTTTGGGGATTGATTTTCTCTGTCTTTACAGTGCTTAATAAATACAAACTAATTACCTTAACACTGTATGATGTCAATAAACTATATAACCCTCTTTCTCACGAACAAAAACTGAGGTATTTCGGTTAAATTAATTGAACAAAGTGCTAAAAATATGTCAAGTAACTCTCCACTAGAAAATTTTCATTTCCACTGTACCCCCTATTAAAAGAAATTAAATTAAAAGATTTCCTTGAGAAAGTGGAAAACATTTTTAAAATGTAGATATATTTCAATCAGACATTTCTGGAAAAGAAAGGTTCAAATTTTCACATTACAAAAAATTACAAGTGTTTAACTGAATGCCTTTATTTTAGCCAAACACTACAATTCAAACAACCCAAAGCAGTATTATATTGACTCTTTTTTTTTTTTTTCCTGAAGATGTTCAAGAATTTGTCTTTTTTGTTCCCACTTGGCATGACTTTCTTTGACAAAGTATCAGCTTTTTCTGAGAAACAAACAAGTTCATTCCCTGAACAAATCAGAATCTGTTTGTCCATTACATGCCATGGGCTGACAACACCACAAAACTACCTTTGAGGAATTCTTAACACTTTTTGTGTAGAAATAGTATCTGTCTGGTAGTATCTCTTCATAGATTAAATTTTCTGGGTAGAGTACGTCCCTGTTGATTAACAGTCCCTGAAACATCCTACAAGAGGTTTGTAAGCATGTAAGGGATACTAAAGCAAAACTGAGGTGCCCTGCCCCAGACATACCAAGGCTGAAACTAAAACTTTCACTGAAAGATGAGGAAAAATAGTGAAAAAAATAACCGAATTGTAATAGAGAAATTTAAATCAACTTTAAAGGTTTTGGTAGTAACACCATTGAACCATGATCTACCAAGATGGCCTTCACTTGCTCAGTCAATCTGTAATTCTGCATACAGCCCACCTAAAGCTCTAGGCATATGAATAGATTGTATTAAATAACTACCCTTTCTTAGACTTCCTCAGCTGCTGGTCTTTACCCTTGCAGGCTCTCTGTTGTGTATGAAATCAAAATGTGATAAAATAACCCCATGCACTAAATAATGCTGGGAGAGGACCAACTGGAAAGCAGCCTGGCAGAAAAGAGCCTGATGGTCCTGGCTGACACCAAGTTGAACAGGAGCCAGCAGTGTGCCCTTGCTGCAAAGAAGGCCAGAGTTATCCTGGACTACATCAGGAGGAGTGTTGTGAGCAGGTCAAGAATGTGATCCTTCCCCTCTACTCAGCACTGGTGAGGCCATGCCTGCTGCATTGTGTCCAGTTCTGGGCTCCCCCGTGCAAAGGAGATATAGAGCTGCCCCAGTGAGGTCCAGCAAAGGCCTACTAAGATGATTAAGGGACTAGAGCACCTCACTGAGAGAGCTGGGACTGTATAACCTGGAGAAAAGAAGGTTCTTAGTGTAAATAAATACCTGAAGAGAAGGGAAAGTGTACAGAAGATGGAGCCAGGCCCTTTTTGGTGGTGCCCACTGATGCAATGGGCATTGACTGAAACCTGGGAGTTTTCATCTGAATGTCAGGAAACACTTTTTCCTACGAGGGTAGTTGAGCAATGGCACAGGTTTCTCCGGGAGGTTTTGGAGTCTCAATCTGGGAACATATTCAAAAGCTGTCTGGACACAGACCTGGGCACCTCTCTCCAAGTGGCCCCGCTTGAGGAGGGCAGTGGGACCAGATGACCTCCAGAGGTCCTTTCCAAGCCCAACCATGCTGTGCTCTGTGATTCTGTGAAATATTACTCAAACTGACAAAAGATTAAAGAGAAAAAAAAGAAAGAATAAAGGAATAATTTAAAAAAAAATAGTCCTTAACAAGAAAACATACTCAAGCAACTAGAGCAGCAGAATCTTCCTGATATGTTTATTTATAACAATTACTTAATAAAACAGCTAGAAAAAATATAAACCAAAATGAGGACATATGCATCCCCAGATCATAAAAGAATTATCCAGCTAATTTATGAACCACTGACAATTAAATTGGTATGTCAAGAGGAGAAGGTACTGACAAATAAAAAAAAAAAATTGAAAAGGGAGAAATATGGTTAAAACTTTTCCCATTGAAGTCCAAGGAATTCTAGCACTTGCTTTCCAGTATCTGCTACTTCTACTCCCAGAAAAACAATTTAATATATGCTATTATGAAAAAAAAATATATGAACCTTAAGAGAGACCAAGAACACACTAGAACCATAAGCAACAAGAAAAAAATTAATTGGATCAAACGATCACAGGATAATTCATGTTGGAAAGTACTTCTGAAGTTAATCCAGTCCAGCCTCCAGCTGAAAGCAGGGTCAGCTATTAGTTCTAACCAACTTTTTCATGTGTAGTTTGGTCTTGAAAACCTTCAAGAACTGCACAGCTTCTCTGAGCAATCTGTTCCAATGCTTCACTGACCACACTGTTAAAAAGTTTTTCCTTAAATCCAGCCTGACCTTGTCCTTTTTCAACTTCTGTCCATTTTCTCTTGTCATCCCATCACACAGCACTGCAGATAGCCTGGCTCCATTCTCCAGGGTCTCCCATCTTCTCCATGTTGAACAAGCCTCAGTTTCTCATCCTGAGGCAAATCCTTCAATCCCTGACTATCTTGGTGGCCCTCTGTTACACTTCCTCTAGTTTTAAATTTAAATGACAATTCCTGGGTAAGACACATAGCACACTCACTTCAGGGATAACCATAATACAGTGGTGAATAGTCTTTTCAGAATAGTTTGGTTTTTCATCTTATAGAACTGATAATAAACAAATGACTCAATTTGAAAAGATCTCTATTCAGGAATGAAGATAAAGTTTTGCTTAACTTTTATTGAGTCCAAGGTCCTACTTAGACAATTGTTTTCATTTCTGGGCAAGAGCTATTATATGTAGAATATAACCTGCAACTGGATTTTGTATCTGATTACAGTGCCTTTCAAAACTTTACCCACAAATAATTCATATTTTCCCAAACCCTTAAAAACCTTATGAACCGCAAAGTAATTAAAAGACCAAAACAAAAGGTAATGGAAGAACATATAGCAGGTCTGGAAAGAGGTGGTACTGGACACAACAGAGTTCACTCAGTATTACTAAAGATTTCCATTAGCTAACCATGGTGACAGATAAACAGCACTTACATTTGTAAATTATATTGTACCATTACAAATGCTAGTGAAAAGAGTGAAATACATTGCAAAGGAGTCTGAAAATATCAGACTATGGAATCCAATACTGCCTGCCCCGCTTATAAAAAATTCCCATTAAAACAATAAGGTGTGCAGAATTTGG
Source organism: Dendrocincla tyrannina (assembly GCA_035047865.1). Taxonomy (NCBI): domain Eukaryota; kingdom Metazoa; phylum Chordata; class Aves; order Passeriformes; family Dendrocolaptidae; genus Dendrocincla; species Dendrocincla tyrannina. The sequence continues at coordinate 52,733,900 of JAWWMP010000165.1, forward strand.
CTCCTGGAAATAGGAAATAAAGGAACAAATCCAAAGCCCACTGAAGTCAATAGGAGACATTCTTCTGACCTCAATGGGCTTTGGACATCACCCAAAATGAGATTCACTCTGGAAAAACGCAAGCTGAAGGAAATAATCATTCAAAAAGTATCTGGGAGAGAGATGTTTGGAAACCTGGAAATCAAAGAATACCTAGGAGACCTTGTCTAATAAATGATACGTGACAAGAACTTATGAACACTGTTACAAGGCTGTACCTTTTCTAAAAGCTGATTAGTCTAGAAATGAAGGCAGAATACAAGAGAGAAGGAAACGACCCGTTTAATCCAGTTAGGGAGCAGAAGTCACAGGGATATCATATCACAGTACAGGCAGGTTGTTTAGTATGGAAAGTAAAATGTGCCAAGCATCAAATAAAAGCACAGCACCAAACTGTCCCATTTGTGAAACCACTAATTTCCAGCATTTTTCGCAGATAAAAGTCTGCATATAGGAAACCACAGTCAGGCTTTAGTAGGACACAAGTGTCACATTTATGATTTGGTGCTCTTTTTATTTTAATGATGAAAGTCAACAGAGCCTCTTAAGGTGCTGTCTTTCCTATTATGCATGAATATCTTCTGCTAACCCAAGGATGTTCTCCTCCTTTGGTGGAAGGACACCCACTTTCATTCTCCTATACACTTTCCTGCTGTCAGATAGAGAAAATTTTTCAAGAATATATATGCACCCTGGTAAAACAAAGGTCTGACCTTATTCTCAAGATCAAATAGACTCAACATGCATGCTATAAGTTCTCAAGATACTTATCTACAACTGCATAAGGACATCTGTAAGCACATGCTATATGGCAGAAAATGATAAAGGTAGTTTCCCCACATCTGGTCTTCTGCTGGCAGAAGCACCTATCCCATCTCCATTTATTGAGCAAAATAAGCTAAGAATGGTTTGCATAGAAAATAAACTGATTGTATTGAAAGGCTTTGACAGGCTGACTAATTCATCTTCTTGATTGCCAAATGTCTTGATTCTTCTCCGCTGTCACTACTGTTGCTGCGGAGGAGAGGAAAACTTTCTTTCTCACAAAAAAAACCCAAACAAGCTCCCCCAAACCCAAAGTCCAACACAAACCGTGTGTGGCTCAACAAATAAGATTCATAAGGCTTTGCAATTTACTGCTTCGCTGGTCCAGATCACCTCTATATAATTTTTGCTTGTAAGACATTGATAAGAAAAAGGTGAAGACAACCAGACATCCCTGAATAAATGTATTAGAATAAATAATTGTATTATGATAACAATGACAAAGCTACCATTCATTCTAGAACGTCTTTAGGTTCAAACACTGTAGATTATGTGCTATTTGGTACCATCATTTCTGGTTTAAAGTCTTTCTGTTCTTAGATTTTAAAACAAGATTTTTTTTTTTCAATTGTATAGCTGATTCCTCACATAAAATGTTGGAAAACATTTTATTTTGAAATATTCATCCTCATGCTTCATGTATTTTTGGACCACATTTAATGCTGATTGGCTTTTCCTAGAAAATCATGCCACAACATGACTATAATTCTTTTGGTAGGATCAACTCTATGATGTCTTGAGCACTGATTTCTATCTGCTCTCAGGTTTTCTCTGAATCTGATCTTTTGTGACATCATAAAAAGTTCATGGAAAGAAATGACAAAGAGAGGATTAAACCTCATGAGTAGGAAGAAAAAGGAGCACATGGATTTTAAAACACGAAGCTTGTAAAGAAAGTTCTTTAACAATAAAAATGGGAAAAGAGAAATTGTGAATAATATGATACACAAGAGAACTTTTCTGAGTAAACTGCTTTGCAAAATCTTTTTATAAAGCTTCAGTAGGTTTTTAGAAAGTGGAACCCTCTGCTCTTACACTAAATCCTGCTTGATTTTATAACATTGATACTGGAAAGATCAAATCTCTTGCCTGAAAACTCTAGTTTCAATTAACAAGGATGTTAAGCATTTTTTTCAGATACATGAAAAGAGTGACAGGATTATAGACCACCAAATTGTTGGTATTTTAAGAATCTGACAGGCTCAGCACCATGTGCCATTCTAGCCTCTCTCTGTATCCTTTGTGGTTAAAACTCTTAAGCACTTTAAATTCTTTTGGTCAGTATTTTTTTCCTTTTAGGGCAGACAACTAGAAGTACATTCCAAGTAACCATTTATGGTGTACAGAAAATTATAAGATACTAAAATCACCTCTTTGAAGGTGTTTCCAGGCGTTGGATAGTTAAACAAATATTATATTTACAAAAAAAAATGTTGTTTTAAATCTAGAATATAATTACCTATGTTTCAAGTCAAATGAAAGACAGTAACAGCACAAAGGCACAGCAAAATAATACATGTCAAATCCTAGAGCCTCCACTTGGGCAAATCTCCTGTCAAGCTTTGGTGGCAGCTTTGCCTGACGAAATATGGCTGTGCCAGACCTGAAATAAGAAAAAATTTAAGAAGCCACACCAGTGGAATCAGTTATAGAACAACAAATGAAATATTTACTTTTGTTGTCTGAAAAATAACGACAATTCGGTGCATTGTCAGTATAAAAGTGGAAGTCCACTAAAACAGGAGTCCTCAGATACATTTATCCAGATACAACAGAGGACCAAAAAGATGTTTGAAGAAACAGATGACTTTCCAGAATATTTGATACAGGCTGGAAGAAATATGCGAACAAATTTTTCAAATCATCAAGCTTTGGCAAACAAAACTGACTGTAGCTTTGCATAACTTCATTTACACGTGGCTCAGTCCTCTCGTATTTCTTCTTTTCCAATGAATAAGACAAAACTGTGGACTGGTCCTGTGCAGGAGACATATCTGCATGTTGAGGCTCATGGTGGGGAAGAGGCCAAAGCTGCTGTGCCGCAGCCAGGGAACATGCCAGGAAGCAGGTTCCTTGGAGCCCAGCACCTCGGGAAATGCTGGTGGACGTGTAGCCCAGCAGAGCAGCGCGCTGGGAGGCAGGGGATGAGAGGAGCTGCCAACCACCTGCAGCTGGTATGTCAGGTCATGGAGGAGGAGACAGATTCTGGCACTGTGCTAGGAAAGTCTGTAAGACATACCCCTATCTGTGGGGGTGCGTGGATGCTGGAGCCAAATCTATGAGTCTCACACTCGGTGCACAGAAACTTAACAGCTCAGATGGATGGGTAAAAACTGTATCAGTGTAGAAACGGCATGGGATGAAAGCTTTACAATTCTGCAGAGGAATCTGGTTCTGCTCTGTACCATCTGTGCGCCAATTGTGGGGATTGTTTGTTGAGCTTTGTTTGGTTGGTTTTTTTTCATTCAAGAAGGATACAGAAGTCAGTTAAAAGAATTAAACTTCAGGTCAGTTTAACTCCTGTGTTATTCCTTTTTGCCCTCACCACTGCTCATTATAGGTTCAAATTTTGTACAAGAATTAAAAAGAAGATGCTTGCCTAAATCCTGCTTTCTGCAATTTATTTAATTTCAAAGACAAGTTAATTTGAAACTTTGTTCACATTACCGAAGGAAGTGGAAAAAATGTGGAAAAACAGAAAAGGTGAGATTTGAGGTTCCATTTTCAATGTTAGATCCTCACAGCAGGCAGTAGATCTATGTGTGCATGTAATACACACACAGTCTGTTTGAAACCTAATGACCATGCTATAATAAACACCAGTCAGATCCAGACCTTGAAGTGGATGCTTTCCTTAGGTTGGTGCTAATACCACTAATGGATTTGGCTGCATGTATTCTTCCAATATACATACAAATTAGACTGAATGGTTCTTAGCAACAAGTAAATGCAACAAGAGTGACAAATATAAGCTTATACGCACATTAAACATTTACATAATGATGCATGTTCTATGCGTAGAGTAATAAACACATTTCATGGACGTGCAAAAAACACCTTTCAGATGAAAATTTAAAATGTCAATGTCCACAGGCCTTCCAAACTTGCTATGGGAGCCATGGAGTGAAACCTGAGACTATCAAAAACAAATAGGAGCCTTGCTTAATCAGACTCTGCAGACTGCAGAAATCCAGAGAGACACCCAAGAGAATCTTTAAGGAATATGACATCAAGGTGGAAAAAGGTATCTGTCCTATCTACTTCTCCAGAAGCTTCTCTTGACTTACAGGAAACACAGCTTTCAATCAACGCAGGAAATCTTATGCTCTCAATCTACAGGAAGCAGCAGCGGAAGAGATGGACTAAGACTTGCATAACATTGGTAAATGTCTTACAGGAATGTTTTTAAAATCTTGATGTTCTTTTCTGGCTTCTGGGGTTTTGGCAGGAGCTCTGGGCCCATTTCTGTGTACACACTTTAATGATGGGCTTGATTAAGAGACAGCAATTCCCTAGAGGTTTAGCTATCTTATTTATTGACACAAACACAAGAACAATGCCAAAATCAAATGGTTATGTCCCAAGCCATTGGAAAATCACAGATGCAAAACCATGAGGGATTCTTCGTTTTTCAGGCTTCATGTGTTTCTACTGCTGTCCGCTGTTTATAATCTAAGCAACAACCAACCTGGCCTTGCAAGAGACAACCTTCCTCCAAACAACAAGCAGTAGCAAAAACTGTAATTCCCATGAGGGAATTACGTTGAGGTGCAGTTATATTTGCCCCAGTAACTCTGTCTGCCAAGTGAGCCAGTTTCCCTCAAATGAGGATTTAAAGGAAGAGAGCAGATGTTGGCTCTGGGATAGGCTAAGTCTGCTAAGGAAAATTCTAGACAATGAACTCTGTTACCGGGTAGTTCAGGAGTCAACCTCAAAGGAAAACAAGTCAATGAGTTTATAAAAATGAACTTGCAGACCGCCAGTCTTCTCCGCAGGATTCCAAATTTCCAGTGAGGTCAACAGGATTTGCAGGCATGTATCTCAGGACAGGACTTCATATGCAAAGCTCACCTTATCTCAATGAAGTGCAGCCATTTCTGGGGTGACACGTGGCACTCTTTAGCAGCAAGAGAGCACAAAATGAAGCCAGCCAGCAAAGCAGAATGTGGGTAGGGCAGTGAGCTTAGCTCTTAAGAAAAGTACTCAGGAATCATTACTGATCACAAATTCTGTATCTCATTGAGATTATTTAAAGACACACCAAAAAAATATATTCAGGAACAGAAACAAGACTTTTCATAACTGAAAGGTAATATGAAGAAAACATCCTTGCCGTACCCTGTATTAAACTATTGGCATTGAACTTCAGGATAATTGACCATTTTCTTCTTTCCCTCCCTGGCGGACTCAAGGAGAAGAACCTTCTCCTATGGCTCTACCTTCTCAAAAAAGCTCACTTTCCTGAAGTCTGTCATGCAGGGGAAAGTGGAGATGATCCACATCCTGCAACTCTACTATATATTCTTTTACTGGAATAAGAAATGTTTCTAGATCAACAACTTAAGAAGCCAATGGTGCATCCGTGTGCCAACATTAAAGTCTCTTTTCATCTGTGAGAATTCCATGCTTTCTAAAAGCCTTGCCTTCTCATAGGATGATGGTCAAAATCTCACAGCGATAGGAGTTTGTGGCAGAAATCTACAGGTTTTCATCACTAATTACATTATTTCTGCTTATGAATATATCTCAGCATACATATATTCATTAATCTGTATGTCTTTATTTCTGTTTTATTATTTCCTTCAGTTGGACTTCCATCTGAATTTCAGTTTATCATGAAATTGTGAAGGTTTTATTTTTCATTCTTTTTCACTCTTGTGGTTGTTCTCATTCTGGCATTTAATGGCTTTTCCCTTCACTTGTTCCTTTGTGTTTCCTTAAGGTGACAAGCCATTCTTGTGATACTGGATGGGGATGGGGAAAACTGCCAGCAAACTTTTTCATGCACGTGCAGTAAAAGTCCTCTCCTCACCAATTCAGGCTTGCAAAAGGTAACCCTAGGTGGAGTTTCTACAAACAGTGGTACATTCTATCCAGAAGTAATTGTAAAGTCTAAATTTATCTCAATTACCTATACATCTGTATGCATATATTTTTTATATATATATACATACACATGCATATTTTTCACATAATTTGATAATGTAACAAGTACCTATGCATATTAAACATATGAATATGAGTGCAAGCATAACATTTTTCAATATTCCAAGTAGCACTATGAATTCTTAAACAGCCTGGTGCTTGCAAACACTATTACATGAACAGAACAAAAAGTAGCTGTCAACCAACTAAAAACATTCATGTACAGTAAACCACAAGTACATTCCTTGTATCGTACAACTTATTTTTAGAAAAGCTTTAGATAATTATATTTCTCATGTAACAACACTTTCATCAAATCTACCTATATAAAATCTGATATTCCATTTACTGTCTTAGAAACTCAACAGTAATAATCTTAGAGAACCAAAAAGTGAAAAGAACTAGATACTGAGAATCCTCACTTCCTGTTTCATTATTATGACAAACTGCAAGACCCAAATATTGAATCTGAGAAATAGAAACTATGTTGTAGTTAGCATAAGTGTGATGCAAAACCCCTGGATATTTTTGGAAAACAAATGAGTCTCACAACTTACACAGAAAGTCATCAATCGAGTACAGCAGAGAAAAAAGCTGAAAAACTACATAAACTGTGTAAAGGTTAGTGATGGTGCAATGAATCTTTGACTGTTGTGTCCAATGCCTCTTCAAAAGATGTTTAGCTGAAAGAGAAAGGTGTCAAAGACAAGTAATGAAAATGTGGTTACAGGCACAATATGACCCTATTATAAGAAGCGACTGAAATGAATAAGTGATAATATGACACAGGCATCAGATAATTAAATTTTGGCAATAAATGTCAAGAAAACAGTTATGTCCACAGTGTTATTTGACAGGAATTCTCAGCAAAGAAACACATAAAAGAAAATTCATGTTTTTGATCGCTACTGTAAATGTAACAAAGAAAAAAAAAGTGGAGGGGCTCAGTCACAACCTTCAGCTGCCTGCCAAAGTAAACAAGGAGGCGTTTGATTTTCAGCCAATAAAGATGAAGTGAAATATGAAAGTGGGAAAGCTCTGGGTAGAGCTTTTTCTGATAGAGAAAGACAGGCAGATGTGCATGATATTTTATTTATGGCTTTGGTAGAATACAAATGATTGAAAAAAAATTGAAGCCCTTTTAAAAATTATTAAAAATTAGAACGCATAAGTCCTTCAGACATTTGCTGAAGATGTTAAAGAAGGTACAGAGAACTTTGGAAAGGTGGAAATTCAATAGGAAAAGTGCACTTTTCATTATCAATGCTGTTTCCCATGGAAGCTGAACTCAGCTGCAGGATTAAGCTTCCATATGTATTACCAGATTACAAAAGATACATTTTTCAATATGAGGCTACCAGAGACCACTGATGGATGAGAAAGAACCAGCAAGACAGAGACATGAAAATGTTTCTGGAATTAACCCCTTGTAGAACAGGATATAAAACAGCAAAGTAATAAATTCTGCAAAACCAACTTTCAGATTCAGCCTGCTGTTACCCATCAATTTTTCTATCTCTTTCTCTATTTCCTACCTGCCTTTTCTTCCCTAAGTAGGTATTTAATGATTTCTTTGGTATCCCTTATTGGCAGAAATATAGAAGATGGTTGTCCATTGTTAAAAGTGATAAAGCTAGCAGTGATCATTTTCCGTTGTCTTAGAATAAAAATATGATCCATAAGTAATTGTCTTATTAAATTCTTAATAGACTGTTTGACACCATGATAGATCATTGACTACAAATATTCCCAGGCATTTTGTCTCCCAGCCAAGGACAAAACTTAACACATAACTACATGTCAAAATTGAATGGTAGAAAACTGAAAGATGGAGAGTGAATGGAAAACTATTGCAAGACTATTTTGCATTCTCCACTATTCTTGGTATCATATCAATTAAAACATGCTTATCAAGATATTTTATATATATTTCACTACCTGTACCACTATGTCCTATGAGACAGCCTAAGAAAGCATGAGATACTAAATTATAAGGAAAGTCAAGTTGAAGGAATTACAGAAAGAAAACGCTTAACTAAGCAACATTCATCACTAGATGAGATAAATCTAGAGAATTTAGAGAAAGAATCAGAAATGATGACCATCAGAAGTCCTACAACAATTCAGGAAGAAGCATTTAAAAATAATTTTAAAAACATTTTACAGTAATATGTATTTATCTTCCACATACTGAACACAGTGGCAAACAAGTGTAATATAAGAAACAAAGCCAATTTTAAGAAAAAAAAATGTTTGCTATTCAGGACATGGAACTGGTAACAGATGGAAATTGAACCTTTTAGGCTGTTCTTACCATAATGACTGCTTGGAGAACTTACTAGCTCCAATTATAGCCACAATTAGCACTTTTTAAAGACATGAATGTATAAACCACTGAGACAGATCTATCACCAAAAACAAAATAACCTGTTTTTTATTATGTTGGCTTATCAGACTCCGCAACTGGAAATGATTCCTCTTTTTCACCACTTCCCCAGATGCACCCAGTGTCCCGGATTCCAGAGAATGGATTTGTCTTCATGATTTTTAGTGACACCTTCAGTTCTCTAAGAAAAATGCAGTAAGCAATTTTTCCCATGGTGCAACCCCAGCTTAGTGCCCTCTATCCCATTTATCCACCACTGAGGCATTGGGCATAACAGGTGGCATAAAATGAGATTTTGAAGGGGCTGTTGGTTAAGTCCACTGGGCCCATAGGTAGTTAGGATACCTGGGACTTGGACCAACTCAGAGCACTCTTTTACTATCAGAGAACTTAAACAGAACTTTCTTTCCTCTCCTTTGGCAGCTCCATGGTATATTCCACTTGCAGCCCAAGGTCTACCAATGTCTCCTAAGCTATGACAACACAGACAGAATCCTAGCACTGTTTAGCTACTCACTTCCCAAAACACTGAACAAACCCTAATGTAACTTCCTACAGCTCCTTCTCATAGAACTTAATACCATGCCATTTATAGACATATATTTTAACGATTGTTAAACATTACCTGGACAAGAATTATCGATTCACAAAGCACAGACTGAATGCCTCTTAAAACAAATAACTTGCGACATCAGCAGGTTATAAAGGTGTTGCTGCCTATCATACACAATTATTGTTTATTTAAAGAGCTTCTGAGAAACTGTGAGAAGGCTCATTGCTATTTATCCCGAAGCATGGATGTTAGCCTGCAGTTGGAACAGAAACAGACTAATGTTTCCAATGAAAAAAAAACCCTTCTAGCCAAATTTTAATTGAAGCTAGATAGCAAATGAAATATTTTTTCTCCCCAGGGAAATAGAAGACTCTGAAAACAAAATTGTATCAATGAATTTGGGATTATTTTTATACCAAAAGTCTAAACCATATAAATGATATACAGAAAAGCATTTAGAAAGTCTTTAGTGAATAGAGAAAAGCCAAAACTTTTGTCCAGAAAATACTGAGGTGGATACTGATATGTTTTTCCAACATAAAGATGCTTATCTGTTAGCAATCTGATATTCCCAGCTCTGTCTCCTCACGATCACAGACTAATTCTCAAAATTAATCTCTGTGATTTTCATTCCACAGTTTTAAACTGAGTCTCCATATGTTCTGAAGGCTTTATTGTCTCTTATAATTTCACATTAGTCATTAAACAATCACCTTTCATTATATACATGATTTACCTATTGCAGTAATGTTTATCTTTAATAGATGATGGTCCAACAAACATTCTGGAACAGATCAATTGTTCATCACTACATCTCATTGATTTGATTAGTAATTAAGAGATGTTGCTATATTGTAACTCAGTAAAAGAAAAATATAAGACACCCAAATATGTAACTATTGTCCTTTTTTGTGTTTACAGAAACACATACTAAAATTTATTCGGGAAAGTAGTTTGGAATCATTAATTCTTCTGGGAAATACTTCTAGAAAAGCTTTGTACAGAAGCTTATTCTGTCACTCATACTTACATTCATTCATACACCTTACTAAGTCCTTGCTAAATTCTCTGGACCAAGACCATAGTTGCAGCATTCTATAAACAAGGATTGTCTGGGAAAATTACCCTTACAATGTTTAGATCTCCAGAAAATACCAAAACTAGTACTTTAATGTTTGCATAAAACCTGAGATTACGGTGAAGTTAAAATGCACTCAGTGGCTATGCAGAAAAGTTGGAGAGGCTTGGCTGGAGAACTTATGTGAGTGTCTTAGCACTGCCTAGAGCAGAGATGTTATTCAGATGTTATTTGTGTTTAAAACACAAATATATCATATGCCCTGAAGAACTGTTTTCTCAGGGTTAACAGGACTGCCATCATATAGAATATTACCACTAGGCACTACCATCTATCCCTTTCAATGATTAATTCTGATAAAAGCCAGTTTATTCATTCTAAAATACTGGTTGACTTCCTCTCTTGACTACTTTGATTGCTAGACATGCCCAAGCCAGAATGTCTAGCTTGCCAGTTATTTCAATAAACTCTATTAGTAGCCAGGTACTCCACCCAAAATCCGAGTACAGAATGTAGAAAATAGGGGGATCCTGTATCTATTGCAAGTTTCTTGTCTGGGAAGAAACATATATCAAGAACCTAAAATGAATAATGCATGGCCAAGGCCTACAATCTTCAAAGCCTGGGGAGGCACAGACGACCTAATATTAGTAATTAGTAAAACATTGTTCCCTTTGCAACAGAAGACTCCTGGCAAATGGAACTGGACTGAGAATTCTTAAGACTTTAGAGTGGAGTTTAATTTTGGAAGTGAAAATGAAGGAATGATTAGGCACCAAATTCTCAGCAAGTATTGCATGTCCTAAAGGGCTCAGTGTTCTGTAACTATGCAAATCACACCACTGAACAGGTACCACAACACAATGGGAACCTGTGTATGCCATATCAAGAACAGTCTGGAGTGATGTCATGGCTGAGAGACCATCTGGCCTTCATTATAAAGGGAAAAGAAAGCATTAGGACAAAAGAACACGGAGAAGAAGCCGTTTCAATCTGTGTCTAGAAAACAAAGCCAAATAATTCAGCAGCCAACACTGCAGTGGTGTTGAGAAATAAGCAAGCCTACTTGGACTGATGAGAGAGGAGGCTGATCCACATAAGCCAGTTCAAGAAGCAGGCAGCCTTGGAGTAAGACACACATATACCACTGGGTAGTGACATGGAGAATTTAGATTCCTTGGCATAAGCTCTTCTTTTAGTGATCAGAGAGAAGATGAAAATACAAAAGCCTTCTTAAGTCACAAGAAGAAAACTTCAGAGTCTAGCTGCCTTTTGCATGGAGTTTGCACCTGGAACAACCAGCAAATGAAAAACCCCTGAGAAACATGGCCCTAATCGAGAAAACCAAGGCATCCTACGTGTAGGCTTGTTCTGCACAGCTGAAATGAGGCTTTAGACTAAATGCTCAATGCAGACGAAGCAAAAGGCAATACAATGATTGCAAAAGATCCACAAAGCGTTCCCTTCCCACAAGAGAACTTCCTTATATGCCATATGCTGAGTAGGAAGGAAAGGACTAACAGCACATTTCTACTAATACAGCAAAGACATTTTGGATCTTGAGTGCCTGTGCTTTAACAAACACACTGTAATAGTTAACATGGGCCCATTTCAAGAACTTGTGATTCGAGGACAGATATTGGTTAAGATCACAGGGCATATCTGGGACTTCAGGTTTTTTCCCCAGCAACAATAACCTTTGAAGAAAGAGCACCATTTCTAAAAAGGTTGATCAGGCAGTAAATGGAAACAGCAGGGCTAAATATGAAAGGCATTTTTGGGGGTCTGTTTCCTCAAATAAATACAGATTTAGGGCAGGTGCCAGACTTAGAGAGGATAACAGAAAACTGGGGTCTGTTCCTCATCAAAGAGATTATCCAATAATAGGGAAATACCAGGAGAATCCTCTTCCCACAAGGTAAACTGCATGTCTGTTCTTTCCTTAAGCCACAACCAACATACCATGCCTAAAATATGAAGTTGTTCAAAGGAATAATGACACACATTCTTGTTGCACACAACATCATGCTTAAAACTGTGCAATGCCAATGCACGTTAGGAATCCAGTGCTTAAATAATGCTGAAAGTGTAAATAGAGCTACAGTTTTAATTTCTGTACTCGATCACACAAAAAACCACCCCAGATAACTTTTTATCTTTCACTGTGTCCAGCTACATATTGGTGTCCAAGGTCAAAGCAGAAACTCATTAATTTCAAATATGGAGGACTTAATTCTACATGTAACACTAGACAAGAGGCTGTCATATTTTCAGGCAGACCTTTAGTCAAAGACCAGTTGCTAAAGTACAGGGTTTTTTGCAAAAATACCATATGAACATGACAAAAGGTTAAGCAGAAAGATTTTAAATCAAAACACTTATCAGTTCTTTCCACTTTTATCCCTATTCATTTCATAACTCCCCAAAAAACAGTGAATTACTTAAACAGTTGCAGGTGGTACAGAATTCATTTGGAATACCCATGAAATACCCATCAAAGGATGCCTCAAATTCCATTAATCTCTTCCTCAAATAAGTGTTTTCTACCTTGTGTGAAAACAGTAGTAGTCAAACAAGCCAAAGTAGTAAATTAAACAGTTTGAGATTTAAGAAAAAACATAAACTACATTTGACCTGACCAAAAAAAAAAAGTGTAATGATCAATTAACTGAGGTTCTACACAAACTTAAAAGTTTGATGAACACTAATTGGCTTATTACTTCAATGTGATTCTGTAATTAAGTCTAACAGTATATGGACAGAATAGGAGGAAGCATTATTGGTGATAAAAATTAGTCAGAACAGTCAAATCTAAAACTTTCTGCAAGTATTTGCAGAATTATACCATACTGAGCACAGGAAGTAAAATTCGTTAACTACAAAGACAGTGTCTCTGACTTTGGAATTTCCTGAACTGCAAACTGCTGAAGCTGGGGAGAATATTCTGACAAAGTAACAATACATGATTACCCTCTTCTAACTTTTTTTCCAACAGCATTTATTTTAGCCAGTGGTGGAGACAGGAAACTGGCCCTGGGTAACCTTTGGTCTAACCTAGTATGATCATTGTAATGTTCTTAAAATGGATCATGGATGCATAAAATCAATAAAGACAGCATAATACAAAAGGTAAAATATATAAAAATATGATCTCTTAATATTATCTTAATGAGATGTGGTCTTGGAGTCATTATGGATGATTCTTTGAAAACAGCAGTACAATATGCACCAGGATTCAAAAAGGCAAACAATATAAACTAGGAGAGAGACACAAATAATTCTGAAACACTATAAACCTACCATGTTCCCACCATCTACAAAGTATGCAGTTTTGACATTCCACCTCAGAAAAAAAAAACAAAAAGGACCCTATAAAACAATAATTTTAGGTTCTAAAAGACTGTAGTGTCTATAAAACTACAGAAAGACTATCAAAGACAAATAAAAGTATGGACCAGCTTCACATGGCTGCTCATGGCTCAGGTGGGTGCACCATTCACCAGGTAATAAACCAGCTGTTTGGCCAGACCCAGAGAGTGGTGGTGAATGTGCCATATCCAGCTGGCCTCTTGTGGTGTCCCCCAGGACTCAGTGTTGAGCCAGTCCTGTGTAATCATTTTATCAGTGACCTGGATGAGAGGATCAAAGGCACCCTCAGTCAGTCTGCAGATGACACCAACTACGAGTACTGATCTGCTGGAGGGTGGGAAGGGTCTGCAGAGGGATCTGGACAGGCTGGACTGATGGGCTAAGACCAGTTGTATGAGCTTCAGTATGGACAAGTGCCGAGTTCTGCAACTGGGTCACAACAACGCCAGGTACCACAAGTCTCATGAGGAGCAACCAACAGAGCTGGGGTTGTTCAGCCTTGAGAAAAGGAGGATCAGGGGAGACCTTATTGTTTTCTACAGTTACCTGAAAGGAGATTGTGTCAAGGTGGGGTGATAGGACAAGAGGAAACAGACTCAAGTAGTGCCAGGGGACGTTTACATTGGATATTAGGAAAAATTTCTTCACGGAAAGGGTGGTCAAGAATTGGAACAGACTGTTCAGGGTAGTGGTGGAACCATTCTCCCTGGAAGACTACAAAACCCATGTAGATGTGGTATTTAGGGACATGGTTTAATGGTGGGCCTGGCAGTGTTAGGTTAATGCTTGGACTTGATGACCTTAGTAGTCTTTTCCAGCCTTAATGATTCTATGCCTCACTTTAAACAAAAAATGCAGAGGATTGAAAGCAAAAGAGGACTAATACTAATGTTGAGATGATGAAGGTCGTTAATGCAATTAAAGAGGCTATGAGAGAAGAATAATCTGGTTTTTTGTTGCTCTGCAAATAATAAAGCTCACCAACCAAAGTCTCACAAAGCAGGTGAGAAGCAATGCTAAGCTAGATGGACCTTTAGTCTCATTTCATGTGACTGATCTGATAGTCTGAGTTACATTAAGTAAATGAGGTTAAGGACTTATATGTAAATATTCATATGGAAATAATATAAATAGAGCAGCTGCTTACAATTATTATGATTATTTGTATTTATTCTTATGGAAAGTGATACTAAAAATTTAATCAGATTAGCAATTAGAGTTCAGGAAAATGTCAGCCACAGTAGTTTCCTGTACATTTTTACACCTTCTTTTGAAAGCACAAATGTATCAGCAATTTTCATAGATGGGATACAAGACCAGATGGAAGTCTTATATTCAGATGAACAAAAAGTACAAGCCTTTGAAGTTCTGATTTTTCCTAATTTCTGAATAATTCCTATCTCATAGAGCCATGTATTATTTCAGGCAATATATTTATGAGGTTCTTGTTTATTGTTCTGTACTGTTGATGTTTCTTAAACCTATACCCCAGTACTATTTCTTTAAAAATGTACTACTTGTCATGTCCCATTGCCCAAGCATACCCGTACTTTATTTTTTCTTTTAAATTCCAAAAAGACTTAGGCACACTGAGTAAACAGATTTAATAAGCTGAACTCAATCGTGACTTCTCCATTTACATTTTTTGGCAGAAAATGCCTTTCTGAGTTTCTATTTCAGTAAGATTCACTTAATACACCCAAAGCCGAGTAGGCTTTGATCCACAATTACAAAGTTAATATATATGGAGAAAGAATAATGCTGGGAAAATGCTCTCTTGGCAAATAGAAGCCGGAGCAAATTAATCCCACAAATTTCCCACCTTTAATGAGTTCAAGTCTTGCCATCATTAATAATACCGAAGTAGTTATTAACATTTATATAAATATAATGAGAGAAGGTCTGTGGACCTGCCAGTAGGATTGAAAGCTATTGGAACTTTTATCACATGAGCAAGATCAAAACCAAAGCAGCTATACCCCGTTTTTTCTTTTGCTTTAAGTAACTCCATAGCCCAAGCATCTGACTATCGTCTTGACTTAAAGTACTTGGCTATAGCCCAAAGGCAGGTTCAAATGAGGTTCTTTGATTCCACACACATGCACATACACACGTTCTTTCAATTCACTCTCCTTGCATACAGGAGTTAACGGGACTGAAGGACAGCACTTCAAAACATGCTCAGCACTTTGCAGGACGTGGCCTTTTATCCTTATTTGCCCCGTTGTACTTGCTCAGTTCTCTTTTTACCAGTTCTACTAAAAATATTCCTCTGCAACAACAAATACTGTCCAAAAATCACTGATGCCTACTGCCATCATTCCTTGAAGTCCTATACAGTCTCTATCCCCAAGTTATTAAGCATAGTCTCTACACTCTGTATCATTAATCTTAGAGACTAAGATAATTCTGAAAAACAAGACAATAAAATTCTCGCTAAAATTTGCATGGTTGGAAAATCCTTCAGTAAATACAGTCATAATTTTTCCCTGAGATATTGTTCTATTGTAAGTTTGTAAGGAGATCTCCTATTTATTTTTGAAGATATCAGGACTGAATTCTCATGGCTCGTGATCCTAAAATGTGGATTAGAGTTTACCCTTGTCCTCCAGCTACGCTGATTTTGTTCAGACTGAAAAACTGTATAAAGCGAAAACTTTCTGCCTCTATCTTTAGATTCCCATTCAACGCAAATGACAACATTAGATCGATGGGAAAGAGAAATGATTTACACCTAGAGCTTGTTCCTACAGTCACTTAGGATGCACCTCTGTATCCAGGAGCCCACGGACATTGTAGTAGAATTCAGTGGTTTACGCACAGCAGTTCTACAAAATTAGCGGTGATGAGCACTTTGAAAATTCATGAGTCTTCTGGAATTTCTTTATGGATCAGCAAATAAATTTTTAAAATCTACTGCAAATCAGCCACTAGTGCCCAAAGGCTGCATTCCTAAATACACATTTAGATACCAAAATTAAAGTGACCTCATGTTTGTCATAAAAAGTCATGGTGTGCACACCAAATTATACATTACAGAAGTTGGATGGCATTACAATATTCCTGTATACCATATTAAGCACAGTCTAGAAAACTAGAAAGATGAGCTGCAATATCCTGTGTAAACACTACTTTCCCAAAGTCTGTCTTTTATACTACAACTATTTTTGAGTATATTTTAAGAGATAAAATTCTACAACCTGTTTTAAAGGACTTAAAAGACAGATATTAACAATGCTCATTAGAGAGTTTTGGAACCACCAAAGCCTTTGGAGGCAAATGGTAAACCTGAATGGTCTAACAGTTCTTTTTAATCAAGAAGTTAAAGTTCTTATCCCATGTAGAAACTGCATTTTAACATACTTCACAGCTCATTCCTTCCAATTAATCAGTGATAGGAATGCTAAAAAAGGCTGACCACTCTCTTCCCAAATTTTATACTGGTGCACTACTGCTGATCTCAAAACATGCAATTGATTCACTTTGATACAAATACACTTTTTAATACCATATGTAAACAAATTATTGAGTCACATATCTGTCACTACTTTAGGGGCATTTAAATGTAATCAGTTTCCAAAACAAAGGCTATATTCACACTCAAACACACACAAGAATTTAATTCAAAACAATTACAAGAAAATGACAATTCTGAAGTATTTGAATACTTTCAAATCTGGGACAAACCCCCTAAAGTTACATAAGTTATGGGCACACATATCCCGAATACATAAGGTTATTAGGTAACTAAATTTTAATAGTAGATATTCTTTAATTCATCATTTCCCTCATTCTCGATACCCCTCAGATTTCAGAATTATTCTTGTGATATGAAATTAATTCTTATCTTTCACTGAAATCAAAAAGGAATTCAAGCAACTAAGAGGCAATTGAGGAAAAAATCCAATCCTATGCATTTACATAATCTTCAAATTTTATTAAACTGACTAAAAGAAATTAACAAAAGTTTTAAGCAGTTAAATAAATATTAAGGGACATTAAAACATCAACATTCAAGGAAAATTTACACTGTAACTAATTCTCTAAAAACCACATGATTCTTCATTTGTAGACTGGTAGTATGTACTCAAAATTCACAAAGATAACAAACTCAGGACTGGAAGGTTAAAGAAAACACAGTAAGGACCACTTCCTGGGCTCCCAATCCAGGTGCTTTTCTTCTGCTGATAAAACTGAATGGAACGGACAATTTATTAAACATCTCCTTTAATTGGGCAGCTACTCTAAGACACCTTTGTGGGCACATTTTGTGATCCAGTCTGTCCTCACGATACTGTTTGAACATACAAAAAAACCACTGGATACCTCTCTAGACAGAATTGTCTGATCACAAAAATCGCTCTCAACTGGCTGGTATCCAGTATAACCAACTCCTACAGTCTAAGTTAGCAACTGAATGACCTTGAAGGTGCCTTCCAAACCAAACCATTCAAAGTTTATACGAACTGGAAAGCAAGCACAGAATATGAGCAAAACAGTTCCAGCTGGTGGGCTCGCATAGATCATAACTAAGGTGAGGAGTTGAGTGGTCCTCTTTTTGCAATGCTGCAAGGTCTGATGTAAATGTTAATTTAAAATCTGAGTGTTCTAAGGTTCTCCCAACTGGTCCTTTGCCACAAAACCCAGACTATTATCACTACATATTGTGAATATCAATCAACACTTTTATCATACAATTCTTACACAGGCAGTGCTTACAAATAAATTTGGTTACTTACAGTAGTGAAGTCCAGACAGCTAAAACCCTGCCTTTGGCTCCCACCCAGGTATCCCTTACTATGAAATAGTTTTGATTCACAAATCCAAAGTTTTTTGTGGAACTCTTACATGCATGAGTAAGTAACAACAAAATATGCTGTTTCTGTAAGCAATAGGAGCACTGTATTACAAATTTCAAAGCTCAGTACTCTTTTAGAATGATTTGATAAATCTGTTAATACCGATGAGAATTCTGGTTGTGCAAGGACAGTCACACCAGGGACTAGTCAGGAATATGGAAAAAGCAGAGTACTGTGACTAATATTGTTAATGCCTCTTTACACAAGATTACAGAGTCACATTCTCAAATCCTGAGGGGAATTTGGCTTAGTAGCTCACCCTCTCTGATACTTTTAAGGAACAGAATGTAAGGTCCTAGAAACATTTATTTGGCAAGAAAAAGATCTGAGAGATTCATAAGAGTAAAATAATTTCACAGTAGATGGGTCCAGGCATGTGAAGCAGTTTGGAAGGTAATGAAGAAACTGAAGAGTGCTGTGATTAAGAGATAACATAACATTTTGAAGTCATGTTCTTCATGCATAAAGAGATATGTGATCAGTAACACACTTGCTGCATGATCTGTCTAAGTAGCCACTTAACTTATTTCCTTTTAGTAGTAAATTAGTTTAAAAAGTGTATTATAAGCAACAGACATTTAATTAATGGTTAGAATGTAGAGTCCTATGGGATCCTTTTAAATCTTTTTTAAAAATATTATTATCAATGAGTTTGTTTTATCAGCTAATTAAACAAGCAAAACAACCCACAGAATATATAAGATTAGTATTTAGTTAAATTTTTCTAAAGATATGTTTGAGTAATGGTGCTAATTCCTCTACACACAAGTTTGTATTCTCAAACTGTAAAGAAGAATGTAGAATTTAATGATTGATTTTTAAAGATGTCAATGAAAAATAGGTATTCAGTCCTGCAGAGAAGAGAAACTTACATAATTACTCAGAAAAATGTAATAATATTATTTTAGATTATTATAATAACACTGCAGCATTATTTGCTTCCAGCAAAATGCTTCCTATTCTTAAAGCCCTTAGTCCTGTCCCACTCTGTCACCAGCAATTTTTGTAACACTGTTTCCCAGGAGAGACCTGCTGAAACACAGAAGGCACTCCCTGGAAAAGCTGTGTGACTCCTCTGTCTGGCAGAACTTTTGTTACACAATATTTTGACCAAAACATTTAGAACTCTTGCTTAATTTAGAATATTTTTTTAACATCTGTTTGATTTGCTAACCTATTCAAGTATAAAAACATGGTCTCCCATCATCCCAAACCTGATGACTTTAGTACAACGTTCTTCAGTTGCTCCTGGAGTCAGCAGCTTCTGTTTCAGAGAACCCCAGTAAAAAAAGACACATCTAGAAATGGAGTCACTTTCAACTTAAAGAAATAATTCCCTTCTCACATCTAAAGGTTCTCAGTTTTAAAACATAAGGCATGAAATTTGATAGCTAATGGTCCCCAGAGCCAGATTATGAATGATTTTCCTTTTTCACAATGGTGAGTACTTACTGTCTTACATAGTCCCAGTACAACAAGTAGGACTACTAACTTTTTATTTAAGTGGCTGTATTTGGTAACAAACTAGTAGTTTTGCCAATTCATGCTACTGACACTAGGAAACACCATCTAAAAATGAGAAGTAGGGGCATAGCTTCTTTGTCATTATCACCAATCAACTTCTCTTTTCCTCATATAAGATTTGAAATCTCTTCATTAGCATCGACCTGCCTACATCTGTGTTGAATCCAAGGAGGAACTATGCCTTTCACAAGACATTTATACCATATCTACAGGCTTTACTTGAAAGACTGCAAAGTGAAAAAATTATTGTGGTATTTTTTCCTCACAAATTACACAAAGGTGTACATTGAAAACACTTTCATTTCAAAAAATTATAGCAAATTAATTGATGTCAAAAACATGCCATCTTATAAAGTAAAGCATTTAGTCACAAAATAGCCTTTTTTAGTAAACACACTTTTTTTTTCTTGACTTTGTATTATGGGAAATCACAAGGCTCTTTTATTCTAGAAAGATTAATCTGTTGAGGAAGAGCCTAATTGAGCAAAGGATTCTGCTCTCTGTAGTTCTACAGTATAAAGACTACTTTATAGTTCATTGTACTTTAGTGTTTCAATTTTTTTAAGGCTCTTGTGTAGCCTATTCAATTCAAATAAATTCTCAGCATATGCTTATATGATCTGTCCATTAAATTTATATTAAAAGGGAATTCTTAATACTTTCCAGATATTTAGTTTGGGCAGCAATACATGTAAGAGCCAGTGGATACTTACAAAGTTTTGCCCCAAATCTAAATGACAGTAACTGAAATCAGTGAAGACAGATTTTTAGATTTGTTGTCATAGCTCTGCCACATACAGTTGGTCTGTTTTCTCTAACTTAAGATCTCAGTGCCCTTTTTTAAGACTGATTGCTTCCAGCTGTATGGGATAATGTCAGTGGAGAGAAAGCAAAGGCATACTTCCCACTGATGTAATTGAAATTGTAATGGAAAAGTGGCCTTTGCAAATCAAAGTCAATCCCTTCAATGTATTTGTTTTTCCTGTCCTTTATTTCACACTGAATTTTTCTTGTTTATGTTTTCAGTCAAACACCAGAAAAACAGACGTTTTGTCTGCCCAACCTCTTAGCCTTAGGACTCCTTGCTGCCCTAATCAGGGTAAGATGATATCCTTATTCACTGAAGGACACCTGCCCTAAAGAACTGACTTCAGTAAAGCCATTTGTAAAGTGACACGTTCACCTTACGAAAGATCTAATATTCCAAGTATGGCAACAGCACGTAGCCCCATAAGGGGCTGGTTCCTGTGGTTATCAGTGGAAACAGAGTGTAACTGTACTAGACTGTAAGTTCATGTTGTCCAGAACGTTGGTGTGTAACTCCATGTTACATGTGCCTCCACATGACATTGTAGCTCTTCAGTGACCTATGAGAAATATATCTGATGATTTTATTTCTTATATTTCTTTACAGATTTCTAATAGTAGAGAACACTGTGTCGCTATTGGACTCTTTTATTTTTATAAATCAGCAAGCAGCTCGAATTTGAAATGGGCAGATAAAATGAACTGTGTTGTAGGTCAGCTGAGAAGAACATTATCAAAGGAGTTTTGGCTATTCTTCCTGTATAGTCTGCCCTGCTGATTCAGTTCTGCAGAGCTAGCAGTCAAGCCCCATTTGAAAACATGATATTAGATAAGAAAATCTGTATTTATTACAGAACTCTTCTAATGTTTTTTTAAAAAAATAATAATATTAAAAAAAAAAAAAAACTCTGCACTGGAATCCTAAACAATAAACCATTGGACTATGGTGCTTCATAGCCAATAATGTTTTCAAATGCTTCAAAATAATTCTTATATTCCTGTGTTTGTATTTAAGGCAAGATTCTTGTAATTATGAACATGTGAAACTGCAGATGATAATTGTTTTCATTGTACTTCTAATTATATAAACAGTATTTTTTAGAAGAAAATTTAAAAAGGACAAAAACCATACATAGAACACATAACATTTCAAAAAAACAGGCATCAGTTTTCAGTATGTACGCAATTCTCTAAGTATGCAATTTTTAGTACCATAATATTAAATTAATTTGGATTTAGCCAGCAGGAACACTAACACATGTAACAAACCCATATAACACATCTTCTTATCCCCTGAAGTCATTAGATCTAGATATACAGAATCCAGAAATACAGAATTCAAGAGAGTCAGGCAAGTGCAAGTACAAACAGGAGACAGATTCACCATGTTGTATTGACCTATTGAAGAGAATATGCACCTAAGATCAAATTTTTTCACTCTTTCTGCATTACTTGTGTGTTTTTACACAGCTTAAGAGATAAAGAGCATTATTTTCATCCCCTGTGATGTAGGGCCTGTTACTAACACACAATTCCTCAGAAGCCTTTCCCCCAGGATATCTGGGTATTATCTTTTCCTGACATTACTTTTCATTTCTTTATTTATCTGGAGAACACACATAGCAAAGGCAGACATTCTGAGACTTCTCTGTATTTTACATCAACAATGCTCAACTTTCAAAGAACTAGAGGGAAAAAAGACAAGTCAGTCTTCACTGGCAATTCAAACACTGCCAACAAAATCACGTTTGTGCTTTCCATAGTTAGCCAATTTGCAATGTTAATTTCTAACTGTGTTTTTGGGGGACTGGACACATACAGCTAATTCATGAAGCACAGTGTTATGATCTACCATTATAGAATATTTTGTCACTAGCAATGTGAACTGGAATTAAACCCATCAATCAGAAGCAAAAGGCTCATAACTCAACATAAGCCACCTCTGAATAACATCTTGCAAATGTAGTAACATCGGAACTCTTCACATGACATTTTTAAAATAAGTGTTCATTGCATACTTTCATCTGACCCTTAGTGGGTCACTATTTATACTACTGACACTTTAAAAATAGTTGTTGTCTCATTCAAGAGAATTGTTCCTGAGTTATTGTTCTGTGGCTACAATTAAGGTTGTCACAAATTTTATGTTTTCATATTGCAGCTTACCACTGCAGTTTGTATGATTATAGCAAGCACTGCTCAGGAACATTGTGGAACAAAGGCAACAAGAAAATGACTTCTCCCTGTGCACATGAACTGCCCCAAATCAAGTGTCTTCTTTGGTCCAAGCACAGACCTCAGGGAAGAAAAAAAATATTTTTGCAATCTAAATTGAATGCTGGGGAAAAGAACACTGCATTTTTATGTTCTTATTTTTGCTTTTGTTTTTTAAGGATAATTCACATGGAAATTAACAAAATATTTGCCTTCAATTCTTTGTACAGAACTGAAAAACAACTGGCAAAATAGGAACAAATACACTTGTGAATTAAAAAATTGGTTTATAAAGAACAAGTAGCTTTTATGAAGCATATTATATTACAATATAATATGTATCAGTGCCAGTATAAGCCCTTTAGTAACTAGTGTTTATATTTTACAAGGCATTAAATGGTAACATTTAAAAGCTATAATCCCATCTCCTAAAACATGTTTGCCAACTGTCAGGATATGGAAAAGAAAAATGAAAGCATAGTTAACCAGGTATGCAGTCCTCTAAGTGGACCTGATACACAAGTGAGCTGCCTGGATATTGAATGGTCTTTGAAAGTAAAATCAGAACAGTGTAAACGTCAACATGTTCATTCCTATCTGTTCTGCTCCTCGTTTGCAGTAATCACACCACTCCAAAAGATAAAGTTGTGTCATTAACTGGGTCTCCTCTGCTTCCTGTTTTCACTTTGCCTTGGGTTTATTTGAGGCTTGCATGAATGGGAAACATCAAAACCTCTTTAGTCCCAAAATACATTATGGAATATTTAAATAAAATTTCTCCAAAATCTGTCAGAATATTAAAACCAAAACAAAACAAAAACCCACAAAACTTATTTTATGTGCTTGTGGATAAAATGTCTAGAGACACTGTCACTGTGAGAGTTAGATTTGAATACCAGAGTTCAAGAGGAGACTAACAACCAAGTAGTAGTCCAACCATGTTAAACACCATTCCTATGAAAAAGTAACCATAGCAGAATACAACTATGTAACTTCAATAGTCTGGATAATCATAACAAATCATATATATATACTCTGATAGTCACATATGTAATGCAACTAATGTTGGTGGTTGAAGCATATATTAACATCTCATTGTATGTAGCATTTGGTTAATTGTTCCTTGTTATGATATCGAAACCAAAACTCTGCATTGATAAACAATAACAAGGCCAGGACACCATCTTTTCAACACACGTAAACCAAGTCTCATTGATGTAGATCGAGCCTTGTGTTAACACATACTGCCACTAGAGGATAGTGTTGCCATATGACTATGCACACACATTAAGGGCATGATATTACTGTAACCTTCAAGTTGCTTATTTTCTAAAGCCAGAAAAAAAATATTGGATTTCAATAAAGGGATATTTTTTTACCTAACAAACCTTGAAGCCCAGGTTTTTGAATAAAAATTAGAGAGCAAAACCACATGGCATAGTTGCTTATTAGTTTAGATTTACTAACAATGTTTAATATGCTATTTGTTTTCAAGTAAGTGAAATTAATGTACCTCAGGCTTTGTGTGCTACCCAGGAATCTCTTGGAAGGAGACAGCCCTTGTGCAGGGGTCTGACGTACAGCAGAAAACTGAATTTTATTCTAGTGGTACTGGATGTTTGGAGAGCTACAGGTATCAGACTTGAACATTGACTGACAGTCTGCTGAGGACTAGGAACCAGATCAGGCCAAGCTCAGGAATACTCACAGCAATAACAGGGAATGAGAAACTCCCCCCTGTAACACATTACTTACACCTTCACTTCAGCAGAGCAGAGATAAATAAGCTGCAAACTTCAATAAAATCATGCAGACTGAACTTAGGAAAAGAATTTGCACAAGTTTGAGGAGTACATTGTCTCAATTAAAAAGCCATAATAAATTGCTGCCATCAAGAATAAGGAAAGAAAAGGAGGAGGTACTGTCCCAGTCACCTCTGCAGCTCTACCTGATGCAGCACAGCTGTAAGTTCCTCCAGGTGTAAAATAAGAATTCTAATTTCTGGAAAATAAAATCAAAATCTTACTTCAGCCTGATGATGATATGGACATTGGTCTTCTATTGAGAGGGCCAGAATATAATTTGCACACTTGTTTGCAGCAATGGAAATCTACCGTGGAACAGAGTCAACTCATTTAGACCTACGATGACCTTATTTGACACACTGAACACCATACTCTTCAGAACTAGAGAGCATTTTTCCTTAATGTTTGTTATGCGCTCATCATTTACATTACTAAAAAGAAAATACTTTAATTGTGTCATTTTGTATTGCTTTAATTTAAAAAGTCAGTAGTTTTAGAAACAGTAAATGTGACTTAGAAAATGATACATAATAGAGAGGTGAAGAATCTGAAAGAGTTCAGGAGAATTACCTCCTTACACATGAGAGGTAGTTATAAAAACATGATCATCAACTGTTCAATGTATCCACTAGAAGGAGGACTGGAAGAAAAGGAAGTATTAATGAAATAGTACATTGACAAGAATTAAACAAATATGATAATTCTACCAAGCAACTAAGAAAGTTGTAAAACTTTTTCCAAAGGTTTTTCATTACATTTAAATGTACTTGTCATAGATTATTAAGGAGAAAAAAACTGACAAGAGCAATATGTTATCATGGATTATGTCTTCACGCACATTCCACCTTTCCTATAGGTTTATAACTCTTTTATTACCCTAAACAGTTACAAGACAAAAATCTCTACTCATTTGCAATCTTACTAAAATCAATACAAACTGGGAAAATGGTATTGCATCTGACTGGCCCATTCCTTTTATTAGTAATAGTAATATGACATTTTAAGGAAAAAGGATCAGAACTAGGTATATACAAAAGCTAGTAGCAATTTTTTTAAAATCTGCCCCTATTCTTGGTGAGGTTTTTTCAGTTGTAAACACATATACTTTACACACTTTCTCTGTGTTCTTATGCAAAAATCACCATGTAAATACTTCTTTCCTCTCTTCTTAGCTCTCAGTTCATCAGTAAGACTGTACAACAACCAATCTTGGAAATTCTGCCATCAGTTTTTGAAAGTTTGCTTACAGTACTGAAATATGTCACTAGAAAAAAGGAACTAGTTACTAAAAAGAGAAGAACCCCAAATTCTTCAGCTTTTTCACCCCACAACTGAAAACCTAGGCTTCCAAACAGAGTTATTTAAATTCACTTAGGATTACAACATTATTAAATTTTATTAGGGCATCTTTATTTAAAATGAAGTGAATCTGAGTAATTTTGAACCCAGCAAACTCCAAAAACATTTTACAGGGATTTTTCCTATTAACGGTTTCTTTATGCCTTACATTTGTACAGATAAAACCACCTTACTGTGGCTGTTTTCATAAACATATTTTACTCCCATTTTAGTAGACTTTTGTATTAACACATGGTAATAATCCAGCATTACACTTTACTGTCTGCAGATGATATTTAAGCAATAAAATTCTGTATGTGACCTCTGCATTCTAAAGGAATCCACCAAATCTATCAGATCTTCTATACTGTGAACTGCTTCCTTCAGATAAGGGTTTGGTTTTTTTGTCTGTGACTGCTGAAATTTGTTTTAAATTCTAGTTCTCATTTTCTTACAAATTAATTTCATTCTCCTTGCAACATTTATAGTGGCTATTTAATTGCATATAATGTCAGAACATGTGTCCTGGGTTGCCTAGTTAAGTCATTGTTATTATTATTACATAGTATTATTATATCTGCACCAACAAGATACTTGGCTGAAGGTATAAGTGTTCAGGCACATTCAGTTTTGGTTTTAAATGCACGTGATTAAGCAACTGTGAATAGATAACTGCTGACAGATGATCGTTACAGAAATGGCCAACAGTTTTCATAAAAAGAAGTCTAAATACATTGTTCACAGAGACACTAAACTCTGATCCATGAAATATTCTAGCCAGCATGAACTGGGGGGTTTTGGAGCAAGGAGACCTTGGGTTCTGGACCATGACCACTCACACATTATCCAGGGACATCAGTTTAATCTTTCTTAAAATATAATCAACAAGTTCCAGAGATATTAAGAAATTATTTTCTCCTCCATTTCACCTTTCAGTCTCTTGGTTTTTGCAATACTGCTATGAAACATGTTCTTCCATTGTCAGTGACTATGGAGGACCTGGATTTTTAATGTCAGAGTTACAACTGGCTTTCCTAATTTAGATACTCTTTGCATAACCTAAATAATAGAAACAAGAATGTTTCATATCCCGCATTAATCCTCACCTCATCTTTTATATAGAAGTTTTGACTGAGGTTGAGTTTGACTTTAGAATTTACTTCCACCACTGAGTCAACCAGAGTTGTGAAAAATACCCTGCTGAATGAACTAGTTGAGGTGATAAAAGTGCTACAGTAGATGTAGCAATACTGATATTAGCAAAAATGAGACAAAATTTGTCTCACTTGAAGAATTATAATAAATACAACTGCAAATCTAAACCAGTTTAGGACCCATATGTATCTGCTTATCTATATAACCTCTTTAGAATTTCTTACAGAAGGAAGACTACTATGAACGGAAAAGACCTTGATGTTGGTCCTTGTCCTGAAGGTCAAAACCAAAATGAACAGTCAGACCAGAAGGGAGACCAGTCTGCAGCAAATCCTTAGAGAGTCTGTAATTTATGCTGTCAGTTACCTACCAGGCACTGGTTGCCATAGCTATAGCTCCTCATTCCCTCTGTACTGCAGTAATACAGGCTTGAAGCCACAAAGGCAGGAAAACTACAGAGATCTGTATTGAGATAAACAATGAAGCCTTTGGTGGTTTTGGCCAATTCATACTATCTGATATTAAAATAAATAATAATTAAAAAATACCCATAGACTAAAAAGAACTTTTATTTTTCAAATGTCTTGGATCAAGGATGAAGACTGCATGCCATATTCTTCCAGGCACATAATTATTTTCCCACTGTATATAAACCACCCTTTCCAAGGAAAAAAGAGATCAATACCTCAAAAAAAAGCTAGACTTCCAGAGACATTAAGAACTTATCAGCTATTAGCATCTTGTTTTGGCTGCAGGCTTTCATCTGACAACTTTTCAGATCATATTGTTCAACAATTTAAAAACAAAACGACTCCCCCAAATGATAAGACTGTAGATTAGGGGTTTGAATAACTTAAGTTCTAATGCAATAATAGTATTGTTCCTGTGAAACTGTTAATTAAAAATGTTAAAACACTGTTAAACCAAACAAAATTCTCTAGATATTTCTGGCTATTTTTCTAGCATTGACATTTCCACTGACAGAGCTGCACAAATCTATGCCAGCATTCAGTTTCTTAAATCCAAAACATTACATTACTTGTTTCATAGCATTGAATGATTTATATTATCAAGTACTAGTCTTGCTGGTTTAGTTACAGTAAACTAATATACAAGTTACTCTTTTTTGCTTAGACTCCATCTTTTGGAAAAGTATTTTGAAGCATTAAAAAACTTATTAATGTAGTATAGATTCTCATGAAAACACTAAGCAACCTCATACTCATGGATCATTTCTGGTTTTACAACATGTGCTTTAATTCCTTTTATCCCCTAAAACAGAAAATAGCACAAAACTTTCCATGGCTACTAAGGAGATTCCAGAGCTCAGAATATAAATAATGCTGAGATAGTTCATGCTGGAAGAACTAATAGCAACATAAAAGCTAGAGCCCAGTCCATAAATACATTATTAATGATGTTTTCTTCTCCAATCAGCAGATGGACACTGAACAGCTCAAGTGACAGGTAATGGGATACACAGCTTTTCATCTCAAAGTATCTGCTTCAGCTCTTCCTCGTGTGGATCGTAACTGAAAGTTACTGTTTGACAGGTATTCAGTAGTCAATATGCAATAACCAGGCTCAGGCTAGTTTTTCCTGTGCAATCTGGCTAACAAAGCTGGCATGTTGTTTTCAGACTCGGGGCTGAGTAGGCCAGGAGACTGGATTATCCTTTTAGGTCTAAAGGTTCAGCCCTTCAGAACAAGTTTGAAACCCAGGTGCAAGAGGGGCAATGGACTCAGTGGTCAGTTTCCATTAGTGTCCATCAGGTGTTTTTTTCAATGACTAAATGAACTTTTAAATACAGAAACAAACAAAGAAGAAAACAAAAATACAAACACACCAAAAAAAAAGGGAGAAAAAACCCAACCAAGTAGAATATCAACCCGAGATGAATGTAAAAAAACTAGTGTAATGAGACAGACTATTTGCTTTCACAAAGCCTGGCATGAAGGACATGATGTGTTCTTCTTTGCATGCATAAGGCAAAAGAATTTTCAGCACTCATACAAACATACAGTGTGCACACAAGACATCTGTATTGTCCAAAAAGAATTCATAAATTGATAAAAATCAAGTGATTGTAACTCCCCTTTGCAGGAAGGCTGGCAGCTACTGTTCTCAAACAAAACTACCATGGTCAATGTTCTCTATGAGCTTTGGATTTATTAGAGGATTTTTTTCATGTGTACCAAACAGAACCATACTCATGCCTTCACTGAATCCAACAGAAAATAGGAGGATTTCATACCTGACCAAAAGGCTGCTGACATCACCTGGAATCTGATAGCAAAATTAGTCACACTATAAAAGCACTCTCCCAGTAAAAAGGAAATTTCCATTAGGGCATATATGGAGTAAGCCTAGCAATAGCCATATCAGACATAATTAATCAGTCAATTTCAAACATAAGGTCAGTATCATATGGAAGATTTTTAATGAGAATATTTTTGAAAATGTATCAGGCATGAAAGGGAATTATACATGTAAAAGTGCTGCAGACATCTAGAGTTGTTGAGTCAGAATTGTTAAAAATACAGCTGTGTTACCTCCTTGGCATCCATAGACATTATCTTTAAATTATCTTCTCTCAGTGCGGAGCATGAAGACAGATGCTAAAGACAGCTCTCTGACAGGATTAAATACTTGAGGTTAAACATGGCTGAACACATAACTTAAATCTGTATCTCTGTATATCTAGACCAATCCATTACAATCATACTTCAATAGAATGATTGCAACTCAGTTTGTATTTGAAGTTACTTGTTATGACTGTTATTAGAATCGCAGTCCAGATTGCCTCCTTCGTTATTCTAGGCACCGTAGAGACAAATCGTAGTAAAGATAGACAAGAGAGACAAAAGATGTGAAAAAGAAACAGAAACATAGACATTAATTTGCCAAAACCAGACTGTAAACCAATGGTCAAAGTAAAAATAGAATCCAGGTCATTCAAACCCCAGTTCTTTGCTGAGCTCAGAGTATTCCCTTCACGTTTTTCTAAGACAACTCTATTAGCCATGAATGTTTACCATTAGTAGTTAAAGATGCACCATAAAGAAGACCTTTAAAAAAAACCCAACTGAACTTCTCATCTCTCTGTAACATTTACAGAATAATCAAAAAGTTGACTAAGAGGCTCCTGAATATACCTGCTGTACCATATATATGTTCCGGGTTCACTCAGGCCTACAAGAGCCTGTTTAGCCAGCTGGACACAGTGAATGGCATGCACAGGAACATGAGGGTCAGCATCGAGTGATGAACTTTACCTCTTCAGGCCAAGTGACATTGACCCACACACAGCAAAGCAGCCTGGAAATGCACAGTCAAAGCTTGAACACACTCAACTGAGTGACTAGAAAGCCTTTCCATCTCTTAAGTAATGCATACCTAGTAAATTTTACTTTTTAATTGCTCAGCTTTTACCATTTTCCTCTCATTCTGGCTTCAAGCCCACAACTTATGCATATAGCTAATTTAGCATTTCATTGAATAATCCTATATATGAAGCATACTGTTGGGGAAGTCCATAGTAAAACCTGATTTTACTGTGAAAAGGACATTTTCTTACTAGTATTTCATATACAGTGCTATAATACTTCAGTCTTGAAGTAAATCCTCTGGTTGGTTACATAATACAAGTAAATTTTTAAAAAATACTAGCTATTAGTTCATCTAGTTTCTGACATTTCAGATAAATATTAAAATGCCTTCACATATTTAGCAGAACTAAAATTCAAATCCAACTTAGTACAGTCAGAAAAAATCTAATTAAACGAGGGGTGATGAGTATATAAAATTTATACAAATATATATAAATTTATGTAAATTTATGTAAAGACACCTTTATAAATCTTACATACCTTACCTTGTTTCTGTACACATTTTGTTTACCTTACTACCATTATCCTCTTTACATATATGAAAGAAGCTTTAAATGTAAAGTGCCATGGGATTATGAATAGGCACTTACCAATCTGTTTCTTTTATATGCAAATAACAGGAATTTTTCGTTTCAATTTATATTGAAAAACAGGTAACTTTAGTTCTAATGACTGCTAATTCTTTCTCTGAAACAAAAATAAAGGAGTCCATAAAGAAATGTGGGCATTTAGTCTATAAATTAGAAAACATAAGATAAACAATGGGATGCCCATAGAACTTGGTAGCTTCAGTGAAAGGAAGGGAAAGATAGCTCTCACAACTGAATCCTGAAACAATGTTCCATGTATATGGAACACTTCTCTAAACAGACAAGAAATGAGTATGAATGGAGAGTCTTCTGAAAAAGTTGAAAAGAAGCACGTAGGATTGCAATAAAAGCAAGAGCAGATACATCCAGCATGCTGGAGACAGGAGCTGGTTTATGAAATTAAACTCTAAAAGAACAGTAGTGATTAATTAGCTCTGCTGCCATCAGTACATGCCATTTCCACAGACAGCAAAAAACCATGGACAGCAAGAAAAGAGCATAAAGTTTAAAAACCCTTGAACCTCAGTGAAAGGAATGTGTCAAGTATAAAGATTATGTGTCATGCTTCCATGGAATACATGCAGGCAAAAAAATTTGTGTCAAAGGTCATAGTTTTTTGACTCCTTAGTAATTATCTGCCTATATTATTTTCTGTCAGTACTTTTATTCACCTCCCTGGTGTTCAAAAGATATTCTAGCATACCTAGGAAATTATGATTAAATGTAAATAGAACTCACACTTACGCAGAATTTCTGAAATAAATACTGAGCACAAGATGCAAACAAATTTAAATCTAGGGCAAAATCTGTACAGACACACCAGATAGACAGTACATGCCATGATACAAATACAGATGGAAGAGAAATCTACAATTACGTTGGCCTAACACCTTCTATTGTAAGGTTCTAGTTTGAAATGCTTATAAACTTTGCCAATGTTTAGTTGTGCCAACTAAATTCTTTCAGAGTATCTGAGTTTTTTAAACGTTCAGTAAAAACGGAGCTGAGACCTTCTAAAAAGTGAATAAGCAAAAACATTCTGGTTTGCCAGAATGGACAAATTCTTATAACTCTTATAGTGAAACACTGAATTTAGAATGATGGTTTCCTCAGTAGAAGAAAGACATGAAGCCTGAAGACACTCTCCTGGAGTGGGTCCAGCAGAGGACTACAAAGATGATTAAGGGACCAGAGCATCTCTCTTACAACAAAAAGCTAAGGGACCTGGGCCTGTTCAGTCTTGGAAAGAGACAAATGAGAGGGTACTTCATCAATGTGTACAAGTGTTCAAAGTGAAGGTGTCAGAAAGATGGAGCTGGGGCCTTCTCAGTGGTGCTGAGCAATAGAATAAGAGGCAGTGAGCAGAAACTGATGCACAGAAGTTCCACCTGAACATGAGGAAGAACTTTTTTACTGAGCAGTGACCGAACACTGGGACAGGCTGAGCAGAGAGTGTGTGGAGTCTCCTGTACTGGAGATATCCAAGAACCCTCTGGATGCAATCCTGTGCTGTGTGCTCTGGGATGCCCCTGCCTTCAGGGAGGTTGGACCACATGACCCACTGTGGCCCCTTCCAACCTGACTCATTCTGTGATTCAGTGACATGGGAGTTTTGCCATCCAGTAGAACCTACAACTGAATTACAGACCAAGGCTTCCAATATAACACATGGAGGGATTTTGAGTGCACCTATATTATCGGGTTGAATCACTGCCTGTTTGGTTCCAAAGCACTCTCATTAGCATTTATTCTGTGCACATGAATATTCCCAGAATACTCTCTAAACCAAAATAACAAGGCTTCCTCTTAGACAAAATCTAGAAGCCATTCAGTAGCTAGATAGCTCTAGGAATGAGTACAAAATCTCTCTACACTTGGTCCAATCCTCCAATATCATCCTTGCAAGCCTTTTGCCTGGCATGACCCCATAACGTCTCTCTGATAACACATTACAGTACCAGATAAGTGGTATGCCGTGAGCATTTCTCCTTTTATCTTGGGCAAACAAAATAGGGTTTTGTTATTGAAGAACCTTTCAAAATTGTTCAGATGTCTCACATGGAAAGATAAACTTTAAAGTGCCAAGAGGTAGTTGGTGTGGCAGAGGACTCTAAACTATCACAGCTTTTGAAGATAGGGGACCCTGACTGCAGGAATCACGCTGACTACCAAAGCAGATGTGGCAGGACAGCTTGATGCTGAGGGGTTTCAGTGCAGCCCTGGGCAATGATACTTAAAAACAAACTTCACCCATCTTAAAGCGCACAGTAAGAAATTGCCTCATCACAGGATGTGAGCACAGCAGAGGAGTGATATTTGTGCTGTGCATGCAGAAGGGCTGTAGAAAGGCCTGCAAAAGCCTACAAGATGCCTGCATGCTCTGCACGGTGTAGCAGCAGGCAGCCTGCCCTAGGGGGAGCAAGCCAAAAGCTCTGTTAATGGAAGCCACTCCTCGCATTCTGAAAAGGAAGCACGGGTTGACCCTGAAAATCAGAAATCCAGCATCACCTGAGAAGATGGATCACTTGTGACCATACACAGAAGCATTCCCTCATGCATCCACAAACTCATGGTACTTGCAGGGTTAAGTCCTGAGCATGCCTTCTGAGTATGTCTTTCAACTCTTCCCACACTGAGATAAAAATATACAGCTATATTAGCTATGACAAACCCTAAAAAAGGCAGAAAAAAACTATGAAGTGTTGAAAGAGGAAAATCTTGTATAGCATCAACAGGAGGTACAATTAATTGGATCTCTTCGTTCATTCTATAAATACGAACTTAAATATGATAAAAATGAAAATGTAGGAGTCTTAGCTGCAGTCACCTTTATGTTACTAATCTCACTCACCTGATACAAAATTAATCTTTCCTTTGATACCATGTGAGAAGAAGGAGTGCTAGGACATGTATTGGAACATTGTATTTAATGCAGCAAAAACCTGGAATTAACAAAGACTGCTAAAAATTGCAACAAAACACATCATAAAAATACTCAATTTGGATACAAAAAAGAGGTGAACTGTCAAAAATAAACGTGTCCCTTCTACCTTCTAAATGCTAGGCACATTCAATAAATGTTAAACAGATTATTACATCATATTTCCAAGTATTTCTTAACTCATTATAAACACAAAAAATAAACCCACAACAATAGTGGAAATGTGACAGCAGACATACCGATTCCTATATGTTACCAACAGAGTTGCACCTTGGAGTTAGTTCTCATGGAAAGATTCAACTACACGACATGAAGCAAAGTCTTGCTTTTATGATCCTTTTATTTGCTTCACTGAGGCAAAAGAACACCAAGCGATTTGTACAAAGTGTTCTAATGTTACTATTTTTGTAATTCCCATCTCTGTGGAATTTGGGTACCAGTACACAAATGCAGGCACTTCTCATAGGAATTGGTATTCTGGATAAGACAAATGGTTCATCCGGCTTAATAGCCTGTCTTTTACTTTGATCATCATCCGAATTCCCACATGTAGGTCATTTTAATACTTAATAACCACTGTGCAAACTGTGGCCACAAGCAGATAAAAATGTCTTAACTGTCGTTAGATAATATTAGATATTTTTGTTATGTATTCTTTGTCCAGGATATTACTGAATCTCAAACCCCAGTGGGCAGCTAAGCACCACACAGCCATTCACTCACCACTGGTGTGATGAGGCTGAGAACTGGAAGGGTAAAAGTGTGAAATTTCATAAGTTAAGAAAAATACAGTTTAATAATTATAAATAAATAAATAAATGCAAAAAAAAAAAAAACCAAACAATTGCTCACCAACAACAACTGATACCAAGCCAGTCCCCAAGCGACCACAGCCCTGCACAACATCACCACCCCTCCATCCAGCTTTACTTCTGAGCAAGACATCCTAGAGTATGGAATGCCCCTTGGATCAGCTGGGATCAGCTGTCCCAACTGTGTCGCTTCCCAGCTCTTGTGCATCACCAGCCTCCTCACTTGTGGGGCAGTGTGAGGAACAGAAAAGCCTTGAGGTTGTATAATCTGCTCAGCCATAACAAAAACTTCTTATATTATTAACACTGTTTTCATCACAAATACAAAACATAACTAATCCCACGGAAGCTACTATGAAGAAAAATAATACTATCCCAGCTAAAACCAGTACAATGCCTTACAACATTCTGGATGAGTATTCCATGGTCATTATTTATGTTTTTTCACATTCATTTAAAAATTAAGTTGGCCCAAACAGAAATTCAGAATCCACATGTTGATTAATATGGACAATTGCTACTGACATCTAATACCAGGCCAGTTACCAGTCATATGTGACAACATTTCCAAGTGGTCCAGGAACTCTGTTTAAGCTCTGGCCTGGGCACCCAAACCTGGCCCCCTTTGTCAGAGCTGTATCCATATCCAGCTCTCTCTCTTTCCAGCATGACTTACTGCCTGAACTTCCTAGGTGGACCTCAGGCATACATTGCAGGTGCATCATTCTCTCTGGCCCTGGTCTCCTGGATGAACCCTAAACTTATAAATAGTCCTCTCTCTGAGCCTGTCTCCTTGAAGCTCAGATCTGTATTATAGGAAACCTTGTCTCTATTTTGGTCTTTGGTCTCCTGTTTTTCCTTAGTGGATTTCTTGGATGGACCCCTGACTTCTTACGTTGCCTTGCCCCAGACTGATGAAGGTCACCATCCCAGCCTCACTGGGTTGATATCCTGGTCAGAGAGGACCTGTCTTTGCTGTCGCCATGCTCTTTTCCCAGGTCTTTCTCTCTCATGGAGCAACTTTTGTTGTTCTCCAATAGAAGATAAGCAAGCTGACTTCTGGTTTTGCCAATGAGCCTCTGGGAGCAAACTGAAAGGGTGTTTAACATGTTTCACCACTTACCTAAAGGAAAGATTAGTCCTGAATTTTTTTTCTTAAAAAGTGACAAATCTCTAGCAAACTTTTTCTATAATGCTATAATTGCCTAAATAATTTATCATATTGTTCACTACATTCAAATGAAATCTTATCAATTTTTTTAAACTTAAGAGACATGGAAGGGAGTGAAAGGGATTAAGAACAGACAAAACTCAAAGAAGTTTGTATTTCAATGTAATAATTCCACACTTACTGAAAATTCTTAAAGCTGAGATTTAGATAGCATAATTAAACATACATGAGCATTTTTTCATATTTTCACCAGTTCAAATTTTACAAAAATATGCAGCAGTATTACAGCTAGAAGGTATCTGATACTGACAGTACTACAGATACATATGATTAATTATGGTTCTGATTATGAATCTCTGGTTCTCTGTTAAGTGATGTCAACAATTGCTATTTGTAACCATGTGGTCACATATAGAGCTAAAATATCATGCTGTTTACCTGCATGAAGTTCCAAATTTGACCTGTTGATCATTACCTCAAAAGAGTCTGACTTTTATATAGCTTTGAATAAATTGTTTTGCAACATTTACAACACTGCAGATTGTGACAGCAGGGCATCCAACACTAATGGATTTTAAAAGAGTTGAGGAGAATTAAATCCTTACAATTTAGATTGAGAACAGCACAAGAATTATTTAATGTAATGCAGGGTAAGAAGAATGAATCCATGCTAGTGGAGAAAGTTCCTGAAAGATGTTCAAGCTTTTTTGGGAAGTTGAACATACTGGTTTTGCAGCTTTTGATGCTAGGCTGCATAGAAGCAGAGTCTATTGCAGATGCTCATGAAGTAGTTTATTCCCTCAGTCAGTTCCTTCAGACATAATCTGGCAATTTCACTTGCTCCTGACAGGAAAGTTACCTGAAGTAGTAGTTTGGCCTGCACAAGCATGAAAAAAAATTGTTTAAATTTCAACCCACCTATTCCAACCTCCTTATTGGCAGTGGTGCTTCTGTTCTCAATTCTCTCTTTACATTTGACACTGAGTGCCAGAAGAGATCTGCTTCAGTCAGGGAAGAGATGTTTTAAGCAACGGCCTGACAATGTTTAACAATTATGTATAATGACGACAGTTCATTGGCTTCTCAAACCTTGTCCACAAGTCCAGTTGCATCATTTCAGTTGAGCCAAATTAACAGCTTCCTAGCAAAAGGTCTCATTGTCTCTTGTCTTCACTGCTCAGTTGGTTTTCTGCCATTTTAACAAGCTGAACTGGCATACCACCCAATTAAACTAGAGAGAGTGCAGGGGAAGCAGTAAAGTCATACAACTGGGGATGGAAGATATTATCCCTATCACAGTGACAGTGATCTGTTCAGTAAACTCAGGCCAGAACATGACTGCTCTACCACTATAAAGGGATTAAAAAACAAACAACAAAAAACAAATGAAAAGCAAACAAAAAGTAATATACAATACAGGTGGAAAGGACTAACTGTGTAAATATTCCCCTTTCACAGGCACACTGGACACTTGGTCCAGTTTCAAGCTATTAAATATTATCCAGGTGTTTTACAAAATAGCTGACACTATTTGGTGATCTAACTTTTGCAGATTTAGACAATTTAATCACTACAGTAAAAAATGTAAATTGGAAACTATGCTAAGTGCATTAGTTTTTGACATTTTAATTACAGAGACAGCCTAATCAGTCTGAATCTGTTCTGGTTTTTGAAAACACCTAGTTTGCATGAAATGTTCAGAACTTAATGCAAACATTAATATACTCATATTCACACTCATATTACATCACCTTATTTACATAGTTAATCTTACTCTTTAGCAGAATAATTAGGCCCACAGTGACGTAGCATTGTAGTAAAAATAAGACCTCATTGTGTAAGTCACTTGTCTTATTCTCACGTTTTATGAAGACACTAGAGCATACAGATGGAACTATTTTACTTGTAAACGTTCTCCACCCACTGACTTTCATCTAATACAACAGGCCTTGAAAAACACAATTGCTTTCTGTTAATGGTGAATTAGACTCTGCAGCAAGTGCAGTGAGGGGGAGTCAAGTTTTCACAAGAGTTTCTACATCTGTGGTCACAAAGAAAACCTCCTAAATGTTAACTGAGTCAGTGCCATCTTCTGAATCTGTGTTCAGTCCGATGTACTGATTCAGGGTTTCCCAGCTAACTGCAAAATAAGGACAGATAGTTTTCGCTGCTGCTACTCAGAAGCATTTGGGTAACATCGATACTGACAGTTTTTCCATTATTTGGAAAAACTATGAGCACTAGCAAGCACAAAGGAGGCCAAGAGCCAATGAGAAACTCATTAAGCTGCTTAAACTGATCTAAATCTAGGCTGTTGAGGTCACATCCCGCCCCCGCCACATATTTCCACCCCCTTCCTTCAGCCAGTGTTAGTGTTTACAGAAGCTGGTGGTGGTGTGCCAGTTCAAGGCAAAAAAAAAAAAAGGCAAAAAACAAACCAAACCAAAACCAAAACAACCCACTGCTTTGGGAGGACAGCTTTCAACCTGATCAATTCTATGAACAGGTTTATGGAGCTGCACAGTACCAGCATCAGTGCAGATGAGGGAAATAGGAGCACAACAGCTGGGAATTAAGAGTAGTTTAAGCTTCTACGAAACTGAAACCTAACAAAGAACTGGAAGCTCTTAAGTGTATCCTTAGCTGTACAAACCCTTTCACACACTGATCAAACTTCAGACTACAGATGGAGGCAGATTTCTTTCTTTTACTGTCTCTGACTATGCCCCAACCCATATTATTCTGTTGGCCAGAAATCTTGTTTATTAGTAGTAACTCATTCATGACTGGCTCTTAACAGTGGCACACTAGTGATAACTCTACCTCATTTCTAAACCCTCAAACCAGAGAAGATTAGGGAAAGGATAAGAGGCAGACATAATTTGTTTTCCACCACTTAAGAAGCAGGAAAGGAAGGGGACTGAAATAAGAAGAAGCAGCTCTCCATAGTCAGTAGGCTCCCTTGTAGTGCCTGGAAAAGGGAAAGTTTCTTTGTCCCTTTTGTCATAGCAAAAGCAGTGCTCAAATATAACAGATACAAGCTGATATTGCATACCATCCCATCAGACACAAGCAGTTAATAGAAATCCCAGTTCCCAAAAGTGAAAGCATGGCTGCTTGCTCATGTTGGCTTTGATACTCACAGGCTGGGTAAGGAAGCAGATCAATTTCACTTTTGTGCTGTATTCATTAAGCCTTACCCTATTTCTAACCCTTAGCGAAACAGCACAATTAGAATTTAATGTGTATGTCCAACATGAATTTTAAATGCTTTATCCCTGGCATTATTATGGATATTAATGTCCCCTGCACTTTTTCCTCAGCTAACAGTAATTTGGGGCTTAATTCAGCCATGTGAGAAATACAGTTTGTAAATTTTTCAGATGAAGTATCCGCACATTTCGCCTTTTGCTCAGGATTGTTCTGAATTTTACCTTCTACCTTTGAGAGATTAAGAAGTGATTGGTTGGGATTAACAATTATCTCTGGTACAGGTGGGCACCACGAAAACACACACACACACATACACCCCCCTGCCCTCAAGCTTTTAATTGCTACCAAGAGATTAAGGACGGTGTTAGGAAACCAGGCTGCAGCTCCGTAGAGCTCGCCTTTTCCTCACCCACACCCTGGGGGCGCGCACCAGAGCCCTCAGACTGGGGATGGGCACACTGGATAGCGTGCCTCGGCTATGCCCTATGTTCTTTTATATATTTGGTTGGTTGGTTGTTTTTCTCCTCAACATCTCCGCTCTCCACTGACAGACGCCCGGGCCCCCTCGCTCCGGAGCGGCTGAGGGCGGGGAGTGCGGGGACCCCTCACTGCCCACGGGCTTCCCGCGGCTCGGCAAGAGCTCTGAGGACACGCTCAGGCGGCGGTGCCACGGCGAGGCGTAGCGGGAGCGCGGTGATCCCTGCGGACAGCCCGCGGATCCCGGCGGGGTCGCCCCATCCCGGCGGAGTCTCCTCAGCGCGGCCCGGGAGGGCGGGGGCGCCGCCAGCCCCGCCCGCGCGGGTGACGCGCCGCGAGGCGCTGCCCACGTGACGCGCGCAGCCAATGGGCGGGCGCGCCCGGCGGCGGCGGGCGGGGGAGGAAGGCGGGGGCCGCGGAGGGAGCGGGG
>JAWWMP010000165.1:52774348-52858279 GCA_035047865.1 Dendrocincla tyrannina
CGGCCGCCGCCGTCGGCGCTGTGTGCCGGCCCCGCCTCCCCCCGGGGCCGCGCAGCGGGGAAGGGGCAGCCCCGGCGGGGCCTAGGCCGGCGGTGCCGGGGGGGTCCCGGTGTCGCCTCGCCCGGGCAGCGGGAAGGAGGGAGGGCGGCCGGCCGCGGGCTCGGCGTGCGGGGGAGTGCTGCAGGGAAGGGATGGGAAACGTGTCCTGCTGAGCGGGCGTGGGGGGGTCCCGCTGGGTGCTGGGGTGGGGCAAGGGGTGTTTTCCAGGCAGGGCTGGGGGCTCTGCCCCCTCGGCTCTCGCCCGCGCCCCGTCCCGGGAAGTTTGGTTGCTGCGTAGCTTGGCTGCAGTGAGAGTTGTGCTTGGGGGATCTCCGTAAGAATGCAAGGAGCGCTAATCGCCGCCCGGAGCCTTTCAGCTCCTTTTCCTGACAATAGGAGAGAATCTTTGGCCCCGCTTTGCCTCAGGCTCCCCCGGCGCTCCCGGGAGTGATTTGTCCGGCGGGCACGAAAGGGGCTCGCACAAGCAGTGATCGCAGAAAACTTGTGAATCCAGCAGGAAGTTAGCTGGCTCGCAGTTTATTTTGTGTGAGAGGCAATTAGCCGTATGAGTGGAGGGCAGGAACAGTCAGGAGCGCTGTCTGCCTCATCCAGTGCCTCCCACCGCTTCTGTTTGTCTTTCAGTTTGTCAACATCTTTTTAAAATCACATGGAGGGAAGTTGGGTATTGTGGTCTGTGGGGGTTTGTTCGCTTTAAATTTTTTCCCAATATCCTCGGCGCCTTTGACGTTACAAACATTGAAACTTTTCTTCGCGTTCCTGAGAACTATAAATCTCAAAAATATGCTGTAGGTGAAGGATACAAGTTAAGTACATGCTCTGAGGGAGAAAGTTGAGTTGTGGGCCTACTTCTGATACAAGACTTTTTAGCCCCTAGAACAGACATAATAATGAAGTGCAAAATGTGTATTATACTGGTGTCAGTTTCAAAGCTTAACGAAATATAAATATTTCTGAAGCTAAAACCAGAGACAGCAAGGATAAGTAAGTTCATAGACGTGGCTCAAATCACTCGTGTTCTTGCCTTATACAGATGAAAAATGTTTAAGGCATCTTTGTAGAGACTGATAGTTCAATATTAAGATCTTCCAATAAAGCACGAATAATTTTCATTCTGTCAATTTCATTACTTTTAGTGAGTGTCTAAAAAAAACCTGATTTCTTTACTTGAAAAATCTATCTAGATCTCCTTTTCAAAAAAACTGAGACTGCAAACTTTTTTTTTTTAAGGAACCTGCAAAATCAGTAAAGAGTGGAAAAGGTGGCAAAGATGGACAAGATAACCAAGAACATGAGGTAAATATTACTAAAATATGAAGGGATTTCTGCACGCTAATTTGTCATGGGTTTTAAAGAGTGCTTTAGGTTTTTCTAGGTTCTGGCAATTTTGACATGAGTGGTTTTGAGGGGAAAATGATTGTGGAACTACTGCTCTGGTATTTGACAAGATAAGAGGAGATGCTTTTAAGGAAGTCAGTTTTATTTAGAGTAAATAAATATTTGCTTGCCACAGTCTTAA
This sequence comes from Dendrocincla tyrannina, assembly GCA_035047865.1. NCBI lineage: Eukaryota > Metazoa > Chordata > Aves > Passeriformes > Dendrocolaptidae > Dendrocincla > Dendrocincla tyrannina. The sequence goes on from JAWWMP010000165.1 coordinate 52,775,925, forward strand.
ATGCTCATCTATTTCCTTTTTTGGTTATGAGGTGTATATCTGTCTCATTTTCTAGTGTTATTGTGAGATTTTGAGCTTGTGTTCTAGTTGCTCAGTGTAATTTTTATCGCTCTGTAATTCCCAGAGGTCTTTTCTCTCAAACTGTCAATGTTGGCATGTCAGTTAAGTGTCAGTAGCCTGTTATACTGTCAGGAGACCTTATGCTTAATCAAAGGGTGCCAGCTGTTTTGTTGTGTGGTTTCTTTTTATAGATGTATGATGGACTATTTCAAATTTTACTGATTATTCTGTTGTTGTTGCTGATTTTTACTTCTGCATTGTTCTTTGTTTTGACCACCAGCAAGGCTTGAAAGAGGTCAGTCAAATAATTGTTCACTCTCTTTCCCACATTAATCCAGAAACTCAAAATTAGTAGTTTTGCTTCATTTGGAGATCCATTGTTCAGGTGGATTTCTTGAAATTTTCTCTAAAATGTTCTTACTAGCTTGAAAGTAAAATGTACTGAAAAGCTTATGTATTTCAGCCTCTAAAGTCCATGTCTTGATACTAAAAGATAATGTTTGAGAACAAAATACTCATCCAGCTTTACCCTTTTTCCCACTCTGAAATGACTGTTAGGGTTAGGTGGGTGAGATTATTTATTATGTGCTTTCTGGTGCGCTTCAGTGCGTTCTTATCTGTGTGTCGAGAAAGATGCATGCTACTGTCATAACTTAAAAAGATCATTAAAACTTGTAAACTATGTGTAAAGGTATTTTGACAAATTCTGGTAAGAGTGATTGAGTTTTGGTGGAGGGAACTGAGTTCCTAGAAGGGATCTTAGTTACTAGGGAAGCTCATAGAATGAAATGGAAAATGTATCAGTGTAGATGTTTACAATGGTGTAAGTAGATGTACTTTATTGTCATATGTTCTGTCTTTACCGTATATTGCTCTGATGTTAAAAAGGGTGTCACTTCTTGGTCATAGTTTGCATTCCTGTGCAGTTGTAAGGATCATCATTATCAACATCTTTCCTGTATGTTTGGTGACTACTTACTTTCTCAAGCTTTCGAATGAGGAGTTGCTGAAACCAAGACTGGTTTTCTTATTCCTTCTCCAGGATAGAGTGTAAAGCTCCCACAGTTAGTAAGCAAAGGGCTTTAAATGTTAGCTGAAAGTGTGTATGTGGGTTTGTTTGACATTTCTTTCTGTGTTTGCAGATGTAGCTTTTTGTTAAATTTAAAATGTAGGAGAGATGAATCTCGATAGGAGATTATGTTTCAGTGTTCATGCACTGTTCCTTTTGTCCTTCCTGCTAGAATTCCCAGTGACCAGTACAGTTTCCTTGTCTATGATACTTAATCATATGTGAGTAGGGGCAAACTGGGAAAGGAACTGGGAATGTGACTGGCACATGTAGTGCAGTTGTAATTCCCAGTGGGCATTATTTAGTCTCCATACAATTTTGAACACCTCAGTGCCTAACTCATTAACTTAATTAATGGAGTAATTGCACACAAATAGTAACATAGACTCTGCATTCTAACGTGGCTGGCTGTAATCATGATGTATGTTAGCTGGGGCTTATATGAGCAGAAAGGAGGCTATTTGTTAACATAGTGAAGACTGGTAAATAAAGAAATATTCTGGAGCACACATTTTTAGATTTCTTTTTTCTTGAAAGAAGGTTGTCTTCATGTTTCCTTGTACATATGTTTTAACATGGCTTTTTAAAAATCCTCTTCTAGACTATGAGTAGGTTTGGAATTATGCTGGTTCGTTTCAGCTTTTTGTTTCTCAAAATGCATTTAATGCATATGCATTTGATGCAAATGAATTTAATGCAAATGGCAGATTGTAAAGACTAGAAACCGTCTGCTATTCAAAGAACAGGGACAACACAAGCAGCAGCATCCCACAAATACTTTATTTATAGACACTTTTATAGCACTTAACTAAATTCATGATGACTTGAACTTCTATAGATAAAAAAGTACAACAGATCTTAATATTTACAAAAATGAACACGTGTTTTTCCTGTCTTGCAGTCAGGGAAATGAGATTTCAGTTGATTGAAGCTGTAGAGCAAGTTTGAAAAGGGATTGAAATGATTCCTGCTATGCCAGATCAGAATGCCCAAGCTGAAAGAAGGTGGAAATTACTTAAGATGATGGCCCTTGCATTAGTGCGTTCCTTGACGTAATACTGAAAAGGCCTTGCTGCATGTGAATCATCATGGACCTCTTGTCTTATTTGCTATGTGGTCGGCATCTGATGCTCAAGGGGAGAGATTCAGAAACAGTAAATATATGGTCTTCCATTCTGGTATACTTTTCTTTAAGCCAGTATGTGGCTTAGAATGTTTCTTAACTGGCTGTTGTGTAAAATTGATTGCATATTATTAATGATGTAATTTACTTCTTTTATATTGTTATATTTAGATATTTTTCCCCAAAACCCTGCTTAATGTTCCCTAGATGGGAATGCCTCTGTTACTTTGATTGTCATTCTCTGTTTCCATCTTCTGTTCTCCTTTCTGTGACAGAAGCACCAGAAATGCGCTTGCCTTCATGGATAAGCTTTGGTGTAGAGTTCTGTTTTGTCCCAGGGGTGTGGAGGTCTCCATTTGAATTAAGGCAGGAGTAACTCATGGACAGTCTACTTTTTTTTAGAAAGAGGTGGCTTGATAATAGTTAATGCTTGTTGAGAAACATTACCTTTTTCTATCTCTAGCTAAAACCTAACATTTCTAGTAATTGAAGGGCAGTACTTTAACAGTGGTTTTCAAATACTACCACAGGGGAAGGAAGTCCAAATTTGAGCCTTATACACTCTTATTTCCGTCTTCTGGTCTGTGGGATGATACCTGCTAAAACTTGCACTTTTCACCATTCACTGAAATAGTCTAGGACACTTGGACAATTAATTCACAGTTGTGGATCACCTGGGGGATGGAAGGGCCAGAAGTAGCTGGTAACTTTTCATACAAGACAATAGTAGGTGACTGGGAGTGATAGCGTATTCTAGGTCTAACTGGACTGGCTTAAGAAGGTATGAAGCTTCTAAATTTAAAATTGTATTAATTTTGAATCTAGCTGCTGAATAGCCTGCAGAAGGGAAAGGCTGTTTTTGTTGTTTAAGGAAGTATCCGCTTGGTGACTTTGAGCAAATGACAACAGAAATCATAACTCATTCTTCTGCTGTGCAGAGCAGCAAACGGAAGACTAATGTGGTTTTGAGGAGCTTATGTGTGTTGTTGTTTGCATGTGCTGCTCTGGTTGCTTCTTTCTACTTTAAAGGTGTTTTGTTGTGGGTTTTTTAATACAGACAAATCAAAATGTCATAAAATACAAACTGCATTAGCCATCTTTCTTGCTGTGCAAGAAATTGCTTGATTTATTGATAGCATGTGTTGCTGCTGTTGAGCTGTGATCGCTATTGAAACCAATCTAAAAAAAATTGTCCTGCCACTGTCTCACAGCCATCACTTTTCAGTAGGTGTACTAAACGTTGGTGATAACTTCTGATGCAGAAATTTTGTTAGGCTTTGTTTTCAGAAGGTTTTCCTCCCTGCATTTTGAAGCCTGTTCTATTGAAAGGTAATTTCTTATGCTTTTCAACATAGTGATAATATTTTTTGGTAGTGGAATTACCAAAAAATTACAGAAATCTCTCTTTAATGGGCCATCTTCAAAATACTTTAGCAGAAGTGAGGATTTTCATCTTTCTGAAAGAATCTTGAGAGGTGGCTATTCAGTCTTCCATGATCACCTTTCCTGTATTAGCCAGCACATGGTGAGGAAAGGCTATCGGTATTATCACTACTGCTTTTACTGATTCCTGATTCCATGAGCACATATGATTGTCACTTTCCTCAAAAATATAAAACTGCAAAAGATATGGGGACTGGAAGTAGTGTCAATGGTTTTGCATGGGTTTCTTAGCAGAGGTCATATGTAGAAGTATCTTATTATTTAAAGGAAAGCAAGGAATAGACAAAAGCAATAAATCCAGCATTTTTGTGTTAACATGTTTCTGTGATCAGCAGCAGCAAGCTAATTTAGAAAGTTGATTCAGTATTTTCTCTATACTCTTGCTTATTCTCCTCATGTTTCCTGTATGTGGTTTTCATTGTGGTGCCATTTAGCCTGAAAAACAAATGTATCTGATCTTGAAGGTGCTGCATGGAGACAGTTATACAGTGTCCAGCTTGTGACTAGATTTTTCTACTTGGAAATTTTTTAAGTTATACTTGAAAGTCTTGGCACAAGTAAGTACTAATTAGGCAGCTCATTAGAGACCATAGCAGAGGATTTTGAGGTTTGGGGATTGGAGAGGGAAGAATACATTCCCAAAAGTTCTGTGATTGTTTTCCTCTCCCTGTTAACATGTATTAGGACTAGTCCTAGATAATTTCTGGAAATACCTTCTTGTATAGATACATATTTATTATCTTTTGTATAAAGCATCCATCAGTTAGTTCTTTTCAATTACTGTTGTTCAGTCATAGAATCATAGAATGGTTTGGGGTGGAAGGGACCCTAAAGATCTTGTTCCAACCTCATTGCCGTTGGCAGAGACGCCTTCCAGTTGACCAGGTTGCTCAAAGCCCCATCCAGCCTGGTCCTGAATGCTTTCAGGCATGGGCATCCACAGCTTCTCTGGACAATCCATTCCAGTACCTCACCACCCTCACAGTCAAGAATTTCTTCTTCAAACTTGACCTACTCTCAGTTTAAAGTCATTCACTCTTGTTCTGTCACTGCATACTCTTGTAAAAAGTCTCCATCTTTCTTGTAGGCTCCCTTCAGGTATTTGGAAGGCTGCAATTGGGCTATCCCAAAGCCTTTTCTTCTCCAGCCCGAACAAACCGAGTTCCCTCAGCCTTTCTTCATAGAAGTGTTCCATCCCCCTAAGTGTCTTGGTGGCCTCCTCTGGATTCACTTCAAGAGGTCCATGTCCTTCCTGTGTTGGGGACCCCAGAGCTGGATGCAGTGTTCCGGGTGGGGTCTCGTGAGACTGGAGGAGAGTGGCAGAACCCTCTCCCTTGCCCTGCTGGCCACGCTGGTTTTGGTTCAGCCCAGGATACAGTTGACTTTCTGGGCTGCAAGCACACATTGCTGGGTCTTGTCCAACCTCTCATCCTCCAGCAACCCCAAGGTCTTCTTAGCAGGACTGCTCTCCACCTGTTTATCCCCCAGCCTGTGTTGATACCAGAGGTTGCCCTGATGCAAGTGCACCACTTGTTCTTGCTAAACCTTGTGAGATTCCCATGGGCCCACTTCTCAGGCTTGTCCAAGCCCCTCTGGATGGCATTCCATCCTTCAGTTGTGTCAATCTCACACTGATTGGATATTGTCTGTCACTCGGTGTGAGAGCATTTTTGGATGTGTTTGCATCCGGCATCTTTGAGGTGTACTTGTTGTTTGTACAACAAAGAAGCTGATGGGCTTTACAAAGAGATAAGTTTAGCATAGACTGGATTTCTATCTTTTAATTAATGCCTGAAGTTAAGTATCAATTTATTTATAGCTTAAAACAGTGTATTAAGGGTTTTCATAGTATTCACTACTACGCTCCGAGTTATACAGCTGTCTAGATCAGGAATGGCTGATAGCCTGTAATAAAGCATCCACAAACTACCAAGTTTTCAGTGAACCAAATCATTAAGCTGTGTTTGTCTGGCATACTCATCCCTGAATCCTAGCTGAACCCTGGTTGTTTCCTCAGTCTGTGTTCAGCAGTACGCCTCAGTTGCACTGACAGGCAGAATAGCTTCCATGAGTCAGTCCTATGCAGTAGATAAAGTTGATTTGAAAATTGGTGATCTTTCATTTGAAAGAGCAGATACTCATGAAATAAAATGGAAATTTTGAACAACTAGTCCACTTGAGTTTGAATTGCAGGAGGACTACAAATGGACAGTTCTAGACCTTCTGTTTTATGAAGCTAAGTATTTTGTTTTGGGATTTTATCTCTAACATTAGCAAAGCAGGACTTGAAACCAAAACTGCATATAAAGTCAGGATGCATTTTCTCTTCTATCATATCTAGCTGATAGGAAATAAAGTCTGTGGGTTTTGACATGGGTTTGGTTGGTTTTAAACTGGTGTGCCAACTTCTTGAAAAAATTAACTTGAAAACTAAGTTTTGGTCATGGCTTGCAGTTCTGATTTTCTTTCCTGGAGAGATTATTTTAATGAGTTGATATAACTATTAAGAATACTTAAGTGTAGCCAGTGAATACACCCTTAGTACTAGGAGAGGTGCCGCTTGCTGACTAGAAAGATGCACCACATGTTACTCGTAAAGCATCTATGCAACTTTTTGTTTAACTCCTGTAATTTCTTATTTCCAATTTTTATTGACATGTTGCCTTTTTGGTTTTGGGAACTAGAATTTCCTTCTGTGTTCAAAGCAATCCTGAATAGCGGAGGAGGGTATCTCAACAGTGCTTGTTATGTAACTTTAATATTATGCTTTTAAAACTAATGGAATTATTAAAGTGTACCAAACACTAGTGTATACAAGTATTTTGTTACTTAAAATGAGATACTTCTGAAAACAGGATCCTGTGCCCTTCTACTTCTTACACAAGGCTAACAACTACTTGTGTAACATATGAGGTATGAGGATTGTTTTAGTACTTGCTATTCTCTGCTTCCTAATCGTGCTTTCAAATGCTCTGAATCCTTCCCAGATGGAAGCACAGCAATGAAGGCAAAGGCTGCTCTAATCGAAAGCAGCAAAGTGACTTTTAAAACTAGATAACAGCATTTTATAAACTGAAAGCATCCTTTTCATTCTTTGTTTCAGATTATTTTCCTAAGTATTTTCATAAGTGTTAAGGCTTACCACTCCTTAAACTTAGAGAGGACTCTGGTGTACATTAATGCATGTGTAATGGAAAATTATCAATGTAATTATCACATAGAGAGTACAAACAGTAAGAAAAAACAGGTAACCATTGAATCCACCCATATGTTCACAGACTTTAAAGATGTTGTATTTTGTGTACATTTTTCTGCCCTCAGTTTCATTTGAACCAGAATAAATATCTAATTCTAGAAGTGTGATGATAGGTTTGGGGGTTTTTTTTGTTTGTTTGTGTGTCATTCCCCCACAACAGGCTTTCAGGGCCATTGAAAAAAACAACAACAAAAAACAACCTGAGGGAAAAATCCTGGCCTATTCCTGAATATACTTCTTAAAAGATGAAAATGTGACTGCCAAATACTATCATTTGCTACACCTTTATGGTGACTTTCCTGTACTTCCTCATCACTATTCAATTTAGCTGTCTGAAATACTGACAAGTAAGCTTTTGCAGTGACATTAAAATAAGAGCATGATGTAAGCCAAAGATAAAATAATTTTGTATAACACTTCTGTAAAAGTGGTTAAAGTTCTTATTCACAGAATCAGAATGGTCTGGGTTGGAAGGGACCTTAAAGATCATCTACTTCCAACCATCCTACCCTCTTCGACTAGATCAGGTTACTTGTCATGGGCTGTAACTCTCTCAAATAGCGTCTAATACAAATACCAAACTGGTGGGCCAGAGGCAAAGTAAAATAATACTTCAATATGAGTGTGAAGTGAGGAGCTTCTATGAATGGATCAGGGAGCACAAGAATAGACATCACTGGTAAAGCCACACATGCAGTAGCCTTAGCTCATCAGTAGCTTTATATAATTAACATTTACAGTGGGGTATAGGAGTTGGTGACTAAAGCGAATGAGTTAGTGTGTGTTTTCCATCAAATATGGGGACCTTATGTATGTGTGCATATGTGTGTATATATATAAAGAAGCACAAAGGTAGTTTTTGGTGTGTTTTTTGAGAGTAAAAGGGTGTCTCAGGCTGATCAGGGAGAAATTAAAAATTTAAATCAAGAAGTAAAGTAATTTAAGCCAGGCCATCATTTAGTCAGATTCTTCATCCTGGTATAAAGGTTTTGAGATAATACTTAGTACATGATCTGTTTTCTGTCACAGTTAATTAGCTGACTGGTGGTTGCAGGTAACTTTTTTTTTTTTTCTGAGGCCATTTGTTACTTTGAAGTTTCGTTATAGAAGATACATTAGGAAACAAATGTTGCTTTGCAGCCCGTGTTTGTAAAGTACCAGACGCTCGCTGATGGTGTTTCAGCAAGCACAAAGCAGCGTGAATCCTCTTACAGCCTGGGCTTGGGTACCCTCTCATCTTTGGCAGTACTCTGCAACCTCACACTGCAGAGCTGATCTCTGACTCAAAGGAGGCAAATAGTGGTTTGTTCCTGGAGCAAACTAGTTAAAATAAAATTAAGATTGCAAGCAGCAAATGGAAAGCAAGCCTTATACTATATCTTTAGTTGTGAATGTAAAATTATGGTGTATTTATGTCACGGATGCAGTACACTGAGCTGAGACATCAGATTGGTTTGGTGTGTTGCAAGTCAAGTCTGTTGCACAAAGCTGTGATGATACAATTCTTTAGAAGATAAAATTGGAGCCTTGTGTATAAGCAGCTAACAGGAAATACAAGCAATGCTTTATGTTATGAAAAATAAACAGCAGCAAGAAAAGCATAAGAGTTTCAGCAAGTTGTAGATCCATCTTGCAAAGTGGTTTGTGACTGTAAAGTTTGCTGTGGGCACCCCTCCACAGTGAAGAGGGCTAGATGGCCTTCACTGCTCATAGAGAACATCCCAGTCACTGATGCAATTCAACATACTGCATGCTGCCTCTGACAAAGCACTACTGGAACTCTGTAGTTAGACATCAAAAATAGCCAGCAGTAGCATTGTTAATGTAAATGGAAAATCATAGTTGCTGAACAAGTACTACAACATAAATCAGTGAGTGCTGATTCTAGCGTGCTAAAATATAGGGACTTTGTCATCACCACCCTATTAAAAAGTTAATCTTTTTGCTTATCATTGTAACAACATGGATCCTCAAAGGTTTAGGATGCAACTCTTGCTATAATAAAAACATAGGAAATTACACTGAGTAGTCCAGCGGTAGTCTCGGCATATCTCACCTATTGAGACACTGTTTAACAATAATAAGTGTATTTGCTAGAAGGTCAGCTGCAAAGATCATTCTAGCAGGCCAATCCAGGTATCATTCTGGCAAATTGTTTTGTTGAGGAAAGAACAATGAACATATAAATTGCTATCTGTGTGAAACCAACCCAAGTCTTCAGCACCATAAGCTGCATCTCCAGAAACTCCTCCCAAAGTTGTCTGTCCAAACACTTTTGTGATGGTAAAATTAGTGAACAAGAATGGCATAGTAGCAAGAATATTCAACAAAGAACCCCAGAAACGTTTGCCATCCAGAATGGTACCCCGCAAACATGTCATTTCCATGCTGGTTTTAACTGTGTTGTTCGTGGATCAGTGTTTCTTTTCATATCTCCAGCTGACTCCACATCAAGCTTTGTATAGGTCGCCCTGAATAGATTGGAAATACTGATGCTAAAGATCACAGCTAGTTGCTCCATAACAAATTCCTTACCGGTGATTGGGCACTTGCATGAACTGGAATTACTGCAGACTGCCTCGGTAGCTCTGTCAGGCCTTATCCTTACTACCAATAATAATCAGAATAAACAAGAGTTTATTCTGATATTAGCCTCTTGGAAGGCATGTTGAACTGCTGCTGTTAACAACACAGCATTGAAATCAGCTGACAAATAATGTTCTCCTGATAGTGTGCTGTCTTGATCGCAGCTGCTGATCTAACACCTCCAGCCCACCTTCTGCAGGTATGCTGTGGATATATTCACCAGGTTGATGCCAGCTGGGCCATATGCCAGGTATGCTCTGTCCTTGTTCCCACCCCCAAAAAAGTAAATGAAGATCTGCAAAGCAGAGAGCTCCGTGGTAGTGTTCAAGATTCCTGGAGTGTTCAGGGATTATCACACTACTTTGAAGTTACTGCAGAGGGGAAAAAACTGCATGGAAGGCTCTTTAACTGCTCTCCACCCATTTTGACTCCTTGATCTTTGATTTCAGTTCTCATTTTAAGAGATTAAATTAAATTCCGCTTCTCAGCCTAATTACATTGATTATGTATTAGGCCTCAACCTGTTAGCCAAGTTATTTTGATTGCATACTGTGCCCTCATAAAGTTTCGAGAATCAAGTTGTTATCAAGAATCAAGTCCCTTTCATGTTTTCTCATGATCTTTGTTTAGTTTCAGTAAACTGTATTTCAGTTTCACTAAGTATGTTTTAGATATAATCCAGAAGGCTTTCGTAGCATTCTGAGGCTGCCTTGGTGAGGAACATGCTCTTCTGGGTGCTATAGATCAGACTTCTGTTTATCTTAATGAAAAATTAGTCCATGGAGGCTACTTACTATACCAAAAGGAAAAGGAAAGGATGAAATCTGCATTAAAATAAGCATTTTCCCTCTGTTTCAGATTCAGACTGATGATTCTTTTAAAGTGTTCTGTGCTTTTCATTCTCTATACTTGCATTTCACAGGGAGTCTTGATCATGTTGGTACAAGGTTCTCATATCCAGATTTCATAGTCCAGAGTCTTTTCTCAAGGTGTTTGCTGGAATGTGGCTTGCTGCTGCTGTCGTGTTATGGTGTACATGCTGATATAAACTTGAATTCAGTGGTGATACTCAATAGAGGGAAGAAATTCGCACATTAGTGTTAGACTTACCTGTGTCGAGAAACACGATACAGGGTGCTGCCTATCACCATGTCTTCTTCAGGCAGAGAATCTATCTTGCCTTGTGCTTATATTGTCACTAGTAAGCCATCCAGTGTTTTTAAATCTTTTAATGACAGATGGATCCAGTGATTTTACCATCACCTTCAAATCCTCACCTTGCTCTGACCAGTTTCATCTTAGAAAACTGCATGCAAGCGTGCTGCATTCTTACAAAGTTGACCCCACTGGACGCTTGGCTTGGCTTGGCTTTTGATTTTGTGGAGCAGAAGGCTTTGTGTGCTTTACTCTAATTCAGTTATTAGTGAGTGTGCTTTGGAAGGTAAGGTCAGACACAGATCTTCTGGTTGCCCTTGTTTGTCAAAGTAGCTTGAATACCATTTTTGGGGGACTATCAGAAAGGGAAGGATAGGGTCTTCTGACTTACTGACATACATGGGATGCAGGGTGGTCCCTCCCTCCAGGTCCAAGTATGCTCTCCTACATCTTAGCCACTTGTCTAGAAGGAAGAGTTGCCATGTGGGATGCCTGATGATGATCAGTTTTATTTGGAAAGAAAAATTAGCTGTACCTGTTAATGTGCTTGTTCTACTCGTATCTTTCTTTCCCTGGTTGCAAACTTAGTGTCATGCTCTGACCTATCCTTGCCTGGGTACATGTCAGGAGGGTAAAGGATCTGACTTGGCTCAAAACAGTGATGTTGAATCCTGCCTGATGCAGGATCACTCAGGGGATGAAGGGATGCAAGGATGATCTACCTTGAACTGTTGTGACTGGCAGGAAATCTCTCCTTCCTGCCTTTCACTCTCTTGGATTAATTTTAAGCTTTGTCAAAGGCACTGAGGTACATAAACCATACACTTTCAGTTGCTAAAACCAGAATTTAAAAATCACACTGTTACTGACTGTCTTAATGTTCATTGAAGTATTTAAATCTCTGATTTTTAAAAATAAATTGATCAAAAAACCTGAGGGTTGTGTTTTAATCATGATCTGAAGAAACACGTTCTCAATCTGACATTTTTCAGAGTAGTTTGAACACATTTTTAGAGGTTTATCAGCACTTTTGGAATTGAATATGTCTTGTCAGTATACAAGCATTTGGGTAGGAGGGAGCTTTTGGCAGAACAAGGGGAAGAATAGGTATTTCTCATTCCAGTCACAGGAAGAGAATTGATAAAAATGTGTCTGTAGTTTAACTGTTCTGTTGTCAAATACATTCAATTGTTCGCTGATGTGGCAGATGGTCCGTTACTTATTCTTGGGAGTTGTGGTTTCTGAAGTAGTTTGTTACTAGGAGGACAAAGCTGAGCTTGGCACTTTGAACTCAGAGGCACTGTACCTTCATGAAAAGTGTGTTACCTTGAAATACTTAGTGGAGGAATACACAGAACTGTTAGTCTGAATTTGTCTGGCGCTTTTTTAAAGGTGTGGTTAAAACTGCTGTGCTGTGTGGCTTAAGTTGCCTTAAGTCACTCTATCCAGGTGCCCTTCTGTCCAGGGGCTGATTGTCTTCAAGCTCTGGAGGCCAGTTCTCTTGTGGTAGCACCACAGTGCCACTTCCAGAGGTCATGAGGTAAAGCTGTGTGGCACTGAAATAATAGTGACTTAGAAACTGTCTGGGCAGCTTTCTGATATGTGCTGGCTGCCTGGAGCAGGACTGAAAAGCAGGGATGATCATGCTTGAGGGTAGGAAGGAGGAGGAAATCTGTTGGATAAATGGCCAGTGATTCAGGGTAGAATTACTCTGGAGTCATCACTTCTGACGGGGAGGTTGCCATAGGAACAAAAAATGCTTTCTTTCAACATTTCTAATTAGAAGTGTTACCCATCCTTTTAAATAACCACTTTTGGCTTATTTTAGAATTTATCTGCAATTTAGAATACTTGCTTCCCTGAGGTGTGTGCTACCTTAGGATACCGTAGTGTGTGCGTGTGTGCAGGCACATGCAAGCACCTGTTAATTTGAAATTGAGAATTTGTTTGGGAACAGAGGAAACAGGAAAATGGCTTTTCCTATTCCAAGTAGTGAACAAAATGCAGGTGGCAGTGGAAGGTAGCCAGTTCAGGAAAACACCATTAGGCTTAAGCACAATATTGAAAGTACAGAACCCTGTGCAGTATTAGTGTTTATAATGCGTCTTAATAGCATTTATTGTTCAATACATGGTAAGTCATTGCTTCCTAATTCTTAGTGCTGGTTTTCTCTCTGCTTAGTCTAATAGTATTTTTATTTGTAATGCTTTTTTTTAAATTTCAGTTAATGGATAGAAATTACCTTGCAGATCACTTGTATTTCAGCACTTTTAAACATTTAGTGTTTGGGATTAAAAAGTGAAATAGTCTGAAAAATGCAATGTAACAGGTATTACTTGTACAGAAATGCTCTTAACTTGCTCATATATGCCATTTTTATTGGAAAAAGTTCTAGTGTTTTTGGTAACTGAGACTTCTAGTATTCAGTGTAGTCTCCCCTTATGTGTTCTGTAAGGCTGTAAGGGAGTTTGCTTTTACAATATTAAATTTGCAAAATGGTCATCGTAAATGTGTTTAATGAAAACTAAATGTTGCTTTCAGTTGTTTTCTTTGATATCTTAAGTACCATGTATATAATACATTACAATAGTTAATCTGTTCTGGAAGCATATATTCTTTCCTGGTCATGCTTCTGGAACAAAATTTGAATAAAATTACTGTCTTGGAGACTCCAAGGGTAGATAAATTTATGTATGGTAACGTTTCCATGTGCACTGAATGTGTATGCTCCCAGACTATGCAAATTGTCGATGAATAAGCTTTTCTGGAGATACTTCTAGAACGTGAAGAAAATTGGTTTTGCTTGTTTTAGCAACAGCCCTGTGAAAATGCCATTGATGTTATTTCATGCAGGAGGGAAACGCTGCTTTATACCTATTAAGAGAATTCTATCAATTCAAACTGCCAAAGCACCAGCATTACAACTTGATTTCCATGATGAATTCCATTCCCATCTGAGTCTTTTTTTTCCCGTTTCTTATTTTCTGGGCACTTTCTGAGAAGAAATATGGTCTTTCCTGTTAAACAAAAAAAAAAAAAAAAAAAGGTGCCAAGGTACATTTTAAGATGTGTGTGCTTCTAGTTTGCAAATTTGAGAGACTTAAATTAAGGGCCTGCAAAATGAATTACAGCATTGCAGTAAGATGTCCTGATCAGCTGTTCCTGTATTTTTAGGGTAGGTCATTCCTAGATGTTTTACCATTCTTGTAAAAAATGTAATGAAATTATTCATATTTTAGAAGTTAACTACTGCCTACTTTAAACCTGCTTTTCCTCCTTCAAAAAAAGAAAAAGAGAAAGAGGCAGCATCACAAGTTCTGACAGGCTTCTGTTAATGATGCATTTTATTCAGCTTGGAAGAGAGCTCTGTCAAATGTAGTCTGGGAAATAACAACGAACTGGAAACCTGTAGTGGGAACCATTTTTCTGGTTTTATGTTGTAAACTTCATACAGAGGAATAGTGACAGTCTGATAAGGATTATTACAATAAAAGCAACTTGCTCTGAGTAGGCAGTAAACTGCTACAAAGCTTCATCTATATTTTAGAAGCTGTTGAATCTACTACAATAGTGAGACTCACTCCTTTAACTTTATATCAAAGCCTGAATGCCCCAGCCAAGCTTAGGACTCTGGCAGTGAGGCACAGGACAAACAAGCAGTGAAAGGTTCAGCTGCTGCAAATAGATAAGTTCCTGTGATCCCTTTGAAGCTGAAGTCAAATAGCTTGGATACCCGGACTTCTCACAGAAGAAAAGGTGGGAGTAGCCAAGGAACTACATTATTTGAAAATTTCTTTTTTGTTGGCTGTTAACTTCAAATAAATGGGCTGGTGCATATGCCGAGGTGATCTGTTCCCATCTGTGTGAGGGCTATGGTACAGAAACAAACACTGAAAAGATAAGCAGAAGAATAGGTGGCTGTACATTCAGAGGTTGATGGATATGGTAATTTAATTAAGAGCTTATTTTACTTCAATCATTTCTGTAACAGAAATTACTTTTTATAAGATTTTCTCTCCAAGTTCAGCTACAATTAACTGCTTTAATTTCTTTTTTAACAGGTGTCAAACAAAAAATCAAATAGCACTCCTCCCCCAGCACAACTCTCTAAAATCAAAGTACCAGCACCACAGACAGTAGTGAAGAAGGAAAAGCGGCAGAGTTCTTCAAGGTTTAATGTTAGCAATAACAGGGAGCTTCAAAAACTGCCAGCTTTAAAAGGTATGTCTTTCTAAAGTAGAGTTACTCTTGTGGGGCAAGAACTTGGGCATGAGACAGAGAAGCATTTCGTACTTCTTGTGTCAGGACAGCATACAGAATATATTGAGTATGCACATATGCAGACTGCTCATATTTGCACTGGGGTTTTTTTGGTTTGTTTTGGTCCATATTTCAGGAATTCCAGTGTATTGCTTTCTCAGCAATCACTTTAGGCTGTCTGTGGGACAGCATATTAACTCATCTTGCGTGAAAGCAGAATACTTGGGCTTCTGTGCAAAATATTAGGTATATGCCCATAATGCAGCATGTTCAAACCTAGCTTTCTTTGTGCTAAAACTTCTCTTAGCATTATGAGAAGATCTGGTCTATCACTATTTATGGGTCTGGTTTTCCTGAGCAGGGCTCAAGCAGAGTGGCACCTTTTTAGTGAATATCAATTTTTTCTTTGTTGATTTTAAGGCTTTGTGATCTCTTAGAATTCTATTTATTGCCATCTGTGACAAAAGGATGATGATAATTCATGTGTCTTCTCTTACTAACACAGCTTTTGTCTTTATTTTAGCTACTGCCTGTTGTGTAGATACATGTTTGCATAGTGTGTGATGGTCCTTGTAATAGTCTTAGGGTAGAGTTTTCCAGGTGGAGTGAAATGTACTGATCTGCCGATTATGAGCTACTGATTTGCTCTGAAGGTTTATTTAGAGGGAAAAAAACCTCAAACTGTTTTGAAGTGCAATGTGTACTGCTTTCCAGTGTTCAAAGATGACACTGAATGCCTAATGGATCACTGAAATGTTGAGTAGTACTGGTATAGGCAATGTGAAAATATTGGGGATAAGATGACTTTCCTCCAATCATTGCTTTCTTATTATGATGCATTAGTGTTTCTTGAAAATAAACTCCACTTCTCAGCCCATCTGAATTATACTGCTTTTCATACAAGATAGAATTAGTTTGCAAGATTCTTCTCTTCAAACAGATCCTGTTTTTACAAAAATAATCTGAAATAATGTCCATTATGTCAGTATAGCAGTCTATATACAAGATGCTGTTGAAGTTTTTCAAGACTCAACTGCTGATTACTTAATTAGTTAATTTCACTTTATTTATTAAGTTTGTTAATAAGAATATTCAGCACCACAGATTATGAATCATATGTTCTCTCTTTTAAACTGACATAGTAGGTTCACTCACAAGCTGTGACATCCAGGGCATGAGTGACATGAGTGAATGACGCTGAATTAAAGTGGTGATTTTTGTAAGAAGTTAGGCATGCAGGCATCTTGACTGGAGTAACCTTTTGTTCAAAGACTCAGCCACAAAGAACAGCGTCAGTTACTTAGTCCTATTTTAAATACAATGTTTCTGATAGTGCCTGGGACTGCAGCCCAGGGCGACCAGAACTGAGCACGCAACGCGGAGTGGACAGTGAGCTGGAAATAGGGGAAATGAGTGCAGATGGGAGAGGGGGGGAAGTAAACCATTTTACAGTGGGTGAGGTGAAGTTTTTGCTCTGTTTCCACCGTGGCTCTGTTGCAGTTTAAACTAGCAGGCCACTGAAGGACAGAGAAATGCCTGCTTGGGCTTGGAGGGGGAAGAAGTAAAAAGTCTTAAAAACTGTGTAAGGTATTTTCTGAGAGCATTCTACCATTTTTGACACAGTATACGTAGATGTGAAGAAAGGGTAGGAGTATTGTTGTTGTGCATGTGCCTTTCAGTCTGCAAACACTCCTTCCACTCTGATGTGAAAGGAAATAAAAGTTCTCTCTGGTGAATGCCTGATGCTGGATGTACATCCCCAGCTTGCCAAGGGTCACATTTTCTTATGGAACAGTGGTGCAATTGCTGATCTAGTGATGGTAGTAATTGCTAACTTTTATTAGTAAAGGCCATAATAGCTTTGTCCAGTAAGCTGTGTCCAGTCTCATGGATCATTAGCAGGTGTCTCTGTAATTGCTGTGCTTACTGCATGTGCTTACTCCTGATGTAATTACAACTTATTAGGGTTGCTGAGAACACTGTTGGCCAGTGAAGCTGTTCCTCTAACAGGTACCTAGGCATTTAGTGGGTCAGGTGAACCCGACAAGCTTTTTTTTTTTTTTTTGGACAGCTTTAAGTGTGGTGTTTAATGCCTGTGTCTGCAGTTAAATACTGGCAGGCTATAATTTAAAGGGCTGAGATTATTGAGGTGAGTTTCACTACTGTGGAGTTCCTTCAGGTTAATTAGCTATGTTTAACCAGCTTTCAAACTCCTGTTATTTGTAACAAGTATTTCTACAGTTGCAGTACCTGGGAAACCTCTCTTTTGTCTGTGGTAGACCAAGAGATGTGTATTTTCTTACAAATGTTGCATTGGCTCCTGTGTGGTGTGATGTACTTTACATGTGTTTTAAGCACAACAGAATGGTGTTGCCTTTGCGTACTTGAAGGTCCATAATAGGTATGTGAAAGCTTTTAACCGGTAAGTTCTAAATGACCCAAGGCATTGCGGAGATGACCAAATTTCGTTTGTGCCATAGGGCTGGAGATGAGGTCAACTTGAAATAGTGGGAAGGGAAAGGAGGAGCTGCCAAAGTGGGTTCTCATCAAGATGCCTGATTTAGGAAATACTTTTTTGGTCTTTAGATGTGCTGCAAACTTTCTCTTGGACGTTGCACAAAAGTGCTCATGATAAGCTTCTGGAAATACCAACATATTTGCCCTGGTGCCTGGTACTAGTGTGGTGTTTGTGTTCATTGGAGCGATTTGCAATTAACACTGTGCACCCTCAGATTATTCAGGAAATGGAGGAGCAGGATAGCTCAGATAATGCACAAAGAAAAGGAAATAAATTACGAGTTAAGGGGCTCTAACAACAGAGCTGAACACAGAAAAGAGAAGTCTCTGATGCAACTGGTTTGTGGAACATCGAGATCCGTATGTTAGCAAAACTACCAAGTAGTGAAGCTCCCTGCAGCACAGTGCAATGCAACCTGGTTTGGTTTGGGTAGAACAGGTAGCTTGCCTGCCCACCGATAACCCAGAAGTGTCTTTGGAGAAGTGCATTCAAAATGGTACCAAACATCTTGAAAGTATCTTGCCTATTTTCATGAAAAAAAGAAATTCTGTGCCAGTGAACTTGTGCTATGTTGATTGCTGCTTATCCAGTTCCCTTTGTTAGCTAACATTTGTAGTACAGGTACTTTAGTTACAGAAAGTTGATGTTTTATATTTTTTTTGTTCTGTTTATTGGGAAAAATTACTTACTGGAATTAAAGGTGTGTTATATTTTATTGTGATCCGAAAGCTTGCAGATTAATGCTTTGGTTATATAAATGGCAGTGAGTACTTCAGCCTTCAGAAACTTACCAGTTTCTTCATTTTTGTTTTCCTAAGAAAGCAGTTAGCAATTTAGGATAGAGTAAAAGGGTTTAAAAATTTAAAAACATGTTCTGCATGAGATAAACAGCATAGGTGTTCAGTACTGTATTTTATAAATGTATTTGAAAAATACCGTATCTAAGCTCTTATATACCTGACCACTGATGCACTGAATAAGTTTGTATTCATTGCAACTGCTCACTTCAGCTTTATGCAATAAGTTTGAATTCATTGTTATATGATGGATAACCTTTTAATTGTAAATTAGCAAACAATTCCACAGTGTCTGTGATTGTTTGTTGTATGCTGGCATTTATTTCCAGTGATGCTGATGGGTCATCTTCACTTTAGTGCTTGAATCTAGGTTACCTCTATGAACCCAGATGCATCATATACTGGAAAAATCTCTACAGCTGAATCTGAGGGGGAGGGTGTGCTCCTTATCTGGCTGTGTGAGTGTGTTGTGGTATATTATGAATTGCAGGCTTTTTGCTTGTGCACTTGGCAGATGCAATAATATGTTTTTCCTGCAGCTCTCATGGAGTTAGCATCCAGACCATCAGATCAAGTCTCTAAAAATTCTAAACAAAAAAATTACCTGGGTTTGATGCTGAGGGAAAGGAAGGATATGTTTGGGGAAGGGGGGTTGGGAGGGTTTTTTTTATAGTTTTTTATTAAGTAATTGCTGATTTAATTTCTGATATTTTTTCCTTCCTCTTACATGCATGTTAAAAAAACTTTGCCACTTAAATATTTGTAAACTCTGTAAGCTGAGTTTATTATCTAAACCATTAGGAGATCAGGTATAATGTTTCCTGAATTTTCCCTGGAATGTTGTTTGTAACCATTTTTTTGTTGTAGTGGGTTTTAGGGAGTTTTCGGTTGTTTTAATTAAAAACTAAAATTCTGGTTTTCCTCTCTTGATTTTACTAAGAATGTAATTGTTCCTTATCACATGAGAGGAGTGAGTGAGTGTCAGCATCTGCAGGGCTTAGGCTGCTGCTCTGATGGACTCACTGAGTAATTGACCAAGATCAAAAAGGAGCAAAAAACTCCAAGAAACAACGAGCCAGCAGTTTGGCATTTCATAACTGTTAAATAGCAACCTAAACATTAATGTGTTTCAGTTCTATTCAAGAACATTAATACAGAAAAGTAAAATGTAAGCTTAATGCTTCAAAAATGTACATATTATTAAAAATGAGAATTTATAGTCATAAGGATTTATAGTCACACTTCCATTGCAGGTTGGCAGGCTTTTTTTTCCATGGTACAATTTTGCTAAGTATGTATTTCTAAGGTGCTCCCTTACCCATTATCTACATTTAGTGTATGTGCTATAAGAGATTTTTAACTGAGCAAACAGGTTACTTGTGGTTGTTTGTGTTATTTGGCAAGAATGTGTTGGTTTCAGTAAACAGTAAATGTAGTAAACTGTAAAACAGAGATAACTTGTACAAAGTGGTGAGATTTTTAAGGATGTGGTCTGACAATTTACAGTATGTAAGAAAATGTTGCAATGAGAATTCTTAAATGCAATATTAAAACATGCTGACTGGGATAAAATGTTTTATACACTGTCAGATATGGTTGTGTCACAAATCTAACTTTCACCTACAAGTAATAATCGTTAAAAGATTGTTCTCTGTCAATCTTAGAATAAGAAATTTGAACAAATAAAAATCAGTGCTACTTAATGTTCTGAAGTGTTGCAAACTTTCCCAGTGAACATATGTTGGTCATGCATATGTAAATGGGGGCATAATTCAAAAATATGCTTCTTTGTAGCATTTCTGTAGATACTTCTTTAAATCTGGATAAAATCCTTTTATAGCTATATAGTTGCCTCTTGGAATGCCAGTGTTGTGGTTTAGTTCATAAGTTCGGGGATGGGGATTTTTGTTAGTTTGGTTTGGTCTTTTGGTTTGGGATTTTTTCATATAAAAGTGAATAGTTTGATATAATCTTAGAGCTGGCAATTGCAGTTCAGCTTTTATTTTCTAATATAAATTTACTTTAAAATTTACTGTTTACCTCCTGGAGTGGGATTTTTGTTCTCAAAATGTGGATACATTATTCTTATAAAGGTATGTATCAAGGTAGCAAGAAATGAGTTACATTGACAGCTGTGGACATAGGTAATGACTTTTAGTGCTGAGAAGTATGAATTGTTTCCTTAATGTAGAATAACTCCATGTGTTATGATTAAATAGATTCTGGTATTTTGTTGTTGAAGATCTTGCCATGCATGTTGATCAGTCCAGGTTTTGACCTTTTGGTTGAGATGTTGGTTTCTGCCTTAGCATGGTTTCAACATTGAAAGTACTATCAGTCATATCTATTAAAGGAAAAAGAAAACACCAAAAAAACAACAACAAAAACCCAGACAAACAAAAAGCAACAATAAAGGGGGGGGAGGGGAAGAAATAATGAACATAACAGGTAATTTTTCTGAGCACATGTCATGGAGAGGGAGCATGGCTCCTTTTTCTTTTTTTTTCAGGCAGAGACTTCAGAGCTATGCCAAATTCTGACTCTGTTCTGTGTAAAAGAACATCAGGGTGGTGTCTCAACTTGTCTGCCCGTGATACAGGACACTGATAGGGAGGCAAGCATTATTAAAGCTTTCCTAATGTTTTTAAGTCGTAAATGGCTGTCTAGGAGATATCTCTGTTTTCATTGTCTGTACAATGTTAAAAGTCTTCATGAATCAAAGTTGCAGAAGAGGTGATTCTGCTTTGAGTCTGATACCTAAAAGAAAATCCCATTGAAACAAATTTTGATTGCTAAAACTCTTGAATGAGAAAGGAGGAAAAAGTGAAAAATTCTCAAGAAGTCAGAAATGAAAGATTGTGTGTTTTTTCTCAGTTGTAGCTACAGATAAGTCAGCAGAACTAATATGAAGTAAAGCAAAAAGTAAATCAAGTATTGTTCTCAGTGCTGCAGTGAAATTCAACCATATATGTTGATAATTTCCACAAACTTTTATTGGAATATGTTTAAACTTAAACAGAGTGTGTTACCTATTTGTTTAAAACTAGCATCTATTTTCATGATAGAAAAGAGACTGACAGGACACGTGCAATGTAATTGAATTTATGGGAATCATAACTCTAATGGACTGCTTTAGGGTTTTGAGGAGCATTTTTCTTTTAAGCTGTTGGGATTGGAGATCTCGATGTTTAATATCATTTTCATTGCAGAAACCTACTCCTGCCACTTGTAATTTATGTAGAGAACAAAGATACAGGACTTTGGCCTCTTCAGTTTAATCATGCTTCTTGTGTGCATGTGTGGCAATTAGGGAATTGTGTCCAGCTGCAAGGTGGTAGCATTACTGTTTAGATAAAAGTATTTTATGCAAAGTAAGATGGTAGATTAAACAAGATAATGCTACTAGAAAAGATCATTTGCCCTAATACATAACGCATTTAAAAGGCAGAACATTGAGGCAAACCAAATTTATTCTCATGCAAAACATTGTTGAATGCAGTTTTGTGAAATTTCTCCCTAACTACATTAGACTGACTTAGTCTGCTGCATGCTGTCCTTCTGGTCCTTACTCTGTGACAGCCTGGTATTTTTTATTGAAAAAGAATAAAGTCCATAATGGAAAATAACGCAGAAGCTGCTTCTTTCCTGCATCAGTATGGTTAAGTGTCAGTCAATGTGTGTATTGTATCGTGTGAAGGAATTGTGAAGGTTCTTTGTCCTGTTACTTTAGCAAGTTTGAACTTTGATCTTAAAAGCATTATCAGTGTTGCATAAACAGATGTTTCTGTATTTTTCTTTTAAATATTTAGAATAATTATTAAAATGTGTATGGTAAAGATAAGTTTCTTAAAGCAAAAACTGGAAATTGTTTGGTGTCCATACAGGAAAACATGATCAATAAGTAAACATTTTAATATTAATGATTATAAAATAATTAATATTAAAATAGTTAGAAACTTTCCAGTCTGAATTACTATGTACCATTTTAAAGATTAAGAAACATGTTAGCTAGTGAATGAAGAACTACCAGAAAAGGTTGTAGAGAAAAATACTTTGCTGGAGTGTGTGAATTTTTTTCCCTTAGCTAGTTTTACATGAAATCATAGGCTTGGATTAATGAGCCATTTTTCATTTCAACTGCCCTATCAAACACCTACTCATTAGTCAGCAGCTGAAACTGTTAGAAGAATGCACTACATCTGTCACTGGCAGCATTTCCTACCAAACTTGTTTCCACTGAAGCTTGGATAAAATCCAGAAAAATAGGATTTAAAATGTGGTATTGTCTTATATTCTGTATTCTAACCTGTCTCTGAATTCCATTTAAACCTCTCTTTAAAATGTCTTATATTATGCCCTCTTTTACAAAAAGAACATTTTGTTCCATTGCATAGATTCTCATTATAGTCAAACCTACACATTTTTGCTGCTGCACTGAAATTCTCTCTTCTTCAGACCTCTACAGCTTAAACATTGAATGCAATATTTATACATGTAAATATAAATCCATGTTGGTTGAATAACTAGCATGCTCTCAAGTGTTTACTCCTAAATGCAGTTTTTTATGCTTCCTTTCTTGAAAGTGACACGTGTGACCTATGTAATAAGGCCACAGACAGGAGTGAGTTTGGTGATATTTTCGTGTATTTTTCACATGATTTTATTAAAATAGAGGTCCAGTACTTGAAATGAGCTTCTGTAATCTGCCCTGGGAATTATGTCTTTGTACCAGATGCTATTTTTAAAATACATTTCTTTTAGGGTACTGATTTTTTGTGTTGTACAACTTTCCAAACTCAACCAGTATCTACTAATTTCTCTTCCCACCTCCACTTACAAAGCCTTTTGAGTGTATAAGATTGGCTGAAGGAAAACTTGTCACTGTTGAGCTTATGTGCTGCAGTGGCCATGCAAATATTGGCAAATCCAGATAGTGACAAATCCAGTCACAGGCAGGTGTTTGTTAATTTCACTTTTAACCAATTTTTGCTGTACTAGAAGGAATAAATACTATCAGCTTCTCAGTGTGTAATGTAGAATCTTCTTTTGCCATGCTTCAGTCTGGAGAATTTTTTAAGGATAGTTCATACTCCTTTAATTTATTCAGGTAAGGATTTTTTTTCTGATCTCTGTATTTCTTTTGATAGCTAGGTATTAACATTGTGTTCACTGCCTCTGTTTTCTTGAATATCCTCTTGGCTGTCCTTTGGAATTGAGTCAGAATCCCATAGGAAAAGCCCAGTATCCTTCTTATTTCTGTGGGTTTTCCTCCAGAATGTGTAGTATCCGGTGCTTTTTCTCCTCTAACACAAAGTTATTCTCTTCGCGTTCAGGATTGTAATGAGACCCTTATTTTCTATAGCCTGTCATCGTTTGTGAGGATAGTAAGTTTTGAGTAGTCTGTAATTGGAGGTGGGAAAAGTAAACTGTATTGCACCTACCAGCAAAAGCAAGTCATGTTTACTCCTACCCCTTTTTTGGGTCACTGTCTGGTGGGCCAGATAATGGAATCAATTTGGCTCAAACTCAAACCCTTTTTCTTCTCCTTTTAACTCTGCCCAGGGTCCTTAATCTGGTTTGACCATGCAGCTGCACAAGCCCTTGTGCAGCAGTTTCAGTCAGTTTTGCATTTGTGCCTCAGAAGAAGTAGCATTGCAACAGTAGCTCATTTAGGTTTAACTCAGCTTAGACTGCTATGGAACACAATTTATCAGAAAACTAACCTAGCAATGAAGTGGCTTCCTGTTGGCTTAGTGGACTACACCAACCCAGCTGTTGGTCTGATGACCACTGAAGCAGATGAGAGCAAAATATTTTGACATACAAAGCAGAGAGGAATGCAGGAAAGGGCCTAAAGCAGTCTGCAACAGGGCTACCTTAAGTTGCCTACAAATAGCAACTTCAGCAATTGTGGAATTATGCCTTTAGTAACCTTAGAGCTCAGACTAAACACCCTCCCATCCTCTCTCAGTCAAAAAGTGAAAACTCCTCATATAGTCTGAGAGGTAACCAACAAGGTGTCTTCATGTACTTAGAAGTTCATGCAATTTTAATTATCTTATGTTGTTGCTTCTGTCACTATCAGTTAGAATAGCAGCTAATGTAGAATGGAAATAAAGGCAACCTTTGGGAAGGTGAATTCATTGTGTGTGTTTTAGGGGGATGGGAAAGTGGGGTGTGTGATTGTTATTAAAATCACAACCCACATGGAGTGTTTGTTTTTTTAAAAAGTGCCACATAGCCTCCAAGTGTAAAGAGTAGTAGTAGCACGAGCTGTAGTGCTGCATCCTAACTAGCTGATCTTCAAGGTCCCTTCCGACCCAAACCATTCTAGAATTCTATAAATGTAACACATTGTTTTATCCTGAGAACTTTATAGGAATTTTCCTTCATTCCCATCATCAGAAAGTTAGAAACAATGGGCAGGGTTGAGTGGAAACCTGTAATAGCTAGTTTTGCAATACCATCAATATTATTTTTCAGTGATTTAATTCTAAAAATGGATAGCTGAAGTTTATACAGTTTTTCATTCTCTTGCAACAGAAGCATCTTCATAAATTTGTTAAAGTAAGCTTTTCTTCCTCCCATTGATATTCATTAGCTCTGTTCCACTTGCACTGATATTCTTTCCTTTCCCATTAGTAAGTCAATTCCTAACTCAATTTTCTTTACAATTTTTTTCCCTGAATGAAGCTGCTCAAAATAATTCACCTTAAGTAAATATTTTCCTTTGGTGGCAAATCAGATATTTTAAGGCTGAAACAAAAGGAGGGTATACAAACCTCCTGAGCAGAATGTACCTCTCAATCTGTAGGACTGGTGGGAAAATTGCAGATGTTGTTAACAAGCAAAAGGTCTTATAAAGGTAAAAATACTGGAGCTCCACTAGTGTCCTGTCCGAATTACACCAGAAATATACTGAATATACTCTTTTAACCAGTTCCTTGGTAATTTACTAAGTACTGGCCTCAGATCTAACACAGTCCTGCAAAGAGGAAGAAATGAGAACAGGGTATGTGGTTCTTGCAAAAGAAAACTTACTGAATGTGACTTGGTGTTCTGCCAATACGACTGCTGGCGCTACAAATGTCACATTTACTCACTCTAGTGAAGAACATTGGATGGAGGTTGACTCTTAAACCATTACCTAAAGTTTTCTAATGAGCCTCCAACTTTGACAGCCATGCTTATGTATGAAATGGGAAATGGCACTGTAACTAATGTTCCCTTTTTGCTTTCCTGTTGTGTCCAGTTGGACCAGCAGCCTTCATGGCCATTTAGTCTTTTTGCAGGGAGTTTCAGAGATGGAAGCAGCAGCTGACCATTAAAGTAGAGAGGAGGAGTGATAGAGCAGCTGCTTTAAAAGATATGGTTACCAGATAAACAGGAATTTTAAACCTATTTTTTGCCACTTCCTACTGCAGTTTATCACTATGGAACAATCTAATTGTACTTTAAGATGGGGAAAAGAAACAATTTGCTACGAGATTCTGCATGTGAAAATATTTCAGAAAATTACTTGTTCAGTTTTCTCCTTCATCCATCAAAATCTTGTAGAAAACCTTGTTTGAGATCAGTCTGGTTTTTGGTTTATATCTATTTTTTTAAATCATATATTTATGGTAGCTTTTTGTTTTAAAAGACTAAAGCTCCACCTTGACAGTTGGACTTGATGATCTTGAAAGTCTCTTCCAACCTTGATGCTCTGATTCTAAGGTACACCCAGAAAAAAAACCTGACATTTTTAAGAATACACCTTCCCTGGTTTTGCCTAGACTGGAAGGATAAAGGATTTGAATTCCATAGTCTTAGGGGAAAGGTTGAAAAATGCATCAGAAATTCATGTAGTCCATTTTGATGTTCTCAAAAGCAGGATCAACTACATTTATGTCACTCATTATGTTTGGCTATTTCTTAAATTATTAGAAAGTTTGCGATCTTCTGTTTCACTCTGCTTACTCTGAGAGGATTTCCTTTCATTTCTAACCTAATCTTCCTTGATGGAGGATGCTTTTATTGTTTGTTATGAAAGTAAAAAAAAACTAATTCATTCCACCTCCATAATTACTCTTTAAAATACTTGCATAGTCTCAGTCAAGTCCTTTCTGTTAAAAACAAACAACCAACAACCCACACCACATCAAACAGAGGAATTTTATTTTTTAAGTAGTAGTTTCAAGGTTTGTTGTCTTTGCGTTTTCTCATTTGGTAGCTACTACTTCACCCAGGAGGTACTACATCAAATTGGGCCTTGTCAGCAATCACTAAATCCAATTGATTTCTTTATGTGTCTTATGGGTAATACTCCTCTTTTTTATATCCCAGTTAATCTTTTCCCGTCATCCAATTGAATAATATTTAGTATAGCTCTAACTCACCTTTGACAGTGTATTGTAGTGCAATGTAATTTTTCTAAGCAAGTATGCATATGCCCTATAATTTGGTTTTATGCCAGATTTTCCTCAGCAAATTACATAATTGAAAAGTCTCTTATTTTCTGGTGTACTCCATTTTTTTGAGCAGATATAAGTTAGGACAGTGTTGTAGATCAAGTAATCTAAATACTTATTAGAACCCGTATGTCATATACATATGTATACACTGTTTGGGGAGAGGCACATATTTGGAGATGGTACAAGTGTAACAATGCCAGTTTGTCTGAACATCACTCCCAGGGGTGCAGGACCTAGGAGACAAAATGATCCTTCAAATAGATCATTATAAAAATAAATGTGCAATAAATATGATGAAGAAAATGTTCCTTACAGTTTTGTTCCAAATACCTTAAATAAGTTCAAGAATTGTTATTCTGTGGTTTTGTTGGGGTTTTTTATTTATTTCTGGGATTATGTAGCAAAACTGTTTTTATATACCTATATATTGGTTCTTACTCCTGAAAGACTAGTTTTTAATAATATTTTTAATAGTTACTTATAATTAATGACCTTTCTAGAAAAGAAGACCAGCATTTAGCAATATCCAAGTTTTACAACATAAACTTGAGGCAGATCCATTAGTATATTGAACGAAATATTCAGGCCCGTTTCTAGATTAAAAGAAATATTTGGGTCCATTTCTAGACTGAAAGAAATATTCAGCCTGAAAGGTGAGGTTTCCATCTCCTGCTTGTAATATGGGCATGTTTTTTTTCTTAATGTACGTACTATCAACATACTACACGAAGCAGATCATGGAACGCTTGTGAGGTTTTATATTTCTCAGTCATCAGTAATAACATTTGAAGGACCTGTATCTTTCTGGGAACTGCGTTTTATTATGGCCCTTGAAAGCTAAAGGTGTAGATGCTGCCCGTAACGCTGCGGTTTTTCACGGTTAAATTGAACGCCGGTGTGACAGTCCCGGACACCCTTACTGAAGGAAAGGTTAAGGAAAGAGGGGGAGGGTGAAGCATGCGCTCTTTCCAGCAGGTGCTACTGGCTGTTATCGAGGGGGCGGGGGGTGTAACAGCAGCAATGAGATCATCCTGGTTTGAAAAAATAAAAAAAATAAAAAAAATAAACGAATAGAACCGCGGGCAGAGGCAGCGGCCCCGCCACCTCCTCAGCGCTCCGCCCCCGTGGCGGGTCCGGGGCCGGTGCGGGAGCGGCAGCGCGGGGGGAGCCCCGCACCGCCCGCCGCTCCGCCGCCGCCTCCCGCGTCCCTGCGAGCCGCCGCCGCCGGCCAGTGCGGCTCCTCCCGCCCGCTGACATCACTCCACAGCCAGTTCCCTCTAGCTGCAGAGCGCCTCAGTTTCTGTCTTTTTTTAAACTAAAATGGAGGCTGGTTTCTTGCCTTGAGGAGTGCAGTGCCGTGCCTGCTGGAGCCTAGATGTTGACATGTAACAGAGCTGGCAGCAGGATGGTGGTTGACGCAGCCAATTCCAATGGGCCCTTCCAGCCCGTGGCTCTTTTGCATATTAGAGGTGAGTTATTGTGCGTGTGAGAGTGAATCGCGACCCTCTGACGAGCGAATAAATGGCTATTGTGGAGCTCGGAGAAGGGGAGCAGGAAGTCCTTTGTAGCCCAGTCCCTCTCGGTTTGCTAGAGCCGCGCTAAAACCGGCGGAGAGCAAAACCCGTTTGCTATTCGACGTGTTTGGGAAAGATTTAAGAATTCGGGGAGGCATTGCATACATAGTTAAAAGCAGGTTTTGCTGCTTTCTGCCGTAACTCTCCCATCCCCCTTTCAAGCTGTGCTGATGTCAAAGGATGTGAAGTCACTACCCCAGAAAGGTACTGAGTGGGGGAGGGAAGAGCCAAGTTATCCCTATACGGTTTATGTAGAATAAGGGCAAACCTTTGGTGTGCTTCAAAGCCTCTTTTTGTGTGTGAATCGTTCAGATAGAGCCCCACTAAAGTGCTCTACGGCTTGTAATAGAATTGGAAGTGTTGTCGGGGAGGAAGGGGGGAAGAAGTGTGACATTTATTATGAAAATATCCTTTATGTATTCAGAAGGCATTTCTTAAAGAGATGCAGTTCAGCTTTAACAAGGAACCTCTTATGTGCCTATTGCGTTGTGCAGTTCTGAATGTTCAGTTTCTTCACAGAATACAGTTCTTTTGGGTTTACAGAATTAGGGCATTGCAAATCTACATTTTATGTAATTTTTTGGGAAAATACATGTTGGTATGATGCTTCTGTATAATACTGAGTGCCGTATCTCTTGTTCTCTATGTTTTTTGCTCAGTAAAATTTTGCATTGCGATGGAGTTTTTTGGTGTATTTTAAGCTGGATATTTTAGCTACTTTTTTTAAACGTCTTCCTCAAGGTGGTTTTGGTTTAGAACTTTATGAAAGCACAACATGTATTAGCTGGGATCAGCACACCTTGAACAATAGCATTTATATTCAAGAAACACAACTGATACTGTTCTTAGTTACCTTTGCTTCTCAGCTTTCACTCGTGTAGGCTAAATGGTAGTACTGGAATTTTTTTTCATTAATATTCCATACACTGAAAAAAATTTGCTTTGAAAGTTTATAAAACCCCAGCTGTTTGGAAGTCTGCTCCTTTAAGTAGTAGCACTGGTCTTCACATATTAAAAAATTTTGCTTTACCTTTAGAAGAGCTGTATCTTCTCTATCTGAAGTGGGGCTGGATGAATTCTAGAAGCCTCTAATTATGATCTGTGACTGGGGAGGAAATGCAATAAAATTCCCTTGATGGAACAGGGACTGTGCTTGTTGTCAAGGGAATATAAATGCAACTGCCTGACCTCTGGACAGGCCTTTGCTTTTCACTCTGCACAAATCACCTTAATTCTCAAATAGATGCTGCCTTTTAGAAGGGGAAAATCACAATCTTTTAAAGGTGCAAGTCAGAAAAACTAAGGTTGGAATCAGAATTAGGAAGTATTGTAATGATTGATAATCCTTTGTCTGAATATGATAACGTGGTTCTTGTCAATGAACTTCTTATCCCTTTTGCTGCTCCAGTGAAATATGTAATTGTGGAAACAATGGATCTTAAGAAGCTGTTCTGAAATTTACTTTCCTAGGACCTTCATTTTTGGTGCACTGGACAGTGCAGTACAAGAGGCTAAAGGGGTTTGTAGGTTTTTTCTGTTTGGTTTCTTTCTTTTTTTTAGTGGGTTATGAGAGTAGACTTTCTTTTAAGCAAGTAAAGAATAACTGGGAGATTGTTTTTCATTTTTCAGGTGGTAGGAAATAGGATGAGTCTCTGGTATTATAGCCCAGAGGAGTTTCTTGACATTGGGAGATGAAAAATCATCTCTTCCATATGTACATGTATACAGAGGTTGCTTTGGGGTTTTTTGTTGTACCTTGTTTCATCAGCTGTTTCATCAGCTGCACTGATGCTACCAATACTGATGCTTCCAAAATGAAGCCTGTCAGAAAAGTACATACAAAATTAATAGTGGTAAAAATTAACTGGTAGTTCTGAAACCTAATGACACATTATTACCATTTGTCCCAATTCATGCTTCTTTTACAGTTGTCCTTTTGCATAATCTGTTGCATTATAGGATTAATATAGGATTGAATTTCCAGGAAAGTGTTCGTCTTGGTAACTGTAAGAGCTAAAACTTCAAGGTCAAGGATGGGGGGTAGGGGCACAAGCCCCTCAGATGTTTCTGGTAGATCTGGTTTGTTAAAACAGAAAAGATACTTCTTTATCACCAATTTCATAAAATCTTTAAAATTTTGAGATGTAGTTACCATATCTGACCTAAATCGTACTTTTAAAAGATTATGTGAAACGTTGTGGACTACATTGTTAGTACTTCTTCAAAAATTAAGATGCAATCTTGCTTTTAAAGTTAATTCTCAAGCACTCTCTGTACCTAGACCATATGGAGTATGTGATGTTTTCAGAATAAAAAGGAAATATTCAGCAACCTCCCATCCCATGCCAAATCGGAACCTTTCTCCTGCCCATCCTGAACTATTGGCAGCTTTGTTGTCTGGATTGCTTACAGCTTTGCTAAAACAGGGAAAAACAGATGCAGGTGTTTTTTAAAGATGATATTAAAGTCTTGTGAACAGAAAATGAGGGTATCAGAATTTTATTAACTGCTGTTGCTGACACTGTTACCTGCAACATCACCAAAAGGAAGAACAGTGGATATTTGTAGGATAGGAGGTGTCAGGGCCTAAGTACCTCGTCCTCCAGCAGTTTATTTGGCTGCTGGTGCTCAAGTTGATCTTGAATGTGGTGCAGCCATGTAATCCTGATTCAGACAGCTGTGGAAAGAACTGTGAGAAATCTTGTCAGGGCTCCCCTTTGATTCAGGAGCTGTCTTTAAGCTCAGGCTCCTGAGCCCTGGTTGTTTCCTCAGCGAGGCTGCAGCTCTGTGGTTGTCCAGTCACGTGCCTCACTGATCTGGATCCCAGCATGTTGACTCCTGGCTGCTGTGCCACTGCACCGTGCGCTTCTTCAGCAGCCTCAGGACTGTTGGCTGCCCCTGACTGCTGTCACCATACCTGCTCTCCCTTCTTCATTCAGGTACTCTGACGCTGTGCCCTTTGTCACAACTGTAGACTACTGGCAGTTGTTCAAGACCAATATGTAGAAATCAGATCTACAGAAGGCGACTTTTGACCCATTGTTGGAAAAAAACAAGCATCAAAAGAGACTAATCCACACTGAACACAAGTGGTGTGTCACCATTACTGTACCTTATTTGCTTGTGCTGAAAGCGCTGGCTGAGAGAGTATTTGGGCTGCTGGGTAGTGAGTCCTTGGTCATTCCACCTGCAACGGGCTTTCCCGGATATCCAAGTTACGCTACTGCTGTATTGATCTTTCTAAAGGGCAAAGGTGGTGCATAATGATCAGCTGAGCTGCTTGTCGCAGGTTATCATCATGAGCTGAAAACTTAGTTCTACTGAATGATCCAAAGCTTGCAGGAAAATTACAGTTTCAGTTTGAGCAGCTGTTATGGCCATGGAATAACCACTGCTGTGGTTTGTGATCCTGGGTAGGGATTTAAGCTTGTGGAACAAATGGTGTAGCTAAAGGAACTCGTCATGGGGTATCTGCATGGAGAGCTCCTCTGGGATCTCTGTGCATTGACAAGACACCAGCTATGAAAATGACATTAGGACAGCACAGGGAGTTATTAGATATCACGAAATTTAACATTTGTACAACAAGGTAGGAAGCAGACCTGGATGGATGCATCTTCCTCCTCCCTTCTTGCAGCGAAACCCCTAGGGTGATAGAAGTGTGTTCAAGGCCCTGACAGGAGGATCCACATAAATGAAATGAAGCTTGGGGGGAGGAATCAGGATCTTTTGATTTCCATCGCAGCACTTCAAGCAAAGAAAGCAGTTGTAAAAGCAACACAGATTAGGACAAACATTTGTCACTAGGTTTAGGAGTTACCGGTTCATATTTACTGTAGAGAGTTGACCAGCTCAAAACCATAACTGTATGTACAGAGTGCAGTTACAGGTAGAAGATAATTGTAATTCATTCTGTTAGACAAAATATAAATATTCATAAGGGGCAGGCATTTTTCATTAGAAATACAGTTCAGTGTTAATAAGAAAAATCTCTTGATATTGTTTTATCAATGTGTAGAGGTAGCCCAGATGCCAGTGTTTCCATGAACTCAAGGCACACATTTAAACAAATTACAGGTAAAAATCTGCTCTGACCTGCACTGGCAGAATTAGCAGATTATAAAAGTTACTTTAATGGCTTAGTTGCTGACTGGCTGGGACTGATAATGTCTGTTAATGCTTTTCAAAAATTATTTTCAAGATGTTTTGCAAGACATACTGAAAGTTGTGTGGGAAGAAGGGTGAGAACACCCTGATATTAACTCAAACTGATGCTTCCTGTGGGCTGTAACCTGTATCAAATATCTCACTGTCCATCCTTCTCCTCTGTCTTCCAGGGCAGCAAATGTTTTTTGACAGATTCAACCTGCCATTGTTGAAGTTACTTGAGATTTTGTGAAAGATGCTTTGACTTTTTTTCAAAGATGATGTTACCCTTACCCATTCTTTCTATGTGCTTGTTGTATGTATTCATCTTGAGTATGGGATCATGGAAGGTAGTTCACATTTCATCTTTACACTGTTCTCTTCTTCAGGGCTAAAAATGTCTATGGTAATGTTGTTGTGATGTAAATATCTGAGTATTTATATAGAAATTTGTGTGCTCCTTCAAGGTGGTGAAAACCCCTTGTTTTGTTGGGCAGTTTAAAGGAGAAAAGCTTGGCACTTTCATTTTAGAAAGAACACGACACGTGACAGCAGCCATTCGTCTCATGATGTGCAAAGGAGGCTGAAAGGACTGGGTTTGTTTGGCATGAAGAAGGGAAGGTTAATGGGAGATCTCAGCTTCCACTAACTGTTTGCAGGTTATAGAACACAAAGCCAGACATTCTCAGAGATTCACAGGGATTGAATGAGAAGGAACCAATAGGAGTTGCAATACCAGAGGTTGCAATTGTGCATGAGGAGAAAAAATTTTCACTGTAGAAGTGGTTAAACACTGGAACAAGATTCCGAAAGGGGTACTGAAATCTCTGTGGTTGGAGATACTTTGACTGGACAATGCCATGAGCAGCCAGGTTTATGTAGCTCATCCTGCTGTGAGTGGGGGATTAGACTAGCAGAAATGACAGTGCCTTCTGGTGAAAATTATTCTGTCACTCTTTGGTGCATATGGGTCAAAAAAAAAGATGGATCTTGTCTTGCTGTCACTTCAAAATATTACAATATCAATTTTAGTGTACTACTTTTTTTTGATTCAAAGAGCAATATTCTAATTGTAAACATGTTTCTTCCCCTTCTTTTCTATTTAGTTACTAAGGCAGACTTTTTAATCTGTTTGGTGCCAGCATGCCTATTAATAGTGCTTTGGCCTCTGCTAACTCTCAGTTTTCGGTGTTAATGGTGTTTTAAATGATTCTTACCATGTTTTAGCAAACTGTTAAAGATGAGTGACTTGAACCACATGCAGTATTAAACATATTGGCACAGAAAAAGGGTGTTTTGTTCATTTCTATATCTTTTGTTAGAAGTTCAGCAGTAGTGAAAAGAATGTGGCAGGTATGTGCTTTTCAGAACAACCATAACTTCTGAATAAGCTCAAATTCATAAATATACGCAGACAGCTATCGCCCACATTTCTTTACATTTATCAGCTTTTGGAAAGTTGTAATAAATTGAACTACTTTTTTCAATATTGTGAGATTTGTCTGTAGCTCTTTTTAACAAGCCTTAAACTGACAATGAACACAGCTTTTAACAAACTGCGTGACCTTGCTATTCATCTTCTGTGGTGTTTGTGAAAATGTTGAACAGTGTAATTTCTAACACAGATCCTTACAACATGTTTCTAGTAATCTTGCATTATAAAAACGTGATGTTAAAAGTATAAAAATCCCGGGATAATTGTCACCAGCTTTCTAATACTTTGCAAAAACTCGATACATTTCAAGCATAATTTCCTTTACATGTGCTCAGTTTGCCTTTTTGGGGGTATTAATATTTTATTACAGTCTGAAACTGGCCTATGCGGATTATAAAAGCATACCTAAAAATCTGAAAGTCACCTTTCATCCTTTTGTTATTACTGTGTTCTGCAGTGAAAAATTAATCTGGTTTATTCCTTCTGTATTCTCTGTATAACTGTAATCTTCGCCTTCACATGCATCTTGCACTTTCCACATAAGTAGCTATTTTAAGGATTATAAACTTAGCTGGTTTGAGCATATATGTTTATTTAAATATTAATTTCCTATAATTCTTTGGCACATTTAAATTTAGTAAATGGCCTCACTGTGTTGTGAGAAGTGAGCAAAATCTTCCTGGAAAGAAAGATACATAGAGTAGTCATCTTAATTTTCTTCAGAGATGCTTCCGTTGCAGTGATGAATTGTGTTAATTCTCTTTACGTGAAGTTAAATTTTAAAATTGTTTGTACCTTTGTGGAAATATACCTGTGCAGAAGACCTTCAAAACATTTTTCACCCCTGCCAGCTTAATAAATGGGGTTTCCCATGGCCAGCATGCATCCTTTGTACTGCTGGTGGGTCATAGTTGTTGGTTCTGGATCTAATGGGTAAACCGAGCTGAGATTTAAAGGATATAACAAAGCTTGTTCTTCCCTTTTCTCTCCTATGAGTCAATTATAATTTGTTAACTTGAAGGGTGAGAACAGGTATCAGCCCTGTGTTTGGGCTGTTACCTTCCTACAAGGCCACCTGAACTTCAATGGTTCTCAGCCTGACTCCTGGAGCTCAGTCACCCATCTCCCCAAAAGTTTTCAATATCTTGTAGAAAGTTCTCAGCTGCTGCTGCTCTTTAACATTGCTTGATGACTTGTACACTGAATTGTCAGCTTTGAAACCCATCCACAGTTCCTTTAGAAAAGTGTTGCCTCAAAAAGGAGAAACAAGACCATCTTTCCCAAGGACAAGCAGCAGTTCCTGTTCCTAACCTGGGCTTCTCATATATATAAAATTGTGAAATGTTTTATCAATTAGTATTAGCTAATCACCTGACTTGTCAAAGGACTGATACTGGTGCAAATGACTCTGTTATTTTATTATTTCTTGTGCAGTTTTGCTACAATTTTTTGAAGGACATTCAGACCTTGACTGATGGGTTTTTAATGTATCTGCCAAAGAAGCTCATGGAGAGTGTTTTTAGTACTTGACCAGGAACAGATTTAAAGGGAGTTGCTTAGTTATCTCTCTCTCCTGTTGTGTTTAACAGGGTGACATGCTTATTAGCTCTCCACTTACCGTGCATTGCTTTGTATCAGAGGATGTCTTTTAGCTTGTTACTGCCTTTACTCTTTGGTCTCTGGCATTCCTCTTTCTTGACTTTGGTTTCCTGTTACATTTGTATAGACCCTTTGCCCATATACAGAGCGCATGTACAGATTTTGCTGCTGGAAACAATGAGATTGTTAAATGTTCATACTGCATGTAAAAATATCCAAGAGTATGACCATAAAATGTCTCTGGAGGGGACTTTTTGTTAAGCTGAAAATTCCGTGAAATTGTAGGAAGGTAGTCAGCTGGAATTTTTATATTGCATTTACTGACTCATGGTGTAACTCGCATGCCCTTTCAAGGAAGCAGAATTGTACTGGCATAAATGCATATGTCTTCCAATTTTTACTCATACTGTTTTTGAGTTTTGCTACTAAATACATTTTAAGGTTAATCTGAAGTATCATGAGGAACATTTTTATCTGCATTTCAGTTCAAAGCTTTTAATAATCAGTTTATACTTATGTAGAAGTAATTCACGCCAGGTACTGTCAAATACTATAAGCTGCTGAACCTGCACTGTAAACCACATGGATTGTGAGCACCAGTGATATAGATGCAGGATTATTTGCATCTTATGCAGACAAGATGTTCATCTGATAAAGGTGGCTTTGATGCTTTAACCTTTATGCCAGAGGTGGACACCTTTTACCAGTGAAAGCAGAGTCTCATCAGCCCAGTGGAGCTGGTGCTTGTCCTCTTCATGCACCATTGTGTCTCAAGTGATAAAACTGAGGTAAATGGCACTTTGTGTGTGATGTTTTAAAGCCACATCCACAGATCTTTCAATTAGTTCCAGTTAATGCACATATAAATCATGCTGTGGCTTGCCAGTTAAGTTTTCTTCTTCATATGTAGTTAAACTTAGAAGCGGAGTCTGACTCTGGGTTGTTATCAGTAGTGGAAGTGACAGCTTTGTGTCAGGTTTCATAATTGCTCCTCTTATTGATAATGATCCAAATTTTATGAAGTAAATATTTTCTTTATAATTTACACAAATAAAAAATTACACATGAAATGTTAATTGTAGAACTGAACTAAAAAATTAATCATTTGGGACTTTTCTAGTTGTTTGTAGCAGTCTCCTAATTTGAAACACTTGTTCATTTTGAAGATTTTTATGGAAGGTTTTCGATTTGCATTTCGTATTAAAGCTACCAGCTCTGCGGCTTCACACAGCCTCTAGAACCAAATTCTGTTATTGCTTTTCTATTTAAAGTGAGTGCATAACTCTGTCAATGGTGTTTCAAAAGTATCCTGCATTCATTCAGGTCATATCAGAAAGAAAACTTGAAAAAAATTATTGAAGCCTGGGAGGGGGGGAGGGAAATCTGTCCTTTGGGTGTTATCATTTTTCTTCAAAAAATTTTTCCAAACAAACACTAACTGATATTCCAGTCAAACACTAGAATCTTTCTTCTATTCCCAGAAATTTTTATCTCTTTTGCTCCCATTGCATCTAATCTTCTATAGAAAGTGTCTTAAAAACCAAAAATTGATGCATAGGGGTTTTTTTGAGGACTGTGTGTTAAAATTGTGTGCTATGAGAACTTCTGGGTTGTTCTTGTTCCAGTAGGAAATTAAGATTTAATTGACCTTTGAATGGAATAAGCACATCCTCTCAAAAGTAAAATTTTGAGGATATACTTCACTGCATAACTTTTTTCACCCGATCTTGTTGTAAAGTCGGTAATCATAGATTAAGGAGTAAAGCATCCTAAACTTATTTTTAAATCAAAGAAATTAAGCAAATTGGTTTTATTGCATATCTAAATCTTCTGTTAAAGAGGAAAAATGTAAATAAAATAATGAATATTTTGGGAAATATGCTGGGAGTGAGATGTCTAAACATGTCCAGGACTTCTGGGCATGTAGTAGTGGGACAGTCTTGGATTCATTCTTAATAGAGCCAAGCAACTGGTTTGTGTCCTGTAAATTTACAGATTTTTTGGAGAGTCCAATTTAAATATATTACATACTGCAAGTCACTCTGCTGTGTGAGGGGGGTAGAAATTACCAGCACGAATGTCAGACTTTCTGGCAGCTAAGCAATGTACTCTGTTAAAGACACTGATGCTAATAGGTACATTTTCTGTTCTTCCTGGAATTCCTTTGTGAGACTGGAGATTGGTTTGACCAGAGACTGAAGACATTTGTTTGAAGGAAATTTGTATGGTTTTGGATGGATATGATAAGAGGAAAATAATGTTGGATTGTGCAGGAATGATTTTTGGGTTAAGTGGAAAATTATTGTGCACTTAATTCCTGACAAAGCAAGCAGGTATAATGTATCTTTAATCTTCTTAAAATATGATTATGTTGAAAGCAGGTATTTGAGTACATTTTAAAATGGGGATGATTGGCTTTCTACTGTATTTGAGTCAAAACTGTCCTTGTAGAAAAGTAATTTTTATTTCCTAACAGGGAACTGCTGGTAATTGCAATTAGCATTTGACATGGCCACTTACTGACCTAGTTCTAAATATATTTCTTTTTCTTCTTCCCGAAACACTGTTCAAACTTGATTGATAATTTCTTCTACCTGTATCGCCTGGCACAAATTACCTAAATTTCACAGGCATATGGGACTAAGGAATAGTTGCTTATAACAAAAAATGAGGAAACTATGCGCTGCATTGGAATGCTTTTGTTTTGTTTTGTTTTTTCCAGGGAATAAAAAAAACCCAAACAAAGGAAACCTGAGCAAACCAAAAAAAACCACCAACCCCTCCTCTTCCCAGGAAACCTACCCCATCTCCCAAAAAAACCCTGAACACACACACAAACACCCACATAGGAGATGGGACTTAGACTCTTAAGTCCATTAAGCAATTGCTCTCAACAAAACCACAAGTCCTGGCACTTTCTGCTGATCCTTGTAACAACTGCTGGAAATTTTAATGTTGTATGGCGATGTGGGGTGATTTTAAATGTTGATCAGCCATTCAGGACCTTAGTTTGCGTCTCAGCTCAGTGTGAACTGGGTTGTTTGAGCTCTTCCTGTGAACAGACTTTTCAAAAGACCCTAATCCCCATCCTATTTCTAATACTGAAAAGAGTGGAGAATTTAGAAAGCAGATCTAGGGTTGTCATCAAGGAAAGGCTATTGAAGTTTTTGTTAATTGCAAAATAAATGTTACTTTCAGACAAGCAGGGAAGTGCTTATAACTCAACCAGAGACCCTGCGTGGGGACTGGGCATTTGCTTTAGGTTGCATTGGGGTGTGAAACACTTCGTTTTGACCATAGAAAACCAGGAGAGTGGCTTTTCTTCGGGCTCTGTAATTTATTGTGTCATCTATTTCTAAGCCAACATGTGACCCAACTTGTATATCTATTAATGATTATTCTAAGTGTCATCCTTGAATTCACCTATTTTTTATGCAGAAAGCAAGCAGTAATCTCCAGGTTTAGCATATGCACAGGGAGTACTGAGGAGAGGAGGCAGCAGGCTGAGAGACTCTGCAGAAGGAGCCAAGTCATTTTACATTTTGGCGGTTGATTGTTCCTTGAATTATATTTATCATAGATGTGTGACAGGTACCATTGATAAGTTACTCAGACTTGAGAGCAGTATCTGACTAGAATTAGGAGGTGGTGTGTGAAGTTTGGGTGTGTTTATAGCAGATGGTTAGGCTTGGTTAGCTGATACTTATTTCATCCAAGTGTCCAAAGTGGCAGAGTTTATTCAGCAGTTCATGTTTTTCTTCAGTTTACTTAATACGAATCTTCTTCTGAGTTACACCATGTACTTCAGCTGCACTACAGAACATAATTCAAGTCTGGCCTCACCACAGTCGTGCTTCATTTTTTTCAGAGGCACTGTTGCATATGTTTAAAAACAATTTTGAAATTTTCAAATGCAGTTGAAGGTGTTGCATAACTGTATTTTTATGCTATGAGAATGGATTCAAGTACACTTTAATGGCTAGGAAATTGAGGATTTTTCTCTCAGTGTTTTGTGTTTAGAAATGAGTTCTGCTGTCATATTAACTGTATGTATGCTAAAAATCTCTACTGAGAATTCCTTAATGGGTTTGGTGTCTCTTTCCCTGTTAAGACACTTTTTTCTTCCATTGTCTATTTGATTCTCCTCCCTGTCATTTTTCTCCCTAATTTTCAGGTGAAACTTCCATTTCATTAGCTCAGGTCCATTTCGGCTTGTTTCACATGTCACTTCCTGTATAAGCATTCCTGTTTTCCATTTTGTGCTTTAAAGTATTTATACAGTTATCATTTTTACTCTTCAGTTTTTATTTTTAAACATTTTAATATAGTCTAAAAATCCTTATTTGTCTTAAATATGACTACAAATATATTAAGTTGTGGGGGTTTTTATTTTATATGGCTTCTAAGAAAACAGTTGACATCTGATAAAACTCTTTGTAAAGCAGGAGCTTGGTGCAGGGTGGTGTTGGCTCACTTTTGAAAAATGATTACATAATTTGCTGTGCATGTTATTCACTGTTGATCTACTTTTAGCATCGTTAGACTTATGATGGACACCTGCAAGAATTTATTGGCAGTAATTTCAGTGCCTCAGGTCGTTTAATATGTAAAAATTATGCTGAACAATTTAAATTACACAAGACTTTCTTCCTATTTCATTATCAGTCAGTCCCTAAAATCTTCCACCTTAAATTTTTGACACTTAAATGTCATGACTTGGTTCTTCTGTCCTCAAAACCACGGTGTAATCTTGTAGTTAGAAGATAGCTGCCACCAGCACTGGATTCCCCAAGGACTGGAGCTTTCAGAGGGGATTAGTGTTGTAAAGCACCTGTTTTGAGCTTCACTCTGGGACTGACAAGACATGTGCTTTTTATTCCTTAAATTTCTTGCAGTGATGTCTTTTTTCTTTTTTTTTCTTCAGTTGCTGTTTAATTAGTCTGACAATGGCTCATTTGATTCTAACAGCCCTTGGGTTTTGGAGTTTTTTTCCATTACATGGAAAAATATATTACTTTAAAATTCTCAAAACCCAATGAAAATCTACTCTTTTGAAGAAAAATCTAGCCAAGAGATTTCTTTATGTAGAAACCAGAAATGTTAAATGCTACGTATTCCAGCATGCTCTTGCCACCCCCACTCCCAAATTCTGTGTCACACAATCATATCATAGAATGAGTTGAGTTGGAAGAGATCTTAAAGGTCGTCCATTTTCAAACCTCCTGCCGTGGGCGGGGATGCCTTCCACTAGACCAGGTTCCTCAAAGCCCCTTTCAACCTGGCCTTAAATACTTCAGGGATGGGTATCCACAACTTCTCTGGGCAACCTGTTCCAGTGCATCACCACAAGCACGGTAAAAAATTTCTTTCTAATATCTAATCTAAGCCTGCCCTCTGTCAGTTTAAAGCCATCGCCGCTTCTCTTCTCCCTATATGCTCTTGTAAAAAGTTCCTCTGCAGCTCCCTTGTAGCCCCTTTAGGTACTGGAAAATGCTATAAGGTTTTCTCAGATTCTTCTTTTATCTAGAGCAACCCCAGCTCTCTGTATTCATGGATGAGGTTCTCCAGCCCTCTGAGCATCTTCATTGCCCTTTTCTGGACTCACTCTGAAAAGGTCCATGTCCTTCCTGTGTTGGGACCCCAGAACCAGACACATAATTAAGAACAGTTTCTTATACAAGCTGTCATAGATGAAATAACCTTTTCATTTTAAGTGGAGTTACAGCTTTATCCAGGCTACAGATCAGCATAGAAGCAATATCAGTGCTGTTCCTTATTAGAGTAATAAAGGTTGAATGTTCACTACTAACCAGGACTTGTTTGCTGGAAAGAAGACATGTTTAAATAAGATGGAGTACCCGAATGTCCAAAAATTTGAGCTATTAAAAATAAAGTAAGATGCAAGCTTGCTTTTTAACTTAAGGTTGAA
This sequence comes from Dendrocincla tyrannina, assembly GCA_035047865.1. NCBI lineage: Eukaryota > Metazoa > Chordata > Aves > Passeriformes > Dendrocolaptidae > Dendrocincla > Dendrocincla tyrannina. The sequence continues at coordinate 52,817,328 of JAWWMP010000165.1, forward strand.
AATATGCCACATATGTGTGAATTTAAGCTTTGTTTTCAAACCTTGTTTTCTATCCGTATTTAGGGAAGTAGTTATCATATTTTGGGTGTCAGTCTTTCAGGTGTGTTTACCAAGTGTGAAACAGCTGCAGTTAAGAACACTGTAGTTTTTCCAAATGCAGGAAATGAAAAGCAGAGGGTGTTTGTTTCTTTCAATTACAATTTTTTTTTTATCTGAAGAACAGCCAAAAGGTATTTCTGGCAGCAGGTCAGTTCCCTGAATGCCAAGGAGTGGACATTAGCCTGTAATTGCAGCTGGTTCCCATTGCCCACTCTGTTGAGTGCCTGGGCAGGTACTGATCATCGTGGGGCTGCACAAAGGCAGCTGATGCAGACAGAGTCACACTTTGGAAGTTTCAGTTTGCTGTTCAAGAACTGCTTGAGGTTGGGAACTTCCCTTGTACATCCACCTAACCTTCTCAGCTCACCTTCCAACCGACCTTAAACAAAACAGCTTTACTGTGATAATAGCTGGTTGGAATAGTAAGTGTTCTCTTGTAATCCTTGTGGAAACTCTTAAGTACCTGTAAAATATTTTTGATTGCTGATCAGGGGTTGTTTGGGAATAGTGAGTTTGTTGTAGATTACACTGGGAGTCTTTCTAATCTTCAGTGTCCTGTTTCTAATGGGAAATGTGCTAAGTGTTTAAAAAAAGAAAAGGGCATTGAGATTACTTTGTAGGAATATTTACAGGTATCATACGTGGTAATTGGAGGAGGACCTTAAATTTACAACTCAATCCTTTTAGAGTAAGCCGGCCTTTTGTGACACTTCACTGACATGTGCATCTGTTTATCTTCAGTAGTGAGATAAAGAATGGAAGTTTGTTCCTCTTCTGTGCCACTAAAAATGTTTATATATGATGCTCTCTTGAGACTAATACAGGGACTCTGTTTTTCCATGAGTGTTCCTATGGCTTTGATTGCTGTGGTCATTTCTCTTGTTTTAAGTGTTTCTATTGGCAAGGGAATGTTTCTGCAGGGTCAATAATGTTCCAAATAAAACAATATAAACAGCAGTATGTTCTATGTATTCACTAGTCCAATGTATCCCTACAACATCTTGCCTGCTTTATCTGCAGCCAAACTCCTACTGCTAGTGTTGCTAGTTATAGTCTAAAATATATTGTGTATAATTACAATACTTTCTTGTATTCCTTATTTTTGTGTGCTGCTAGAAGTAATAGCTTTAATTAAACTTTTCCATGCATGAATTAGAAGTTTTTTTCCTATGTGCCTCCCACTTGTTTCCAATATCATGTGTTAGAATACTGTTAACTGGGAAAGTGTCTCTACTTAGTGTTAATTATTGTCATCAAGGTTTCACTAAAATCAGTGAAAACTATAAAGACTTTGTCAGATAATAGAAATGCAGTAAAAATTATTTCAGAATAATATTTCATACTTTGAAATAGGATGGTAACTAAACAATTTCAAAATAAGGTAAATATTTTAAATGGAGTTTTATCAACTGTTACACCAGCTTTTCTAGTTTTTTATGGTTCTTCTCATTTTTAAGGACTTGAGGACTAGTTCTGGAAAAAGTGCTAATTTTGGTAAATCCATGTTTTGACAGATTATGTTCTTTTTTCTCTACTTTGTAGTTCCTCTGCCATAATGTCTGGCAGTTTCCATTTCTCTTACTCAAGGTACTGAACTCTGTTCTTTGAAAATATGCAGCCATGGTACTGTCAACTGAAAAGTGTTAGGAGAACACTGCAAGATATGGGATTCCCCTTGTTGAAGTACAACTATATATAATGCAAATTACAAAGCTTCCCTAAAGCTTTCATGTAGCTTTTCCAATGAAGAGCAGAAGAGACCTGTTGCCAATGTATTTAGTGATACATTCTGGGTGACATCATAATAGACAGGTAAAAGTTGTTTTTTCATATCATTAAAAATTTTAGTCCTTCATTAGGTTTTTGCAGACACGTTTCATAAGATGTGTTGTCTACTTGCATGCAAGAGTCATCTTACATGCTTGAACTTTGGCTCTACATCAGTGTCTTAAGGAAGCAGTTAATTTTAGCTTGTGATTTTTGGTTAATTTCTTTTTCTATGACCTTGCTTTTGCAAGTGCTCCTCCTTTTTATGGCACTTTGTGTATTCTTCAACTTAAACTTATGTGTGTTCCTGTATTAAAAAAATCTTAGTGCCCATTCAAAATGAGAGAAGCTTTATTTACTGTGTGTGCACATAGTCTGGTTGGTAGCTGTGGGTATCTATTAGTTTTAAAGGAAAAAGAGCTCATTTTCTTTCAAGGAAATGAAGACCTGTCAGCCAAGCAAAATCAGTGCCTCTGCCAAGCCTTTATGTATGAGCAAAAGAGCCTTCACACAGCTGAGATGAATTTTGTCTTCTAGACATATTTTTTGCAAGTGATCAACCGTGTCTCTTGTTTTCTGCTTTCAAAATGGTGTAACATAGTGAGTTTTACTCTGACCACAAATTATGTTTTGTGGTAGAAATTGTATCAGCTGTTCTTTGTGTAAGTACATCACCTAAAACTTGACATTTCTAGATTTTTTCAGTTCCAATCTGTACTAGAAAACAGCTGTTTTGTGTGACATCTCTGGTTCACCTATTTATCCTGCCCTGCCTTTTGGCCTCCATTCAGCAACTATTAAGTGACATTGTTCTCAAAGAAAAATGGGCTTCAGTGAAGGAGGTGAATGGATCAATCACCTTGCCCAGTGATGTCACAGTTGCAACATAAAACTAAAAATCTAATTTTTAGATTTGAGGGAACATAAAAAATGTTATCCAGAGAACACTAAGTTCTCTACAGTCCTACAATGCAAAAATATTCATGTGTCATAGAACACTGAACATATGTTCAGGCACTTAAAGCCTGAACTTCAGTCTTTTTCTGGTTTATTTTTACTTTTTCTAATTTTCTTAAACCAGGCATAATTTGTTTTAATATGAAGATGCCACATCCTGGCTGAGCAGCCAGTGAGGACACGGATAGTTACCTCAGTGAAGTCTGTTTGCAGCAAGCTCATTTACCTTTAACTCATAATAAGATGTCTGAAGACACACCTGAAGCTTCCAAGGAATCTGTTTCCATACAAAGTTAAGCGCTTAAATTTAAGCTTTTTCAGCCAAGCATTTGTGTTCTGCTAAGACGGTCAGTAGCTGAGTACCTGGTCTTTCCCTGGCTATTTCAAACAGTGATATGGACTGAAAGTGCTGCCTTTCAGACTGAGACACTGGTCTAGTCAGTCTGATAATAAAAGCACAGCTGGAATCAATGTTATAATGGAAAGTAACTTATTTTATACTCATCAGTACATAGACAAGTTCATGGCAAGGCCACAGTCTAAGATGATGTTGCAAATTTTAAACTGAATAGCTATTTCTGTATGAATACTGTTGAATCAGAAGGGGTGGAGCTTACATCACTGGGTTGTGCAACTTAATCTAACAATTATCCTGGGATTGCAAGCTGAAAAAATTTCTGAAAAACTCAAACAAGACAGACAGCTGACCCATTTCCAGAGACTTCCTTGCTGTTGTGGTATCTACCTTCTTTTGGTACTTTTTCCAGTGTGTATTTCTATCTTACTAAAAGGATAGTAGGATAAATGATGCAAGTTTAGGCATAAAATGTGCCATAATAACATTTGTGTAGATCTGTGTCAAGAGTTGCTGGACAACCAATCCCAATGTAAGACTGACTTCTCGTGATTCTGAAAAATTATGCTCCTGTTCCAGTAGAAGACCAGAAATAATCCTCATTTCTAGTAGGAGTAGGGAGAAGCTTTAGGAGTGAGTAAAAAAATCTGAAGATTATTCTGGTGCTGCTGTTTAGCAACAAGTTCTGTGAACTTTATATAAATAGCGGCTGGCAACTGGAGGGGAGCGAATGTGTTGGGGTTTGTTTTGATTTTATTGGGAGGAGTGTGTTTGATTTGTTTGGGTTTGTGGTTTGTTTTTGGTTGGGTTTTTTTTAAACATCACTCAGTGAATAGCTCCAAATGGTAGTTTTGGTGTAATTTTAAGGAGTAGCTTCTTAATAACTACAGCCTCCCATAGTCATTGGGGAATGGAGCACTAGAGTTGTACAAGTGGGGAATTTTTTTTTTTCCTGATGGCATTCTCTTCAAATATGTCAGTTGAGCAATTGAAAGTGAGGATTGTCTCTGAATTGAAGTGGAAGGTGATTTAGAAATCACTGTGCAATTAACTGAAAGAACATAACCAGGGAGTCCCTAGCACGTGGCTGAGGATAAATGACTTGTCAGGGTGTCCCAGAGTTGCTCTGCAGGTGTGCATACATGCTCTGCACAAAAATCATGTTCTACTCAACTCAGCTTAATCATCTCCTGGTTTTTTTGTCATGCTGAAATCATCCTTTCAAACCTTAAAAGTGGGGATGATCCTGGTTTCATGGCAAGTACTCCAGAGATGCAGCAGAAGAGGTATGAGACCTGGACACTTGCAAGCTGTGTATGGTCACGCTTAAAGGAGAGGGATGTATCTCACCCAAATAAACAAAATTCAGTTCTTTAGGAATATGTGAGGTTCTCAGTCTGTATAAAGATCTCTCAAACAGAATAATGAGGCTGACTGAGGTGTAATGACTTCAGAATAAATGGCAGGGGAGGTGTCTTGCGACGTTGAGGGTGTTTCTTGACCCTCTTAGTTGTCAGTCTTTAACTTTCACGATTAGTAGTAATTACATCTTTAATGCTTCCTCTCTTTTAAGGTTAATGTACTGTAAATCACTGTAATTGTATGTCCATTACTTATATAATTATAGTCTGTATTTAGGCTTTGGATTTTGTGGAGTATACATTCATAGCACAAGCATCCCTGCGTGTAACTGTTATGCTTCAGGTTGAACCACTTTCCATTTTACAGTCAATTGGGAAAAGGTAACCACTCCAACCACTTTGTATGTCTGAGACTTTTTATATTCAGGTCATAAATTTCGCTGGCTTTCTGTATGCAAACTACTTGATTAAATACTTTTTTCAAATTTTCTCAGGGGAAATTATTCATTACTGTAGTTTCCAAATAAACAAAAGCATGTGTATTCAGATACAAAATTTTTGTGGCTTTGTTCACAACACTGGACAGGAATTTTGGTTTATTTGTCAGAAAGCTGTTCCTCTGTTTAAGGACATCTGTCATCTAGCACCTGCTTTCTACTTCTTGAAGTCTTCCCTGTCCAGGTGTCTTGTGTCTGACACTGAAGTCCATAACTGATTGTGGTTTCTTTCATGTATGCTACTTTTTTGTTCTCTTGCGTTCTCCAGGGCTATTACTATACAGGGTTTTTACTGGAGTTAATCTTCAGAGCAATTCACCATATGTAACTTTAAAAATTGCCAGCCTTTTAAACCAAATACATCCTCTAGGTTTATTATAACCAAAATACTCCTGAAAGCAACTTCTCTTTGGAGAGAGGAGCTATTCCAGATTTTTTTATCATAAGGGGTTTGTCAGGCACTTAAAAGGAGAGCAACTCATATTTAAGTACATTCAGTTTACTAGTTTGTACATACAAGTGTTAGGTTGTGTGTGCTTGTATTCAGCAATATCACTTGAAATACTTGATGCTGCTTGTGTAAGAAAATTTTAGCATTTTATGATACTCTAAGGAAGAAAGAAAAGTCATCAACTGGAAGAAGTGGGAGTAAACTGCAGAACTCTTTACAAAGTCAGTCTAGTCCTACTCTTTTTTTAACATGCTATTACTGTCTTAGCAGTTCCTATCTAACAATAAAAAAGTCATTATGCAGAACTATAAAATGTGTTATGGTGTGCAGTTACTCCGACTTCCTGTGGTGTGTTCACATTTTTAGGTTACTGCTGTAGTCAAGTGGCCATTTTAACTGGACACAAATTTTTGCTGCTGTCAAAATATGGTCCTGCTTTCTTTACTGCTGACCAATTTTTTCAGTATTTCCTAAATACTGAAAATTTAGGTCCTGATCCTGAAAGCTTTTGCTGTGTATAATCTGTAATTTCACATGCATCAGTCATCTTAACAGCTCATGGGATTACTTAAGCAAAAAACAAAGCACATGCAGGCATTTTTCAAGTGTGGAGTTTTTTTCCATGCAGTATCTATTTCTGGCAAGGACAAGTATGCATCACTGTTGTGATTTTTTTAAATCATCCTGTCATGAACAGCTTATTTCACTGACATTCAGACTCTGGACCATTACATTCCTGAAAGTAGTGTAAGGAATTGGAAGGTTTGCTTGTTTATCTTCAACACTGCTGTAGCTGTGTTTCAGGAAGTAAAAAATGGGGAGTAGAGTAAAATCCACTACAGTATAATTTATAACCATTTATTTTTACTTTTCAGATGTTCCTCCTGCGGATCAAGAAAAGCTTTTTATCCAGAAGTTGCGACAATGTTGTGTACTTTTTGACTTTGTTTCTGATCCACTAAGTGACCTAAAGTGGAAGGAAGTAAAGCGAGCAGCTTTAAGTGAAATGGTAGAATATATCACACACAATCGCAATGTGATTACAGAACCCATTTACCCTGAAGTAGTACATATGGTAAGTGATTTAACAATAAGAACTTTCTGTGTTCTAATGCAATGTTGTTTCTTCAGCTGTATCAATTTATCTCAAGAAACTTTACTGAGATCTTCAGAAAAGATCAACTGTGTTTGCACATCTGCAAAATAACAGGGCTTTGAAATCCCATTGCCAGTGTTGATTCCTCTTCTGTGTAAGATAGAAACTAGACATGTATTTGAAGCAGAATTAGATTTTGGTTTAAGTTGGTAAAAATGAAATCTTGCGTTTAAAAAGGTGCTGCTTTTCTTCCCCACAAATTTTTTTTTAATAGATGTTTATAAAAACTGGGAGGACAGTTAAATATATCTAGCTGTTAAAAAAAAATGTAGATTGTATGACTGAAAATTTAAAAAAATTTTAAGACTAGAATTAAGATCGCCAGTGCAAGCTTGACATTTGATCTTATGTAGTCCTGTTTAGTACCAGAGATTGATCTTACTCTGCGTTCAGAGGTGCAAGTGAGTGAGCCTTTATTAAATACACAGTACGGCAGATGAGGGTTCTGCTGGAACAAGCTATGTGAACCATTGAGACCTGCATTGTTTCCCCCTTCTCACTGTCCAAATCCTTGCCAGCTAGACCCAGTTTATTTTTCCATCATGTGCAAGTCTACCCCAGAGGAGGCCACAAAAGCACAGCAGAGTATTTCAACTCTTATTGTGGTGGCGAGGCACCAGTTGCCTGGGGTAGCAGTTGGGCTGAGGTCTGTAGCTGTTGTCTGTAGTATCCTGAGAACAGAAAGCATCTTTTGAAGTTTCTGACTAATAAGCCTACAAGAAACTCTTGCCCATGAATAACATGATGGGTTTTCCTGAGATTTTATAGCTTAGGGTGAATTTTTCAGGGGTTGAGAAAACAGTGGATTGTTGACATAAATATGAACTTAAACAAATTTAGAGGTCCTCCTGCAAATCGGAGACTTTGAAGCTTCTTCAGAGATTCTAAGGATTTATGGTATTAAAGATGTTGCTTATTCTGAAGATTGTTATCTAAATCAGCCATAAGTGTTTGCTGCTACAGAAGTTACTTCCATGAGAACTTCTAAGTATATGAGGCTTGTGCATAACTCTGGACGTCAAACACACACCCAAAGCATTGAGGACGGTTAATGAGGAGATGAGGGATCATGGCTTTTCCCATGTTTGATAGCTTATTTATGTCTCTGTTTTTTCTAATTGATTGCTTGTTTTGAAGTACTTGACACTGATGGAAGGAGAGAGATGAAGGAGAACAAGCTTGCTGAGACTTCATTTGGGTAGAATGGAGTTCACGATGAGTTCTTGAATACCAGTGTCAAACATTAGTTTTTGCTCTGTGCAAGAAGTCTTAACTACCTGTATTTCATCACTAATGCCTTCCTTATCTTCCATCAAACAGCTATGGCCAGAGTACACTTGGCTGAGGACAATATATACTTTCTTTGCTTCAGATGCAACTAATGGTAATAAGTCTGCACTTTGATCAGTTTAATAAATCTTGCAGCAGACTTTGGCTACTATCTTAATTGCCAGGGTTTGGCTGGTCACCCACAGCGTCTGTGCTTTCAGTGAATTTAAAATGCTTTTTATGTATAAGGTTCTAAAGGGTGTGGGGTTTGCTTGCATGGGACTTATACAGCACTGTGAGAGACACTGTCAGTGAAGGCACCTGGACTGGTATCTTGAGGTTAAATTGAGATAGTTTTTTTCGTTTGGTCTGCTGTTGAGGCAACTGTATTCTTCCTGCAGTAGTATTATCATAACCTTTCTTTCAGGCATGTCTGTGTAGATTGAGGTGTACGTTTGCTAAGTTCTAGCCATACATTTGAGTTGATTGTGTGGATTTTAAGGAAATCTAGTTTCTATTTATGCTTGAAGACTTCCAAGAGACATTGATAAGTCATGTGCTGCTACTATCACTGAATTATGTTAAGAAGGAAGAGCATTTTCAGTCAAATCATGAGTGATCGGGAAATACTCAGATTTGAGAATGGTTCTGAGTTTGGAAAGCTTGTGAAATTGGTAGTTGGCACAGAAATTAGGACTTTGCTGTGCCATTTGTCAGTCTTCACATTTGGAGATTACTTGTTTGTGTGTGTATGTGTACATGCTATATATATGTATATGTCTGTGTGTCTGTTTGCATATTACATAGGGCAATGACTTTCACAAGTTACTTGTTTAATAATAATAAAATAATGTTTCCTTTCCCATAGCTTCAAATGTTTTTTTCTCTGACAAGAGAAGCACCTACCTTATAATCTGATTCTGTTTTTATTCTTTATAATTCCTAGTGCTCATGTCATGTCCTTCCACCCCACCAGCAGAGTCTTGTCTTTAAGTTATATATTCATCTACAGGCTTAATAATAATTTAATGATAAGTCTTAAGTCTCTTTAGAAAAAGTTGTGGGAAATTAATTTCTAAAATGGGTGTAATGTTATTCTCCAGTGTGTATTCAAGAGTGTCTTTCCTTTTTTCCTGCAAGAGCCAGCTGACATATCCTTCAAGTTTTTATATTTCTAAGCAAAGATGTGATGAGAAAGGAAATGTTTTTATTAACTGCTAATATAACAAGGTCCATTTCTCAGGTATAAGTAAGTACCTCTTATCAAAACTATGAGACATGTAGGCAAATGGCTGGTTTTTTTGGTGAAAAGCATCCATTACAAATTCTTATTTGGAAAAGAATATATGCTCTTTTTTTGCCTTTTTTCTAAACTCTGAGAATAATTTCTTTAGGAATAATGAAGATGAGCTACTTCTGGATGTGAACATTTTTGTGAAGCACACAGACTAATACTGTTCTTCCCAATTGATACTATACATAGGAGCAGATCTAATTTTAGTCAGCAACTGAAGTGGCTTTCATTGCAACTTTTCATGCATTATTAAAATTGCCTGCTCAGTTATACCCATGGGAGCTTGATTTTTCATTCTTTTAAGAGATGGGTTGCAGGTGTGGTGGTTTGTGTCTTTTCCTGTTACCTTTGGTCTAGAATAAGAGATGTTACTGGGAATAGAAGTGTGCTGCTTGTTGCTCTATTTCACTATGAGGTTGGCTTGAGCCACATGAGTGCAGAAGGTACAGACTTTCAGTTTATACAGCTCTTCGTTCAGAGCTGTTCACATCAGGCTGGTCAGCAGAAGGGAGGAGAAAATGTGTAATGATATGTCTGATGCTTACTTGTTTGAAAATGTTCTCCAGTGTTATATGAAATGGGCCACTGGAAGACCAGGGTGCGTGGCTGCCATTACAGGAAATATCTCTAAAGTGGTAAAAATGTGGGTTTTTTGCTTTTCCCTTTTTTGTTCTTCCATCCTCCTGAGTTATGTCCTTTAAAGTCAAGTGTTGTCAGTGCGAACAGCACAGAGAGGATTTTGGCTCACCAGCCCAGTTTTCATAAAGGCCCAAGCTTCATAAATTCTGGGGAGCTTGTGGGAATGTTTTTAAGTTATGCTATATTTGCCTATATTTCTTTGGGAAATTGGCCTTAGAAGAAGTTAGATTTTGCAGCTTGTGTCTTGTCTCTTTGGTCAAAAGACTGAGAAGTGAGAAAAAAGATCAGCCATTTGACAGAAAGGTAAAGGACTCATATTAATTCATTGTAAATTTTCCTAAATTTCAATGCTTAATATACAGGAGAATTTCATGTTTGTACCTTTACTGATTGATGCTGCAGCTTGATTTGAGCAATTTTGTATTCTGTTGGTCAAGGATATAAAATGCAAACCAGATCACATCAGGCTTCATTGGTTCCACTGCTCATGGAAAAAAATACTCTGTGGGTTTTAAATCTTTCCATTTCCTCTTCTCAAAATTAAAATGTACAAAACTTTGTTGCTAACACCTTACATCTCCCAGATTTTCTTCTTTATAGTGAGAGTCTGAGGCTTTTCTTACCTAAAAAATTCTGATTATTCTACCATTTGCTTAACAACTTTTGCAAGTTTTACCTTTCAAGTCTAGACTTCCTGGGTTTGTTTTCTTGGAAGACCACTGATGATTGTAAATTTTCACAGTATTTGTGGTTTGTGGCTTATGTCCATGCTTTTAAAGAGGGGAACACAAAGATATAACAGCTTTACTTTTAATTCTCTGAAATAGTAATTATTCTGATATGTCAGTCTTGGTGTGTATCAAACCTACATTGCTGGAATGAAGGAATATTTTGAAGAAAAACAGAGCATCAGAATGACTTTTCCTTCATGGGAATATAATGTAAGCCTTGCAGATTTAGCTGATGCAGTTTGATACTGCCTCCCACTGTCTGCTCTGCCATCTGTCACATGTGAGATGACAGGACAACACATGCTTGTGCTCCTTGGCCTTGCCAATTAATAGGTAATTCACAGCATTATTTTAAAATGGGATTGGAGGTGTTAATGAAAAGCCAGAATGTGAAGAGGGAAACATGGCATTCTGTTGCTTTTCCCGGAATGCCACCTCAGATGGGTGGAATGCATTCTTCTGCAAAGACACATCTTTAAACTGAGACAGCGAAATGATCAGCGTGAAAGCTTTCATGCTATTAAAAAACAAACACACACACAAAAACCCCACCAAAAATAACCCCAAAACCTCAGTAAAACCTGAGAAAATAATAAAAATGTGTGTGTGACACATGGTTATTATCTGTGATGAAATTTGAACATTCATAAAGACAAGTTGTAGCATAAAGATAGATTTTAAATGTGATGTTGGAGTAGACCTTGCATTCTAAATAGCTTCATTATAAGTAAACTCAAACTTGTGGCGTTTAGGGTTTTTTCCTTAAATAGAACTGTATTTGTTGAAGGCATAAGAACCTTTCAACTGATGCACAATAATGTTTTATTTATTGCATTCTGGAAAAAGTCATTCTGTTCAGTGCAAGTGCCAATGGAGGGATCTTTTATTTTCTTTCTAGCTGGTCCTGGAGATGCCCTGTACTGGCATGTTTGCTGAGCCAAATACTGGTTTTCTTGCAAAGGCTCTGTAAATGTTTCTGCTGCTCCTGGTGATGTAGCCTTCTGCAAAGAATTTTCTTTTTCCTGACAAATCAGCTTCTCTGCCCTGTTGTCTCTTACTCTGCCAGACTTGAAAATCTTAGAGTACATTTCCTCTCTAAATGCTTGCAAAAAGGCACCTCCAATCTGTTATAGCAATAGAATATCAATGCCAATGTGTAGATTAACTCTTCCCAGTACTTGGGGTGTGTATTTAGGATGGAGCCTGTGTGTGTGCCCTATGCTGAAGCTCCGTGCAGATTTGATCAATCAGCCTTGCACAGGGTGTAGCTTACCCTTTGGTGTAGTCACCATTCTCATTGTGGATGTTTATCAAAATTTATTTTTAAATATCTTAGTATTTTCATAAACACAAAATTATTTGTGTATTTGAAAACGGAACTTTAGTGTTGTAAAAGAAATAGCATTGAAGAGAATTTCTTTAGGGAGCCTAATATGCTCAGTTGTTACAAAGGGTCAGGACAGCCCACCCCTGGGATTTATTTTGGCAGACTTCTCTGTCTTGTGCAATGTGTTTGAGCTGCTGAGAGGCTCAGCCATTACTCTTACAGAGTCATTTTGAAGTAGCAGAGCCTGTTTGGGACCATATACTAATTTGAATTGATATTTTTTTTCTATTCTGTATAAAATTAAGTTTAGACTACTTGGTACTGGGTTGGTGATGACTAAGCAACAAAAGAGAACAAGAAAGTCTCTATTGAGGACACTTGCATTGCTAAACAGGTGACGTTTTTCTACTTGCTCAGCAGTTTGGTTGTGTCATACCAATGACTGTACCCTACTGAACACTCTGGATTGCCAGTGGAATTGAGGAATTTGTTTCCTTTCAGTACTGACAGCCATAGCTGTTTTTCCTATGTAGATAAAGGCTTTCTCAGATTCTCTTACTGGAATGCACAAACACCAAACACTTGCACAGTAAACCCCCAACTCGCATACGCAGGAGACCTTTAACTCCTGAGGGCATGAGAACAACCATTGGCAACACTAGCTGGTTGTTCCATCCTTACCCACAATGAAGCCAGCTGGTTTTGCTAGCTGTCCTTACAGATGAGAATTTAGGATACTGCAGACCCTTTTTAAACCTTTTAAGTTCTAGGTAAGGTTACTCTTGAGAACGTGTGTTGAAGTTATTCCCAGAAAGTGATGTAAGATTGTTTTGTTCAGCCAACAAATGCTTTTTAGTTCATATTTGTGTTTATGTGCATTGTATGAATTGATATAAATGTGATTATTTCTGATAATATACTTTTATCTAAAAAAAAATCAAGCCACATGCATTTAGTGATGGGGTGGTTTTGCCAAGAACAGGACTCTTAAAAAGGTTTTCATTCCATGTGACAGGGAATGGGTTTTTTTTTCTTTATTACAGACCTGGAAATTCTCCTCATGTTTAAGGGGTTTGTGAAGGGTACTGCTTTTGTTCATCCATAGTATGAATGTGATCTAGGCAAGCAGTTGGAAACACAAAAATATGTGTCTGTATGAACAACTTGAAAAGCAATTCATCTTTGTAGTCTGTTCCACTTCCACAAGGATGCTAAATGTTTCTCAGGGGGTTGGGAATTCAGAAAAAAGTGAAAGATCAAAGGATTAGGACGTGTATTTCTTCCCCTTTGGTGTTCCTGTGATGTCAGGTATATGGACATGGTTTAAGAGAAATACCACTGGAGGTGGTGGTGTTGTGTAATTTGGTTTTGGGGTGTTTCCATGTGTGTACAGCCACTGTGTAAGATTAAACTAATAATGTACAGAGAGGAACAGTTGTGAGTAATCTTTGGTTTGCATCTCTGCTTCTGATTTTTGCAGGTTGCTGCAAGGCCATATAGAGTGTATATAAGTAAAAATGTTTGTGTAAACGTTTTATGTACATTTGCTTGGGCTTTTAAAACATGTCTGTGTGTAGAGAGATCAGAGCGATATCTTCATAAAACACATCCTGCCAGTAGCTTGGTGTTTTCAAGAGTACTGATGGAAGAGTGTTCTTTAAGTTAGAAGTCTTCGAAGAAGAATGAATGTTCCTCACTGTTTAAAATACTTCATTACATAGCTTGTATTTTTGCAAATGGTAATTCAAATAGTTCATGTGAAGAATTCTTAGTTAAAACTATCTTTGAAGTCTTTTTTTTTTTTTTTTTTTTTAAATCATTCATTTGTTTCAAAATTCTTAAAGGCACATGTAATTTCAGTTTGCAGTTAATATGTTTCGAACATTACCACCATCTTCCAATCCGACGGGAGCAGAATTTGATCCAGAGGAAGATGAACCAACCTTAGAAGCTGCATGGCCTCATCTACAGGTATTTCATGGAGACTAAGGCATCACAGTCTAACAGAATTCTAATGTTAAAGTCACTGTTTATTTATTCAAAATTGTTTAGGTTATGTGTTTGTCTCAAATACTTTACTATGCCATTTTTAAAATGTATTTATTGAATTTAAACTGATAATCTTTTTTAAAAAATGCAGTTGTTATATTATAGGTTAAAGGCTCGTCGTTTCTTGTGGTAGAGATCTAACTGCTGAGAGTTTAAATGAGCTTCCATTTGTCACTATGAATGCTTTGATCTGGCTTTGTCACAGCTCGAGCTTTCAGAGGTACCGTGGCAAACAGAAAAGAACAGAGAATTTTTAAAACATGTACTTCTGGGCATGATAAATATTAGATTATTTGTATGTCATCTGCGTAAAATCTAGTGATGGAACTCAGCAGAATTCCAGCAATTTGAAGAACCTCAAGTTCTTGTAATTTGTCAGGAGAGCAAAAGCAAAGCTTTTACTGTGTGGTACCTAGATAAATATAATTAAAAACATTGTGCAGTTCTGAGTAACTAATTAGTAATTTAAGTAATGTGGTGCTTATGAAATGGTTCCTTGTTTAAAAGACTAATACTGTTTTTTTGTTGTTTATTTTTTCCAGCTTGTTTATGAATTTTTCTTAAGGTTTTTAGAATCTCCAGATTTTCAGCCTAATATAGCTAAGAAATATATTGATCAGAAGTTTGTATTACAGGTGAGGTATAAAAAAGAATTTTTAACTTCAAGCTCTAAATTATTTTTACAATGCATAAAACCCAGTTAAAGACATCTCTTCTCCCTCTTTGCAGCTTTTAGAGCTCTTCGACAGTGAAGATCCTCGTGAAAGAGATTTTCTTAAAACAACTCTACACAGAATATATGGGAAATTTTTAGGCCTAAGAGCTTACATCCGGAAACAAATTAATAATATATTTTATAGGTATGTCAGCATCTTTGTATTATGGTGCATGTAACCAGGTATGCAAATAAAGCACTCAGAGACACTGCTAGCATTTTTTTAAATTCTTATTAAGTTTATACCCAATATTGCTACATCTAACAATAATTAATACCAGTCTGGGAGATTTAAATTAGGGTAGTCTTGCACAGGGTATTAATTTGGCAGCTGAAGTTTGAATTAGTTTATGATTTGGTGGGTGGTTTAGTGTCTTTTTGTGAGGCTTTTTTTTTTCTTAATGGGTAGTAGTATTTGGTATTACAGTAGTGCTTAATAAGGTGTCGTTCTTCATAATGCAGAAATTGAGCTGAAATTGAATTACAGAGAGATCTGTAATTTGCTTGAAGGAAAATATTTACTGCCTTTTGTTTCCTCAAAATTGAGATGTACTGTTTCATTCCTGTGAAATATTTGTTTAATTGCCATAAAATGAACTGTAGAATTATCCCTGATCCAAAAAAAAGTGAAGATGAAAAATTAATCCACTGTATTATCAAAGGTCTTTAGAATTGCATTTTTACTGCTATTATGTCCAGGGTTAATGCAAGATTATGGTGCCTATTTAAAATTTTTGCTTTGGTGTGCTTCTCTTTTCTACAAATAACGATGTTATGTATCAGTTTTACACTCCTTCCATCATGTTGCCCTTATTCTCTGCAAGTGTTTTCTTTCCAAAATGAATGTGTGGTGTTACCCCTTTAAGGAAATAGCAAAGAGCTGCCATATCCCTCATGAATGGGACCCAGCAGTACCAGCTGTAGAGGGAGCTGGTATTCCCTGCCTATGGTAACAACTAAACCTTTAGAAGGGATACAGAGGAGCTACTTCAAAGTAATTAATGAGTCTGCACTGTCTTGCAGACAAGTTCTGACAGGTCATGTGAAGAGTCAGTATGTCCTAAGGAAAAAATACATGTGTATCTTTGGGATGTAAATTTGGTTAAATATCTCATCCAGATGGTAAACCAACATCACAGTGTATTATAGAGCACTTCTGAAAAGTGGTTTTATTTGCCATTTCTTGCACTTTCAGAGATAATGGAAGCAAAGTCTTCAAGCACAGATAGTTCTGGTGCAAAGCTTTTGACAGACTAAGAAATGACCTGGCCATCATATCAACTCTGTGATAGTTTGTATAAAAATATTTTCAATCTGATAGGTTTGTGGGGAGATTATATAATTTGCACAAATACCAAGTTGTAGGAGGAAAAGAAAAAACCAACAACAAACCAACAGAAAAGCTCACTTAGTTGTATAATACTCAGAGCTAGAAACTTAAAAATTTTGCATCCCAATGTAAATTGATGATGTACTTGGATAGGAGCACTAGGGAGGAAAGTTGTTTCAACTTCTGTCTTGAGTTAGTGTATTGTGCATGAAAAGCTCTTTAAAGTACGTGCAGAATTTTTCAAAATATTTCCTTTTCTTTCACTTTTACCTGCAAGTCATCAATTTATTACTATGCTTACCTAAGACATGTGACCTTTTTTTCTCTTTTAGTCACTAATCAGAATTGCATGAATTTTATCCCAATGGTGCATTAATCTTTTTTTTCCTAAAGTAAACCACAATTTTTGGAAATTATCAAACCTTTATGTCCCTATTAATTCAGTCCAAAGTGTTTTGTGTCATTGTCTTTAATTTTGCTTGCAATTGTTGTTCTGAATTATATGGGAAGGGTCTTCAAGGACCTTCAGTAATCACTTGAAATATTCTGGATTAAAAGTAGCTGTTACTATGTCAGCCTATGGCAAATTTTCAAATAAAAAATTGCTTTCAAATTAGTGGAATTGTTTTGTCCGAAGTGTAAATTACCCGAAGCCATGAATAGAACTTTCTCAATAAATTTACAGTCATGTAGTTGGGATTAAGCATGGAAAGGTGATTGCCTTGTAAATTACAGTACTCTCTCAAAAGAAAATTCAGGAAAATTTTATTTCCCATGTTTATTACAAAGCCTTTTGTATGCACAGAGATCTGTAATGCCAAAGAGCTTTTTAGATCCACAGGTAGTAACTGTTTGAACACCTCACCTTGTGCTTGCATTTGCTGTAGAAGGTTGAGTCTTGACATTTAATTATGCCAGATACTCTTATGTTATTTTAATATTTAAAATGTTGCTTGCTGTGTTCAGTTGTGCATTATTAAAATGGCATAAAATACGGATTTTGGGAAAAGCTCAAATATATGCTGCTTTGTTAAATGTGGGGGGAAAAGAGCAAGACGGTATAAATAGGTTGAAAGCAACTTGGTGTGCTAGTGACTTCTGTTTCCACAAAGTTTTTTTTTTTCCCACTGTGTGTGTGTCTGCTTTGTTTTTATTGAGTGACTAAAACATGGGAGGTCAAGGCTACCTGTAATGTTAGATTGGGATCTTTGTGCTACTGTATCTCTCCTCAGCAGTAACCCACTTAAACTTTTTGTTTATTTAGGTTTATTTATGAAACAGAACATCACAATGGCATAGCAGAATTACTGGAAATACTGGGAAGGTATGTTGTAGGTTTTGTTTATTTAAACTTGCTCAGTTTTAAGAGTAGATTTCAGCAATCAAGTTGGGGATTGCAGATTGATTTGAGACAAATTTAAAAGAGCTTCATTTCATGTATTTAAGTTTTGAATAATTTTGTAAAAATACAGAAAAACTTGAACCTTGTGGCAATGTTCTGGGATGTGATGATTTTTTAAATCTTATTTTTTAGGTCTTGTTTTCTGCTTAGGTACAAATAAAATGGAGTGAGTTGAAATTTATTAAAAATTCTTCAACATCACTGAAAATATAGTGGGTAAACAGAGGAAGCACAGGTTATGAAACTTCAGAAACCTTTTTGCTAACCCCAACATTTTCAACTTAAAGCTGAAAGGCGCATTGAAACTAGTGGGTTTTCTATTAACTGGTTTCTATAATCCATATGCAAGCTTTTGGCATTTTTTTATACATTAATATACTCTAAAAGTTTAGTTAGGTTTACTTTATGGTATTTCCACGTCTTTGCACATAAAGGTAAGAGGTCAGCGAGAGCAGGTTACTTGGTTTTGTTTGGTCAGGCTTCGTATATCCCCAAGAACAGAGACCCCACAGCCTTTCTAGGCAACAGTCTCCTTTGTTTGACCCCACTCACAATAAAAAGGGTTTGTTCCTTATGTTTGAATGAAATATCCTGTTTCAGTTTGTACTCATTGCCTCTTTCACTGGGCACCACTGAAAAGAGTCTGACTCTTCACACCATCCCTTCATGTATTTGTACACATGGGTTAGACACCCCTGAGCCTTCTCTTCAGGCCAAACAGCTTTTTCAGCCTTCCTGTGTATGTCAGATGCTCCAGTCCCTTCATTGCACTTTACTGGGCTCCCTGCAGTATGTTGCCATTCTCTTGCCCTGGGCAGCCCAGACCTGGACCCAGCACCGTAGATATCTCACCAGGGCTGAGCAGAGGTGAAGGATCACCTCCCTCAACTTGCTGGCAATGCTGTTCTAATGCAGCCCAGAATGCTGTTGAAATTGGAAAGCTGGTTTAAAATTTTCTAGGTCTATGTGTCTTTCCAGAATAGTTCATTAATTTTCAATGAAATGTTCAATGATTAAAGGACTTACATATCCATCATTACTTAAAATCAAGTCATACTGAAGACTCTGTAAAGCTTAAATACTAGAATACGGAGCTAAATCATTCTTGGTTTTGTTAGGTTAGCTTTATTTGTTGTGATTTCAAAAGTTAAGTTATTGGTTTGTTTTTTTCCCCTCATTCTTCCAAATCAAAATTTATAGTAACTAAATAAGGCTTCTGAGCTGTAACTCTTCTTGTGTTGGTTATTCTTCCAGTCCATGAAGGAGTTTCACACAGCATATTGTTGACATAAAGCTGCTTAGGAGTAACAGTTTTTAGTTCTTTCTGGGTTTTGACTTGGCAGAAGCAGAGAGGAGTTGAATTTTGTGCTGAAGTGCATTCTTTTCCTTTGCTGAGTGCTATATAATACTGAACAAATAAACACTTCCAGTAGGAACTACTTAATGTGATTATGTTTTTTCTGACAATCACCTCTTAACAGGAATGCAAAATTCTGTCACACTGAATTGAGGCCAAACTTGCCCTACCATTCTGTTCCTCTCTGTAGTTAACAACCCTTAAAACATCTAGGGGAAGCAGTCTTTTAAATGAAGTTAATTTATATTTGTCAAGTATGTGGAAGTTGTGGCAAGAACACCATAGAAATGTTAATATAGAAATGGGGTTTTGGTACTGTGCACTGAGAGACTTCAGAAGAAGTAACCTTATATCCTCTAAATAGCTGTGCAATCATTACTAGTGAAAATTACCTTAAGCATGCACAGCAAGGATGAGCAAGTGTTGTTTAGTAATCTTTAATTCTGGGATACCATCTGATTTCTGAGATTGGAATATATGTGACTTTTAATTTCTTAATGTGTTCTTTTTTAAGAAAAGTTTGGCTGGTTCCTTCAGCCTAGGTGCCTTCTCTCCTTGTTAGTGAAGAGAAAAGCCTTGGAATGAGTAAAATAGGATTTAAAACAGTAAATGAGCAATAGGATTCTAGATGTTTAACTGATTTAATATTAGCAAAGTGAGTGGACACAAAACACTATTCTAGTACTTTGGTTTAGGTAAAGGTGCCATTGACCCAGGATTGAGCTATATCTGCACTCACCTGTAGCTGGGATATCGTGTTGAGATGCTGTTTGTTTGTGTGCCGGGGCCTTGCAGAAATAGTTAAGTAGAACTTAGATTTTTACTTGTCTGCTGTCCTGGATTACCTCTTCCACATCCAGTCTCCACTTCATTCCGTTAATACCAGGAAGAAGATGGGAAAGACTTGTATTCAAAGCTGTGAGAATAGTGAGTAGTTCATAGTGAAGGGTGGAATCTGAAGTGTAGGTGTGGTTATATGCCGCTTGGAAGAAGAATTTGAGACCTGTGAAGGACTTGGTTGAGGGATGGACAGAGATTGATTTGACTATTCTACTAATTTGTAAACTTCAGAAAGTGAATGCTAAAACCTATAGTATTGATATATCCTGTACAGTAGTGCAGACTTTATATAATTACTGATCTTTATTTTTAACCTTCTTTCCCTGGCAGCATAATTAATGGATTTGCCTTACCATTAAAAGAAGAGCACAAAATATTCCTATTGAAGGTTTTGTTACCATTGCACAAAGTGAAATCACTCAGTGTCTACCATCCACAGGTAAGTTTTGTTTGGTGCTTTTCAAACTAATGTGCAAGAAAGCTTGTCTGGAGAGGTGGGGGACTCTGGCGTGGGTTCTGTTCTAAGCTCCAACACTTCTCTGCTGACTGGCCTTGGGGAAGTCATTTAACATCTATACCTATAGTGCTTCACATATTGATAGAAAGATTAAAAAGAATACATATGTGTATACAATAAATATATTTTTAAAAGCACTGTAGTGTTTATAGATGAAACTCATGTAATAATTAGTTAATGTGTAAGTTTTTAATATTTATCCACACACAGAATTTCTGGTTTATCGTGTTCTTGTCTATAATGTTTAGGCATAAAAAATTGCAGAAAAGTGCAGTTTTAATGAATGTTATCTATAAAGACTTTATTCTAAACTACATGAAGCAATTCAGCTGAATTCAGTTTGTAACAACTGTTTTGAAAGGAATTTGAAATTTATTAGGGCATCATTGTTTAATTCAGTAGATCTTTTTAGTATACAGAAAAAAAGGGGCCATCTGAGTTGTATCATGCTGTTAAACCAGCTGTATCTTTTCTATGCTGAGTTTAGTTACATTCAGAATTTCTAGACAAATGGGAAATCCGTTCACTTTGAGAGAAAATACAGTATTGTGATATGCTGAAAACTTTCTCCATGATTGTTACACAACTTTGGGGGGGGGGTTAAATTTGAAAGTTCAGTATTTTCGATGTAGTTTCAGCACTCCAAGTTTTAAATACCTTTTCTTCGAATTAACTTCCCAACAACTTGTATTTTTTAAAATGTCATTTGTATAATTACAATTCTCTGGAAATTAGAGATACTTACAAGCATTTGCTTTGGATCTTGCCTGCTGGGGCTCCCATCAGTTCCTGTTGAAGGAGTATAGGCTAGAGTGGCTTCCATTTCAAAAAGTCTTTTTTTTTTTTTCTTTTTTTTCAATTGCCATGGATATTACCTGTGTGTGCAGTGAGGCCTTTCTTATAATCTCAGCTAGTGCAGATGTCTGCAATTGCCAGCTTTTCTGCTGACCTGAGACGTGTTGTTCTGTATCTCTTCCCCTTACTTACAAACTAATTCTCCAAAACCTTCAGCTGATTCACCTTGCTTTTCAGTATCAATAAAAACAAAATAGTGACATAAGGATGCCTCTCCTACACGTCCTACTAAGGGAAATGGGGAAAGTACTTCAAGTGAGTTTAGTGTGTGAAACACTGGAGTAACCCCACAAAAATTCACATGGCAACAGTCACAGATACTCAGAAGGATTTGCTGCCAAATCCAGATACACATGGAGAAAGTTAATTTCTATGTTAAACTCAAATTTGCTTTAGAATAGCAAAGAACAGTAGCTGTAATAATCTTTGCACATCCCTCAGAGTACTTAGGGACCTTTTTGGTAGCAATCATCAAAAACAGGAAAGGAATTGGGTCATCAGCTGAACTTCCATAAATGGTCAAACAGTTTGTGATGCAGGTGATGATCTCCACACTTATTTACACTTCTGTTTAAGTTGTCTGCCAAACAATTTATTTTTTTTAAGTTACATAAGAAACTTGTGGTTTTATTTGAAGTATTCAGAGGTATTCTTGACTTATGCTAGTGATTCCAAAATGTGTTCAGTTTCATAGTGAGTATTAATAGAACTCTTTTTTTCTTTCACTGTAGCTGGCGTACTGTGTAGTTCAGTTTTTAGAAAAGGACAGCACACTTACAGAACCAGTAAGTATTATTATTTTTATTATTGTTACATATTTTGAACTGTTAATATCACTTCCATCTCTAGATTGTTTAAGGAGGTTTGGGGAACAAAGAATTGATACATAATTGTTTATATTAGAGTCAGATAACCATTTTGATCTATCAAATTCAGTTTTTCCAATAGCTGTTTGAAATATCCAAAATTAATTAAAACAACATTATTAGCATACCTCTTACAAACAGACCAGAGTGTATTCTGCTTATTTTATTCTGGCTGTCTGCATATGAGACGTTGGGTTCAGAAGCAGTTTAGTCAGAAATCAGCTCGCCTGAACCGTGCTCTGTTGAGAGACGGATGTTATGATGGAACACAGATCTCTGTCACACAGAGTTACCTACTGATGCACGGCTTTTGAGTCTGATCCTGTTCATGTCTACCAACTTTGGACCACAGACAAAATCAATCTTTGGTTTGGCTGCACATAATTGTGTAGATGAATAATTTCACTGTCCTTGATAGTATAGGGTGGTTTGCCTCCTTGCACACAATATCCAGTAGGTAAGAACTAACCTGCTTAATCAGTAGATCAGTGAAAAAAATTGCTACTAACAAAGGTGCACCTTATTAGATTATGACCATTTCCATTGTCAAATGGAAACTAGGTTTCTTCAAATAAATTAAGTATGCAGCTGAGCAAGAGTTCTCTTCTAGTTGAAGCTTTTAATATTTATTAAGATATCAAATCCCAGACATTCTGTCATTTGTACTATATGAGATCTTGAATTCTTAGCTTTCTTCCAGACATCAGCTGGGATGTTCCATATTTCCTAGCAGAAATCCGAACTAATATGCATCCAAGTCTGTTTCCTTTTCTTGATCTCAAATTAGTACATGATTACAACACTCTTTAAAAACTTAGCACCTGCATCACTGAAATACTAAAGTGCAGTACTAAGTTCCCCTTCAAAGATTCTGGTCATTTCAAATTGAGATGCTTTGCTTCCCCTTGTAACCGTCACATGAGACGTTTTGGTATCTTATTTTTAAAAATCTGAATAAATTGCCCAAGGCTTCATTGAGGACATAGTGTCTGCTTTCATGATTAAATAATATATACATGAAAGATGCGCTGATTTCTCAGAGTTGTCTTGTGAGTGATAATATTAAATATTGCTTGTAGTTTTTATATTTAAAAATCATAGAATTTTATTTTGAGTGTTCATGGTGTGCTAGGTAAGCAAGCTGGGTCAATAATTTATTAATCATGAAGAAAGTTAAGACTGTGGTTGTAGTAAAATAGTCAAATAAAACTCAGTGTTTAAGAGCAGTATGCCTAGAGTAGTTGCTCACGTGTCAATTTGGGTATTTTTAGTAAGTGTTTTCTTAAAATGTAATGATAGAACTTAATTTTTTGAGCTTTGGAGTGCACCTTCAAGGAGGTAGAGATTTAAAGCTGCCATCACTTAAATGGCAGATAATTTTCCCCATATTACAGTACAGTTTGCTTCTGTTACATGGGACAAGAAATCTTGAGTTTTGAGTTCTGCTTAAAATATCAGAGATGCAATTCAATGTGAAGTAAAATCAAATTATCTTGAAATTATTTTCTCTTTGTCTCTACAGGTTGTAATGGCACTGCTGAAATACTGGCCAAAGACTCACAGTCCAAAAGAAGTCATGTTTTTAAATGAACTAGAAGAAATTTTAGATGTTATTGAACCATCTGAATTTGTAAAAGTTATGGAGCCTCTCTTCAGACAGCTAGCCAAATGTGTGTCCAGTCCACATTTTCAGGTCTGTACTTACTGAATGTACAATAATGTGAGGATTTTTGTAAAGCACACTTGTAACGTGGTATTATTCACCATGATGAATTCTGTTTGATGCAAAGAAGTCTTCAATTCTTTGCAAAGTTTTAGGGATCCAAAGGTTACCATTTCTTTTCAAGAGTGCAGTATGTGCTTTTGTGTTGGGTGATTCACCTCAGTGTTACGCTTAACATAAAAAAGCTTAAAAGCTTAGTGTTTTCAGAAGTACCTGAACCCTTTCAGTACACAGTGTTTGCATTTCATAGCTTGTAATAGAGTTCTACAAATACTCGTTCTTTTGGAAAGTATTTCTTTGCTTGAATTTCAGGGTTCATGGGTTATAGTTTGAATCATTTCTCTATCAAGGAAAAAAGTAATTTTTCCATCTCTCCATCAGCTCCATGACTCCTATTTGCGCTAAAAAATCCAAATCTGAGTTGCAACTTTCCTTACCTTTCCCTTATATTTGCCAAATGTTTTAGTTATTTGCTCTGTAAGAGTTTAAAGAAGTGTTCCTTTTCTCATGTTGTCTTAGGTTGCAGAGCGAGCATTATACTACTGGAATAATGAATATATTATGAGTTTAATTAGTGATAATGCAGCAAAGATTTTACCCATCATGTTTCCATCCCTGTACCGGAATTCAAAGACGCATTGGAATAAGTAAGAAACACTTGTACAAATTTCTGCTAATTCACTTATGTCTAGTCCAGCCTAAAGAGTTGAGATCTGTGAGTTGCTAGTTTTACCAGTGTGTTGAGCTGTTTATTCTATGACATTGAAGTTGCTGGATAAAGAGACTGCTGTTGTCAATTTTTGGAAAATAGTAAGAGTTGAGGAAGATAGTTTTTCTCATTAAACAAGAAACAGTGTTTTAGTGCATTTAATTCATTATGTTTTTCTATAAATATGAAACAAATTTGGCATTCATCTGTAGTTCAGATACTTCTAAAGATTTAACTTTGATTTCTGATCACTAACCTCTTTACTGATTTGCATTTTTCTGCATTCTAGTGAAATATCTTGTAGATTAGATCATTTTTTTTCCTTTCCTTTTCTTTTCTTTTCGTTTATTGCTGTTTCTGTGTTTCTTTCCTTCTTTCTCCATTGACTATTTTCACTTTTTTCCCCACAATAACATAGTACTTGCACATTTAAACAGTCCTGGTCAGCTCCCTTCTGCAGCTGTTCCATTGTAAAGTGCCTCTTTGTTTGAGCTATTGTGCAACTGCTGGGATGGTGACAGCATCCCACTCTGGCTGTGGCCATGAATTGAGGGCTGCTGGTGGGCTGGCCGAGAATGAGTAATCAATCTGCCACTAAACGCTGGGAAAGAAATGGAAGCTAAAGTGATGTTGAAGTGATTGCTGACTGTTACTGGGTGTGAGCAGTGACAAGTCATGTACTCATTAATAAAATTCCAATTGAGTGATGCAGTTGTACGTAGCAACTGTGGGTTGCTGTTGGTTGTTTTCTCTGGCCTTCAAGGTCGCACATTCATTTCAGGCGGAGCAGAAGTCATGCTACCCAGTACAGCTGCACTCCTACTTGTAGCTCCATGCATGATACAAAGTAATCGTTTAACCACTGCTTTGTGAGCAGCAGTACTTACAGACCAGAACCATCAATTACTCTGTAAAAGGGCTGCATAAGGCAGATTGGTTTGGTGTAATTTTTTTGGTGTTTTCCACTTTACTTTTCTAACACTTTTCTAAGGAGTTGTGGCATAATTGTGTTGAAGTGGGTGCTGGTGCTGTGTGGCAGTTTTCAAAATGAATGGTGTCTTTTCTATTCTCCTTTTAATCACTAACTTTTTTTTTCTTGAATTTGTCAGTTGCCAGTAAGTTACTTACAACAAGATCTTTAATGTCATCTTACATTGTCTCTTAACAAGTCTAGTTTGATTAGTGTCAGCTCCTAAATTTCAAAACTGGTCGTGTATTGATACACATAGTATTAAAAGTGAGGTTCAAATATCAGAAGTGTAACTGATGAGTAGTACTATAGTGTAAGAAAACTGCATTCAAAGTTGATAATTTTAGCAAGTGTGTTAGGCCTTTTGTGGGTTAACTAAAACTTCCACTAATTAATTTTGTTTCCACTTATTCTGAAATGATGTAATTTTCCAGTTGTGTAGGGTATTGGCTACTGTTGACCAGAAAAAGTAGATTTCAAAGTTTAAAGTACTCTGAGTTTCAACCAGAAGTTTTACTTATAGGACAATACATGGCTTGATATACAATGCTCTGAAACTCTTCATGGAGATGAACCAAAAACTGTTCGATGACTGCACACAGCAATTTAAAGCAGAAAAACTGAAGTAAGTTTTCATGTCAGTGTGTCTGTCTGTTCTCGAGTAATTTGTTCAGAGTGCTTTAGCTCTGAAAAACCACTGTGTCATTAGTGAGAAGTTGCCCATTTGATTCCAGTACAGCAGCCTCAAAGTTGGCTTGGTGAAACTTCTTGTTATATGTGAACTGTAAATCTTCTCAACAGTAGGATGGCTTATGTAGGCTCAGACCTAATACTGCTGGGATCACCATCTTCCTAAAAATTGAGTTCTTGAGAGGGACACTGCTTATCCTGGAGCCCAGTGTAGAAGGTCTGTTAAACAGTTCAGTTCACATCCTGTGTTTATTTCAGCATGCTTTATTTACCCAGTGTTACTTTCTTTCATGTTGTCACTCTGTCCCAAAATACTTTTCCAGTATTTTTCAGCATTGCATTGTGTGTAAGCATAGCTTTAACGTTTTTATAAAAATTACCTGAAATCAAGCTGTTATTTTATTTGAGTGCAGGGCATTCAGACTTTATCTGACAGAAGATTCCTACTAAAGTGAGATTGAGAAGTCGAAAGTATTAGTAGTTTGGGTCTCATTTTAGGGGCTGGGAGCATAGTTAGAAAGTGGGTCCTGAAAATACCTAGATTTGAATGTCATTTTTAATTTCAAAATAAACAGGGATTCTTTCAAGTAGTGGTTCAAATGAATACCTGTTTTAAAATGATATACTGATAATAGTATAGATTCTCAATGTAGATCGATTTTTTTCAAGTTTTGAAGTTCATTATTACATCTCAAGTAGAAATGAGCTTGTAGTGTAACAAATTTTTAAGGTAGGTGTGTGTGTGTGTTAATAGATGACAAAGTGTGAGTATTGGCTGTTTAAAAAAAAAGACCTATGATTCTCTTTTCCTTCATAGCAAATAAGTGGAATCCCTTTTAAATGAGAAATCAATCTTTTCCTCTGTTTTTCAGGAGTTTTTGGGTGGTATTTTGAGTGTGAACTAAAGCAAGGAAAGTGCTGAGTGACATGGTAGCAAAACAAAACGTAAAAAAATCTCCCACCACACAAGAATTTAAAAGGGGGATGGTTAAAGAGTTCTTCCCTCCCAGCTTGAATTAACTTAATTGAGAGCTGGAGGCAGATTGTGTGTGTGTTTGGATGGAGCTGCTCTTCCTTTTTTTTTCTTCCTCTTAACATTTGGATCAACTGCTCTATGAACTGAAGCCTGAGTGCATTTTTAGCACTCTTAGTTCAAAGTTCTTTTAAATTCTACCAACTTTCAAAGACAGGTGGTCATTCTAGTCTTTGCAATAAGATGTTTATTTGTAAGAAAGAAAGGGGAAAAAAGCCTATATTTTACAATTTCAAATTCCAGTAGGCATAAGGAAACAAACCTTTCCTACTTTAATTAAAAAAAAAAAAAAGCATTCTGCATCATCCATCTTGTCTTGCAGCTCCTCAGAATGAGCATGGGTTTGTTGGATACTTCTCTGTCTGAGTTTAATTCAAAATGTCCCTGTGCCTTTTCCTTTAAACTCGGACCTAAAGCCATTGGGCTGACAGTAAAAATGTCTGCCTGGTTTTGTGGTCAGTTATTGACTTCTTATGTTTCAATACAGAATTCAAATATTGTAACATTAAAACACAAACATGCTTTCAACATAGATCAAGGCTCCTTTCTGTTTTAATTTTAACTCTTTTTAACAATGTACACTTATTAAAGATCAACTGCTATCAGCCCGTTTGTTTCTTTCATGAGAAACTATGAGATTTTTCCCTTTTAATGTTGATTTGAGATCATGATACATTGATATGATGCAGATTATCCTGTCAACAGTGACAGGCAGTATATTGAAACAGGCATAGCTAAATAATTTATTCTGTTGAATTCTTCTACTTCTACGTGATTTTTATTTTTTTTTTCAGAGAGAAGCTAAAATTGAAGGAACGGGAAGAAGCATGGGTTAAAATAGAAAATCTAGCCAAATCAAATCCCCAGGTATTTAGAAAAGATTAACATGTTCATGTTTAAATACTTTAGTTTTGTTAAATATCAGTGGGGGAAACAGGTCTGACTGATCATGGAAATAAAGCAATTTCACTAATTGTATTATGAAAGATATACAATAAAAGTACTTTTAAAATTTGTAACCTTTCTCTTGTGCAAGTAATTATTTTATTTAAAAAAAGGTTTCTGAAAAGTATGATATGAAGTACTTTTTCCTTTTCTTATAATAGGACATATACTGTATTGCGGTTTGAAAAGTTATTGTGCAAAATTATGGAAAAACATAGAGATGCCATAATTGGTTTCTCTTGAAAAGCTGTTTTGCAAACAATATATTACAAAAGAGATCTTTCTGCAAACTGTGAGTTATGAGTGGTCAGTTTTCATTTGTGTCAAATAGATTACAGTAATATTGTACATTCTTGTCTGCTGCATTTGTTCTCATGCTTGCATTGGGCCGGTCTGCGGGGGAACCTGCACATCAGGTTCTTCCTAAAGGAAAACATCCTGTCAAGCATTACTTGATGTAAATCAAATTCTGATAAAGAAACAAAGGTCCTTTAGACTACTCATTATATTTTGAAATTATGGGAGAAGGGAATGGTTTGGCCTGGGTTCCCCACCCCTTAAATTTGCTTGGAGAATGCTGCCAGTTTTCCTTTATCTCAGTCATATGGTTTGCTGCTATGAACAAAAAAAAACCCCAAACATTCAAATTACTTTGCAGCCAGAATTTTACTGTATTGCAGCACGAAACTTACTGTTCTGTGTATTTCCAACACCATCTAGCTGAGTTTAAATAGGTGAAAGAGGAAGAAACCGTACTCTGTAAACAGAAGTGGGACACTTTCTGATCTCAGTGCTATTTTAAAACAGAAAGTATGAGGTAATCTCTTTTTCTAAGAGGGAGGAAATTCATAAAGGTTTTTTTAATTCTTGTTGCATTTCTCAGGGAACAATTACTAAACTGCTTAAATAAAACCTGTTAAATTTTTTTTTAAAGTCAGTTGACAACAGATCAGTTAAATTAATCAAAAAGGGCTATTCATATGAAAGCAATAATTGACTTTAACAAAACATTTCTCTAATGAGATAAGCCCTACAAAAGCCTTGCTTGAGGAGTACTTGATGTACGTGGTCATTTGCTATCACAGACAATGAACTATTGCGTATTTGGCTAAATAAGGGGATTGAGCTGTAGCAGTATAATTTCTACAGTATGTGTTTCCTTTTCTTGCCAAGTAACTTTTTGTAACTGTACATTTTCTGAAACTGGTTAACACAACCTGTATACAGTATATTCTGCTAATAATTAGACACAATTAAGGAATGTTAATCCTGAGTGCTCCACTGAATTGACTTAAGGATATAAACGCTTTCAGCACTCTAGATAATGGATTTTTAGAGAGATTTTTTTTCCTGGAATTTCTGTTAACTTTTTGGTTTGTCTGATGACTGATGATTCTTGTTCTTCAGAGCTACTCCTGACTCTGTATAACACAACAATACATTTTAAGATTTTAGAATAATTATAATCACTGAATCGTTGCTGTCACTTTTTTTCTCATGCCCATTTAGTTACTGGTATACTCAGATACTAAAATATTTATGAGGAAAAATTAATGAAGAAGTCTGTGTGCAGAAATGAGTTTTGAATTCAAGACCATATACACCTCATCTGAATTAAAATATAAATTATTGAGATTGCTGGACAGCAAGAGTTGTTACAAGATTCTTTTTTTTAATGCTCAAAAGACTTTTATGACTTACTTTCTGAAGACAGAAACGTTTTTATTATTCTGTTTTAAATTTATATTAAATGTATATTAACTGTATTTGGTCTTGTAACAGTGTATTTTTTTCTTCCAACACAAAATTGCACCAGAAAGTAAAATAATTGTGTTTAGGTTGCTACACTGTTCACAAATACCTAGACAGTGTATTAATAAGGTTTCACATAACTAGTTGCCAAAATAGACATTCAGTAGTGGCAAAATCTGAGTGTTTTAAAATTCAGTCTCAGGTAATCAAAGCATGGGGTTTTTATGCTGACTATTTTTCAGCAGAATGGTTCTGCCAAATAAAATTATTGGAGTTGCATTCTAAAATTTACTAGTTGGTGCCAGGAAGCATAAGATATTGAAGCTAATCTCAAGTAACTAGTCATATCATTCTCTGCTCTCTGAGTATTTAGGTATTACTACTAAGAATGATTATTTTAACACTTTGCGTTTTATTAGTACCCAACATATAGTGACACGAGTTTGCTGAACAGTCCTGTTGCAATGGAAACAGATGGACCTTTAATTGAAGATTTGCAGACGCTGAAAAAGACAGTGAAAGAAGAGGCTTGTCAGGTAAAACCTAGCAAAGTACTCTAATTTATGAATTAATTTCTTAAGTGACTTAATCATAGGCATAAAATTGTGTTGTATTTTCAGCCCTGTGACCATTTATCCCAGAGTAATACACTTCATTAGAGCTGCTACTTTCAAGTGGTACTGTAGCAGACAGGAATACAGTGTTAGTTTCTAATGCCCCTGACTCTACATAATAGTCTCTTTTGACATTTCTTCTACAGAAACTTTGTTTTCCTTTCTGCTTTGGAATAGCTTTTTGTGCCATGATGGGAACAAAGATTGTTCTGTAAGGATAGTTAGAACCATAGCAAAAATCTACCACGTGATGTTCTAGTATCCACCCTATAAAACAGCTTTGTTTTTTCATAAGGAAAACTTGTCATCATTAGAATCTCACTGTTTTTTGCACATTTAATTGTTTGTTATTCAGAGCTTTCTTAGTGGCTAAAGCTCCTGTGTTTTGAAAAAATATGTGTAGTGTGCATTTGTCTTGCCCACTCACGGGTCTTCTTCCTCAGTCCACCGTCAGGTTCTGTTACCCACTACAGAGCAAGGGCTCTCAAGGTCATTTCCATCCTTCTGTCTTTAGCTCATGCTCACTAATTGTCAGGTATTTTTAATTTAGCATCAGTTAAGTGGAACTAGAATACATACCAATGTTCAATCTGGAGATGTCAAACTGGAGCTCATGGAAGATGGAGAGGTGACAGGAAGTATTGCAGTATCACTAAGATTTCTGGTAGAAATATGTACTATATAGTACTGTATGTCCAAGTCCAGCAAAGTTTCAGACCAGAGAAACGGAGCTGGAAGAGTTGAGATTGGAGATAAAGTCTATTAATTCAAACCCATATATCCAATAAGGCATTTAATAAAAATAAGCATTTAGACAACCTAACCTCCCATGTTACTTTCTTAAAATTCCAGCATCATTATTCCTGCAGGATTGTATTTTATTTGTTATTTGTACTACAGCATTCACTTGCTCCAGAGCCTAGAACCAATTTTAGTGGGGAAAAGTATATACAAAATTATTTTGAAAAATGAGAACTGCTTACTTCTAGAGTTGTGTTGATGGTGGTGTCCATCTTTTATTATGCTGTTTTCTAACACATAACTATTTTCTCAAGGTTTATGAAACAGACCTTTGTGCATTTTCCATTCTGGCCAAAGGAGATTAAAACTCATACCATCTAACTTTGAGTGCTGTAACATCAGTTCTAGAATAAAAGAACCCAGAGTATGATTCTGTGCTAGTAGTTGGGATAAGTGGTTAAGAACCCAGTTCCCCAGTCCCAGCTGCTGGAAGTGTTTGAGGATTTGGGTCAGTGTTATACAACATAAAATGCAGAAGCAGTAATGGCAGCCCAGACTGAAACCAAAGACACTTGTCCAGGTCTTGCCTTCTTGTCTACAAAGAACTCAACTTCAAAAGCTATAACGTTTGGGCTATATAGAGCTTCACTGGTAGCATTCCAGCTGGAAAATGAGTGCATCACATCCCTATAATGAGCTTGATTTCCCTCCACCCAGGATTATAAGAAAGGGTGGAGATTTAAAAAGTCACGCTAATGGAAATGAAACAAATTGTAAACTAAATAACATTCTGAAACTTGGGTTGGAACCATTCAAGTGGTGTTTAGCCATCTCTCCAAGTGCATGTTTTCTTGCCTTTCCTCGCTCAGAAAGTGTGCAAAGGAGGGGGATGACTAAAAGGTTATAAGTTTTTCAAAGGCAAATATCCTGTCCTAGTGGAGTTAGCAATGTTTTCCAGCAGGAATTCTTATTATTAGCAAAACTACTAGAAAATTGTGAGAAGTATAAGCTTGCATGAGGATGGATAAGTTTGGGTCATCAGGTAGGAAAAGGATTGATTAAGGATTAGAGTGTTGCAGAAAACAAGCTAGGTAATGTTCCTGCATCAGTCTTAGAGAGGACACATGATGGGTCATTGGGTATCCCTTGCTAAGTACCATCAGAAGTTGATGTTAAAACAAGAGCTACTACAGTTGTTAAAAAAAATAGGCAAGTCAAAATGACACCTTAGTTTATTTCTTAAATTAAACTTCAAAAGTGAGAAACTATGTCAAGATCTATAGAATTGCAGTGAAAGTTACGTTTATGCCAGAGTTGAGCAGTGTAGCAGAATGTTCATGCTGAAGAGGTGGTGGACTGACTGGGGCAAGTAGATCAGGAACTTTTTCTGCACCAGACTATGTGAGCATTTTTAGTGAGTGTTTTTTGCCACAATAAAATTTGACCATTGTAAGTTACTAACTTTCTGAGCATGCTAGTAAATCAGTGGGTAAGTAAAAGCCAGTCAGTTTTTTTTTTTGTAAGGGCTTCTTTGTAGAAGAGCATGAATAAACAGGCAAATAAGGGTAGGTGAGGGAGACATGGGAACTACGTAAAGGCACCATTACATAGTTAAAAGATACTTTGATAGGAATACTGTGGTTTTGAAGAGCATTGGTAAAAATTGGTAAAATTGGTAAAGTGGTAGTAATTTCGTGATTCTTAATAGCTTAGAATTTCTTTGTTGTTTCTAGTGTTTCCTCTTAGCTAAAAAATGGTTTTCATACTTGAAACTGCATAGCTGGTAGGGTAAAGAGGAGAAAATAAAAACTTCTTCCCATATGTTTTTTATTTTGTTTTCCCATAAGTGAACATACTGATGTGCAAGAAATATTCTTACATAATTGTTTAGTAATTAATGTTTGGCCAACTTTTTTTGCTTTCATTTCAGGCACAGAAAGATCAGAAAAAAGATCGTCCTCTTGTGCGACGCAAGTCAGAACTGCCTCAGGATATCTATACCATGAAAGCCTTGGAATCACATTGCAGAGCTGATGAATTAATATCACATGATGGGCATTAAACTATTACAGTGAAATATTATTTTGGAGGAAAAGGTTTTTTTCTGGACTCAGTTCTACAGTAGAACTTACTTTTTTTGTGCCATACCAATCAGTTACACAAAGTCAAAGCTTTCTTCAACCCAGTTCTGTAGGCAATAACTTAATAGAGTATGCAGCTCAAGATTAGTAGTTCAAACAATGGTAAATTACCCAGTTCCATTTGCAGAATATTGGGTTGACTATAATCAAGTGGACACAATTTCCTGGAGGTGTTGTCATAGTACCAACTAGCTGATAACATGCAGTTTTTTTAAGTTGTATTTGGGAAAAGTGTTCATGAAACTCTTTGCAAGTAAGCGAATGACCAATAGTTGGTACTAATGATAAATGTGTTTTTCAAAAGTAAACTTATTTCAAATATAAGTATTGAACTTTTTCTAGGATTTCTCAGCTTTACAGTTGATTCCACATTATTCCTGTCTTGTAATATACCAGCAGTTTTGAAAATACACAATTATTCTTTCATTTAATAAAACAATGCTTACAAACTGGTAACATTCATGACAATCCTCAGTCATCATTCCTTTCCAAGAATTCTGTAAATTCATTTCTCTTTTACTTAGGATAAAGATATATATATATCTATATATACCACATCCTAATAATTTATGTAGATTTAAAGCCATATCTTCCAGTCTCTAGTGTGTAATATGGCACCAGTATTCCAGATATGAACTGGTAGAAGAATTTTTCCTAAAATGAAAATTTGTTTACTATGACTGGGAATAGACTGAATATAAAATTTCATTTTAAGTTTTTTCAAGTCAATTAAATAACTCTTTCGCTGTTTTCTCCCTGATCTGAGCTTTTAATACTCAGCATTTTTCTTGGGCTCTAGGAGTTCAATATTCTGTGGCAGATACTATGTGTGATTTCAGTTGCATCACTTTTTACCTGAAAGATGAACATAACCTTTCAGGTAACACAACATCATAAGCTTATTATTTAAAAAAAAAAAAAAAAATAACAGACTCTTGAATTCCATTCCGCTTCTTTCTAAATGAGTCTAAGAGCTGAGGAGATAGTGACCATAATTTTACCGTGAAAATATTTTTTGTTGTTGTTGTAAAGAGCACATGTGCTGCAAATACACCTCACAAGTGAACTGAAAATGCATCTGAGTTGCTGATGATCTTCAAATGCTGCTATATATTCCACAAGATTACTTGCATGTAATGAGCTTTTTGTTGTAGATGGAAAAGCACGGGAGGAAAATCTCTTTAAAAATATAGTGCTTTGTCTTCAATATTTGATTTCTCTCAGGGTGGCCAGTATTTTGACTTACTTATCCTGCTTACAAGCTGTTTGAAATGTGTTCTGCTATTCTGAATGGGTGATTAGTTTCTTTTGTCTCTGGCAGTAACATGATATAACTTAATGTTTAATGTCTTGATGCATAAAGAGATAAAAAACGTGGCTTCTTTAAAAACAGTTTTGTTTTACTTTTTAAGGAAGTATAACATCTCCTGCATCCATGAAAAAATTGCGCAAAGCAGACATTCATAGTAACCTTGTGCAGATGTAGTGCCTGCTGTTCGTTGGTTGCATTTAACATTCAATTTCCAATATTTGTTACGTTGTCTATTGGAAGAAAATTGTGAGTGGTAAATATTGGCTTACAACAACTAAATTTCAAGACCAACCCAACCTTTAAGTGGAATGTCCACTGTGTCTGAAAACATTTCCTGTAAAACTTGAAAAAGAATATGCTTTACCATTAGGATAAACTATATGAAAGCAGTTTAAAGATGCCTTCTCCTTTTGAGGGAAAAAGGGTGCTTTTTTAATTGTCTAAAGCAACGTCTATGTATTTTGATATACCATTGTTTGAACTTCCATCTTTAGCTGGTAGATTATCAGTTACCTTTGATTTTGGGTATTCAGTATGTTTGTGCAAGAGGTCGCTGAAAGGAATTATTCCTATGTTACCCAAAGGGGGGGAAAAAACCTGTATATCAATGTTTGATTGATTGTGTGATGCTCAACGTATAGGAACATCTTTCACTGTCTAGATTTTATTTTTGTTCTTTATTGAAGATAAACACTCACCAAAAAGGGAAATATTGTGGTATTTTTAAAGGCTTGAAGATCTTTATAAAGACACATTTGAAGTTTTGGGCCACTGAACATTTGCTTAGGCAATATCCAAAATCTATCACCACTAATGGTTTTGCATGTTTATTATGAATATTTATATACTTCCTATAATCCTGTACTAAACAGTTCTAAAACTAATACATCCAAAGTAAAAAGAAAAATTAAAGTAGAATTTTGGTGACTGTTGTTCTTCATAAAGTTCTGTCTGACACTTCCCCCATTTTCCAAGACCACACCTGTACATCAGGAATGTCAAAAGTAATATTACAAGTGTCTTTTTAGTGTGGCTTTAGTATGGCTTCATTTTAATATTGTACATACATTGTACCTTGTTTTATGGTAATAAGTAATAAAAATGTAGACTCCATATTTTGTACAGAATCGTCCTATGTACAGAATAAAAAGTTCCTAGAAACAGCAAACATAGGTAAGTGGCACAATTATTTTTCATTAGACAGTATCTGTAACATTATGCGTTAGTGGAATGTTAAGTTCAAATGTACCTACATATTTTTTAACATTTTGTAATTCAATTTTTTGTTCTGGCATTGTTTCTGAAGAACTTCATACACCTGCCATTTAATATGCTTTTATCTAATTTTAAAAATTAAAAAGAAAAGGTGTATTATATGGAAAAATAAAGAACATGTGAATTTTACTTGCTCATCATGAAACTAAATTTTACACAGGGCATTTGGGGGTGTGTTCAGATTATCATTGTTTGCAGAATCAGCTGCACAAATGAAAATAATTTCACAGAAGCAAAAGGAATATGGAATGGCTTAAAAAAAAAAAAAAAAGAAAAGAAACAACACCAAAAACCAGCACAGGTATAAAGGGTATTCAGTAGAAAAAAGCAGACTTCACTTGTAGAGCACCAGTACTGAAAGAAATTTGCTAACGTTCCAATCTATAGTTACGGAAAATGCCCCTTTCAGACCACTGTAAACACTTTTGTATTGACAGGCTTCAAGCAAAGTAGCCCTACAATCAGGGATTTGTATTTTGGCAGGTGATAGGTGGTCTGGTAGCAAGGATGTAGGGAAAAACTTAAGTCTGCAGTAGGAATTGTCCTCCCTCTGCAATCCGTAAAAGTCTTCAAAAGAACTAAGGAATTAACTCACATAAAGCTGACATTTAATAAGGGGAGGGTGTGAGTGGGGGAGTTGAACCTGGGATCAACAGCTGACCTACTGACTTGAGTTATAAATGTAAGATTTGAGTTACAAATTAGTCTTTGCATACTGAAAGAAATGGCTTTTTGCATGAGCTCCGTATTAAACACATCACGTCGGGAGTGACAACCTAAGTATTGAAACAACTGAGCCTCTGGTCATTCACTTTAGGAAATCAGGGTCAAATATCTCTCAAAATACAATGTTCTGGAATACTGACAGTGATGGCATTTTCTCTATATAAATACCTTACTGAGTTGCAAGCGTGTTCAGGAGGTGACCTTTAATCCTTTCTTTCTAAGGGAATTAAGCTTGGGGGGGTTGACCAACAGCCTTTTTTGGCATTGCTTTCATGGTTTGGCTTTGTAGAATTGGGAAGTGCTGGTGTCACACAGGAGAGCACTATGATTCCAGGTTGTCCCAATGTTCTGTATCCCATTACGGGCCACCCACTAGAAGTGGAGCATTTCTGCCCCTCTGATCTTGTCCTTATTGTGTGCAGTGAATGTGGAGACTCTGTGTATAGCTAATTAAGAAATGCCATTCTAATTACCATATCGCTGTCTCCCTGGATTAGTTTCTTTTCTGTGAGGAGACTTGGCTCGAGCTGTCTTTACTTTATGAAATAAAACTGATGTAGTTAAATATTTTATGTGAAGAAATTCCCAAGGGAGGATTTACTGTGGAGCTAAAGAAGGTAATGCATTATGCCTTCCTCAGGTAATTGAAGAGCAGCACGACTGTAGTTGGCTTTCCCTGGGCCCAGGCATGAGGGACCTGCATTCACTGCCTCGCCAGTGAGGGCTGCAAACACAGCGTGAGGGTTCATAAGCAGTGACCCCGTGGTTGGGGGTTTAACCCACCACTGTTTCACTGCAAAGGGGAGAAGGGCATTCACATAATTGCCTCGAGCTATTTTAGGAATTTTTGTCATCCAGAAAAGCACACTGAGGAGGGCTCATATTCACATGAAGGCCTTGCCATAGTAATTTTTCTGGTACCCTCGCTGTAGAATTAAAGATGCAAGAGGATTAGAAATAGGAAAGCAAGTGATTTGCTCTGATGGTTACTTGTTTGGATTTTTGATGTCAAATGCTACTAAATTACTTATAAGAAAAAAAGCCTTTCCCCCTCCCCCCCCCGAAGTGGTTTCTTTTATACATTATGAACAATGTATGTATAAAGAAAACCTTGCCTTTTTTTGATGCCATTTGCTAGGAATATGTCTTGTCTGTGTTGACAAGGTCTAGTTTTCATTCTGAGTCTCTGAAATACTTTAGTTAAATTTTACGGCAAATGTGTCATATTGGCAGTCTTCCCCTTTGGATGACTGATTTCAGTGGCTTCATATACCTGTAAGAAGGGCCAGGTCCTTTGTGTATCCAAGAAAAAGACATCCATAATTAACTAGAGGTAGATCAAGGCAAACTATTTCTCACCTTGATTGAACAAGCTAAAGCCTTTTCTCTCCACAGGCTTTAACTGCAGAGGAGAGCTTGTGTAAAAAGCTAGTTTGTCTTGTCTGTCCTTAGATTTCCCTTTACTTAGCTGACATCTTCCTGCTCCATTTGGCACAGTAGGTGAGGATGAAGCATTTAAAGGAATAGAGTGTCTTACCTACACTGGCTTTTATTTGCAAGTAGCCCAACATTTAGATACCAAAATTCAGGACTTGTTCTTTATGCCATGAAGTCTTGTCACATGTGGAACATTTCTATTTTTAAAACCTACAGTAAGATGAGACTACTTGGGGATGGTTTTGACCCTGCTTTCTCTGCAATTTGCCCAAAATATATTTAAATATTTACTTGAATTGTGATTTCCTATCCCTGTCCTTCTTCACCTCTTCCTTATTTGTATTTTTTTTCTGACAACAGTATTACAGTAATGAAATATCGTATCTTGCTTTGTAAGCTACAAAAGTTTCTGGGACAGTTTTGGTGCAGCAGGTGATGACTGCTCTAGAAGAACAAGCGCACCAATGCTTAGAAACGTCACTTGAGCTCACCTCCAAAGAGATGCCAGGTTACACCTGAGACATACCTAAATTGCTTAAGAATATTAACACCACCCTTTTAATGAACATACTGAAGGCCAGAATGTTAATTTAACCTGTGGTTTTTAATGCTTGGTCTGCACTGGCACTTACTGCCTGGGTGTAAGAAGTAGCTTATTCTCACCTCACTGGAAAGTAGTCAGGCATGACCAGATATGGGATAGTGTTGGAATTCCAAAAGCCTGGAAAAGTTAGCTCTTTTTTTTCATGTGAAATGCAATCTTAAAACATAACCTGCATAGAGGAGAATGATAAGGTGCAAGCAAACCAGACTTTGAAAAATGGCAATAGGCAAGTGCTTTACTAAATGCTGTGTTAGTAACTATTCTATAAAGAGAATATTCAGATCAGTACCTACTGCTATTTTTCTTTATCAAAAAATCTACCTTTCTAGTGGAGGGGGAAGGTATTTAAATGGTTTTGATTCATGAAAAACCAATTCATCAAAAAATAATCACCTCTTTTGGTGCTTGTGGTTGAAATCTTATTGCTGAACAGATTCCTTCCCCCACCCCCCCAAACAAGGGGTTTTTTTGTATTTCTCTTACTCAAGAAATCAGTTTTGTCGAGGTTAAACTGGACTCAAACCCTTTAGGAGCGTACTTGAGCATGGCATGCTTTTTCCCTTAGTAGAAATGGACGAGCTAGGATACATGTCTGGGCTTTCAGGATTCCTGGTATTGTAGCTGGACAAACACGCTTTTGCCGAGTTACACTTGTGTAGTGGCTTACAGAGCAGGACTTCCTCGGCCAGGCAGGATATTCCACCCCGGCTTCCTTACTTCCTGGGCAGTACATCTGAGCAAACCCTGAGCCTGAGGGAGTCTGCATTTCCCCTTTCTATCTGTCTGAGGAAAAGGGTGCGGAGTTCAGAGGCAGTTTTGTGTAGTTGGTTTGCTTCCCTTTGGGGGCAGCATTCCCTTTTCCAACTCCCTATGAGCAAGAACTGGAGTTTCAGTTGTGTGTCTCCCACCATCCCTAGTACACTTTCGGGAACTCAGTGGAGTTGCTCTGAACTTCACTGCTCCCTCTCCCAGACACATTAAAATGCCGACCAGGACCACGGGAGAAGAGGACTAATTTGGCCACAGAGAAACGGGATCGTCTGTCTCAGCGGCAGTGGGCTAAAATCATCCAATACTGCGATCAGGCTAGCACAGCGGAATGTGGCAGCTGTAAAAGACCTTTAAGAATTTTCAAAAATTAGATTCTTTAATTTTTAATTAAAGTCCCCTTTCTCAGTGATGTGGTTTCAGTCCCTGCGTGTCCTTTGCTTTCAGGAAAGAGTTTCACAGAAAGCAACTGGGATTAATGGTTTGGGTGCTGGATTCGTTAATCGGTAATTGCAAGGCTGGCTGGCTGGGCATGGTGTATAAAGCAGCACCCGAGGTACGAGGGTCGGGGTGGGTCTTCACTGAAGAAGCCTTGCAGTTGGGAAAATGTCATTTGTTCCATCTGTCCTTAAGGCTTCTGGCTTAATTTTTCACTTGAAATTAACATTTTTTTATTTGGACAAATGAGCCTGGGGACTGCTTTATCTTCCAGGTTCTGGGGCGGCAGCAGCCCAGAACACATCCCTCGGATAAAACCCTTGCGGGAGGGTTCCTGAAGGGAACCCTTCAATACCTGGAGGCAGCCTGCAAGAAAGATGGAGAGGGATTTCTCACGAGCGCGTGTACTGACGGGGCAAGGGGGATGGGTTCAAACTAAAGGAGAGTAGATTTAGGCGAATTGTTAGGAGGAAGTTTTTTGCCGAGAGGGTGACGAGGCACAGGCTGGCCAAGGGGCTGTGGATGCCCCATTCCTGGAAGCGTTCCAGGCCGGGCTGGACGGGGCTTTGAGCAACCCGGCCTAACGTCAGGTGTCCCTGCCTGCCCACGGCGGGCTTGGAACAAGATGATCTCTAATGTCCCTTCCACCCCGAGCCATAAACACCGGGCGTGAGGGGAGAGGCTGACACCGGGGCGGGGGAGAGGGCGCACCGGGAGGCTCCGGGGAGGTTGTGGGGAGAGCTGTGGGGCGGCGGGGGGAGCGGCCGGATTGCTGTGGGGAGCCGAGAGGCCCGACCCGGAGCGCGCAGGACACACCACCCCTCCCTCCCGCCCGTCCCAGGGTGCCCCGCGGCGCGGCAGGCGGGGCGGGCACAGCCGGGGCGGGCACAGCCGGGGCGCGGCCGGGCGGGCGGAGCGCGGAGCCGAACGGTGTCCCCCTCAGCCCTCGGCATGTCCGACTCCGGCGGCGGCGGGGGCGGCGGCCCCGGCGGCGAGGAAGGCGGCATGGAGGTGTCGGGCTCGGCCGTGCAGAACGTGGCCGACGTGTCGGTGCTGCAGAAGCACCTGCGCAAGCTGGTGCCGCTGCTGCTGGAGGACGGCGGCGAGGCGCCGGCGGCGCTGGAGGCGGCGCTGGAGGAGAAGGGCGCCCTGGAGCATATGCGCAAGTTCCTCTCCGACCCGCAGGTGCACACGGTGCTGGTGGAGCGCTCCACGCTCAAAGGTGAGGCGGCAGCGCGGC
>JAWWMP010000165.1:52858379-52876545 GCA_035047865.1 Dendrocincla tyrannina
CGGCAGCGCGGCCGCCGCCGTGGCAAAATGGCCGCGGCCGCCCAGGGACCGCCGCCCCGCCGCGCGTGGGAGGGGCCGGGACGCGGCCCTCGGCGCGGGCACCGCGGGCAGCGGGGGATCGCGGGCAGCGGGGGATCGGCGGGGACGGGGGGCAGAGGGGGCACCGAGGGGGTCGGGGGAGGGAGAGGGCGGCGGCTGCAGAGCCCAGCGGCGGGCGGGTCCGCCTGGCCCGGCCCCATCCGCATCCGCGCCGCCCGACCCGGCCCCGTCCCCACAGCCCGGCCTGGCCCGGCCCCAATCCCATCCCCGCCGCCTTCGTGCTGTGGGCGCACATCTGCGCCGCCGCTCGCTCGAAAAGCACTCAAAGTGCTTCGTCAGTCCGGCTGTGGCTGCCGGGGGAGCGACCTCCCCTTGGGCCAGGCGCTCTGAGGCGGA
This sequence comes from Dendrocincla tyrannina, assembly GCA_035047865.1. NCBI lineage: Eukaryota > Metazoa > Chordata > Aves > Passeriformes > Dendrocolaptidae > Dendrocincla > Dendrocincla tyrannina. The sequence goes on from JAWWMP010000165.1 coordinate 52,858,815, forward strand.
ACAAAAGCGCCGAAAATCTCGGTTTAAAGATAAATAAATTACCCCAAACGCGAATAGACTTGTAAAAAGCGTCGTTTCATGGTTAACTAGCGAGGCCCCCGAAGCTGACAGGCGAAGGTGTGGGCCTCGCAGCGCCTTTGTTTAGTTCCCAAAGCCTGGTGGCCGTGCTGCTTGTGCTCAGAGCCGCATTAAATGCTGCATTAAATACTACATTAAATACTGCGGCTAAGCCGAGATTCTAAAATGAGTATTTGTTATTTACATGCCGCTTTAGTATTTATTTCAAAAAATGCTTTATTGTCAGCAAATCTGTTGCTAAATAGGCACTTACTGTCACAGAATGCAGCCTAATGAGCAATGACAAAATATGACTCGGTTTCATCAATAATGCAGGCTTTTACTATTAAACAAGCCCCTGCAGCCTGTAAATGGCAACCTGCCTGCCAGCGTGAGCTGGCAAAATTGTGATATTAAGCTTCTGCATCTCTGCTGGTGTGCTGGTGGTTCCATTCCTGTAGATGCATAACAAATCTTAAGAGTCATACTTCATATTGCATTATTTAACGTATCAACAGCCACAGTTTAATGTAATGGATATATGTCCTTCAGTTGCACACTGAGGGAAACATGAACAAGGTTCTTCCATTTGCTGTCTATTTACTATAAACTTAAGATTTGGCTTAAAAATACCCTGTCTTTGTTTATCTTATGCTTATGTCCACTGATTATCCTGCTTCCCCCTCCAAAATTTAAGACTTCTTTTTCAGCAGGGTTAATTTTCCAGAAGGAAACAAAAGAACTACAGTCTTTATGAATTCATGATGCAGTGTTCAATAAAATTTAAAGAAAACCTGTTGAATATTTATAGGCTATGCAGATGATTTCTGCATTTCTCCTATGCCTAGCTCATGGGGTCATTTATCCTTAGTTCAGGATGGAAGTAGTAAGAGGTAATGGTGATCAGTTAGCTCCAGGCTCATGGCATAGGTATTGTTATATATTTATGGTTAAAAAGAAATTGAGACACTCATTACAGGTTTCAGAAGCTAAATACTAATTTACGATGTGCAGAAGGCTTTTCTATCTGTGTCTTCTGGTTTAATAGCAGTTATTTGGGCACAGTGGATTTTCTGATTGACAGCCAGTCTTCAGACTTAACAGATCTGGAACCTCCAGCAGATCTTTTCTCTGACACTATTAAAAACGATGTTATTATTGAAGCTTGTCCATGGACTACATGGTATGAAGTAAATTGTTGACTGCAGTGAAACAGAAGCCATATTTCTGAGTGATGAAAAATGCTCTTTGGTATCACTAGCTACCCACCCTGCCGCAAGCTTTCATACACGGGTTCCTGTGGTGTCTTAGTGACACGTTGTTCTGTGACCAGGCTTCTGGTCCTCGGGATCACACATGTGACACCCTAAGGCTGTATCTCCTAAGAAGAGCTGAATGAAATCAGGATGAGAGTTTGCTGTAATGTGTCCACGCAGAGTGTCCTCCGACAGGGAGTAACCTTCTGCACTGAAATCACTGCATTGCAGCACGGCTGCCTGCATCCTCAGCAATTACATCATCTGTGATGCACTGGCAGTGGAAACGCCTCAGTACTTCCCGGGGTTTGGCTTTTTGTTCTGTCAGGAGATTCTTTTTTTGCAGAGATTTAATTTCAAAATGATTTTCAAAACAGAAGTCTGAAAATACAAAGCCACCTTTAAAAGGAAAAAGCAGCTGTTTAATGCTCCTGCTGAAATGTAGTAATCCTGGCAGCAAATCTCTGCAAGTAAATGCACATTCTGTATTGCACGTTTCTGTCTCAGAATGCCAGTTATAATTCATTAGTTGTAATGTTTTATTGCTTTTTATAGCAACCTAAAAACACTAATGGAGTTTATTAAAAAAACAATGAATCCAATCTGAATCTGAGAGATATTGCATAGCTACATTTGACCTAATTTAGTTAATTGGTTTGGAAATGAAAGATTAAGAAATAGTCTGTTAGTAGCAGAAGATGGTTGAAAGAGAGTGGCAGGTGTGTTAGAAATTATTACTTACATAGTATATTTTTTTGCAGAGGATGTGGGAGATGAAGGAGAAGAAGAAAAAGAGTTCATTTCCTACAGTATCAGCACTGACATTCATTATGGAATAAAGTCAAACAGGTGAGTTAGTAAAATAGATCTTGACATTTCTACCCTATGAATGCAAAACCTGCACAGGCAGATTTACCTCCAACTTATCTGGTGCTTTCAGGCAGTGTTTTTATTCAAGTGGGACAATAGCTTTTCAAAGTGGAGGCTCTCATAAAATAAGGGCGTGTCATGAGACTGAAAGGAAGGGACTTAGGACTTCTAGTTCTGCAGTTAAAGAAACAAAGTTGTATTAATTTGGTATACATACAAAATTAACAGATGAAACTTGGTTTCAGTAATCTTGGGCTGTGTCTGACTCTTACATATTTGTCACTTATCTTGGTGCATATTTGACTCTGAAGCTCTGTAAAATGCAGCCTCTTTAGTGTGCCCTTACTTCAGAGTCCTTATTGATATCTCAGTTTGGCTGATTGCTAAAGTATAAAGATGTATTTGGAAGGCTTGTATTCGAGTCTCTTAGAAGAAAGATTACAAAGTATGATACATATTAACATTTGACTCCTAAACCTGTGGTCAGATTAAAGCTATTCTGTCACTTGACTTTCAAATGATTAGTTAGTAACTCTCTCCTCTGTCCCATAGCCTGGCGTTCATTAAACGTACACCAGTGATCGATGCCGACAAACCAGTATCTTCCCAGCTCAGAGTGCTCACTCTCAGTGAAGACTCTCCGTATGAAACACTACATTCTTTCATTAGCAATGCTGTTGCTCCCTTTTTCAAGTCCTATATCCGAGAATCTGGCAAAGCAGACAGGTAATTCAGTATAAATACTGCATTTCTGTGCTAGTGAATTAAAGTGTTTAATGCAAAAAAAAGGCCCAAAATAACAGGTGAGTCATGTTAAATTGTTTAAGCACACAGTTGCATATGATGCTGTTGCTGACTCTGGGAAAGTAGTTCAGAAGGCCTAAATTGTTGTGTGCAGTTTTTGTTTTGGCTTCTTATGTGGAAACATCTGTGCTTTTTCAGGGACGGAGATAAGATGGCTCCTTCAGTTGAGAAAAAGATTGCAGAGCTTGAAATGGGCCTCTTGCATTTGCAGCAGAATATTGAAATTCCAGAGATCAGTCTGCCAATTCATGCAACCATTACTAATGTTGCCAAGCAGTGTTATGAACGTGGAGAAAAGCCAAAAGTTACAGACTTTGGTGAGAAGGCTGAGGATCCCTTGTTCCTCAATCAGTTACAGTCTGGAGTCAACCGCTGGATTAGAGAAATACAAAAGGTAAAAAACCAGGACAAAACAAAACAAAGCAAAAGAATCCAGAAAACCAGCTAAATACTAACCTATGTAGTACTGTATACCTTCTTCACAGTTTAACTGATAAAATGCTGCTCCATGCAGGATACTCTGAAGATCTGAGACCAGTTTACTGAGTTGCCAGAGACACTGTTCTAAATTAGGCTGAGTGTAGTCTAGAATTAGGATAAGCCTAGTTTAAATTTGGAGTCTAGTGTAAATTGTTCTACAGGTAGCGGAGAACATCACTATTTTATACTTATTGTAATAGACAAGTAACTGGCAATAATGTTTTGAATTTTGTAACTATTCTTAAAGTCTTTACAGCAGATTGAGAGAAACAGGTCTTGTTGGTTTGCTTTATTATTTCCCCTGGTGCGTCTGCAACCACTTCTCAACAGTTGCTCCAGCCCTATCTTGTAATCTTATACTCCTGCCTGTTACTCTTCAAAAGAACTGCTGTTCTGCTGCTGTTACTTACAAATAGTATGTCAGGTACTGCTCTGGATTTTTCCCCTCTGTGGACACAATAAACACCTGTTGTTCATGGAGCAGTGTTGCCTTTTCTTACTTGAGAGCATAAAACATTTGTTACCTTGCTTGGCTCATCTGTCATTAACCAGAATGCAGACACTGATCAGGAAAGCAGGCAGATGATATTTTTAAGCTGTGCTGAAGATAATACATGAGTGTCCTAAAACTGACCTTTGGGACCCCTGGAATTAAACTTCGTTGCATGTTGCATGCTGTTCCTACACTTTTCACAGAATGAGTGCCAAAACTGTGAGATTTGGATTATTAAAGCCTAGCATATGTTACGTGTTTCAATTATATTTAGTAACAGCAAGTTCTTACATATAAATCAAATGCTTTTCTCCCTCCCTTTCTCTTTACTTTGAAGGTGACCAAATTAGATCGAGATCCTGCATCAGGCACTGCGTTACAGGAGATAAGCTTCTGGTTAAATTTGGAACGGGCTCTGTACCGCATTCAGGAAAAACGTGAAAGTCCAGAAGTTCTTCTGACTCTGGATATTCTAAAACATGGCAAACGTTTTCATGCGACTGTCAGCTTTGATACAGACACAGGTAAATTATCTGTTCAGTATCATTTTTCACAAATGTCCTACAGAACTTAAGCTATTACCAAATTTTAACATTGTGGTACAAAGAACAACGCTGTTAGAGGAACCTTACAGCTACAGGTTTGATTAATGAAATGAAAAGTTATATTCAAAATCTTTTTCATTTAGGTCTAAAACAGGCACTGGAAACGGTTAATGACTATAATCCGCTGATGAAAGACTTCCCTCTGAATGACTTGCTGTCTGCTACTGAGCTGGACAAAATAAGGCAGGCCCTTGTTGCAATATTTACCCATTTGAGAAAAATCAGAAACACAAAATACCCAATCCAAAGGGCATTGCGTTTAGTGGAGGCTATTTCAAGAGATCTGAGCTCTCAGCTACTTAAAGTGTTGGGAACCAGAAAACTGATGCATGTTGCCTATGAAGAATTTGAAAAGGTGAGTTCATGGCTTTGTGATACTGATCACTGTATTTTCGCATTGAACAGTGACTTTCAGGAAGCATTTCATTTGGGAACTGAAGTTTCTGTTCTAAAACTCTTTTCAGGTAATGGTCGCATGCTTTGAAGTATTCCAAACCTGGGATGATGAATATGAGAAGCTCCAAGTTCTGCTTAGAGATATTGTGAAAAGAAAAAGGGAAGAGAATCTGAAGATGGTGTGGCGGATCAATCCTGCTCATAGGAAGCTCCAAAGTCGTCTTGATCAAATGAGGAAATTCAGGCGTCAGCATGAGCAACTGAGGGCAGTTATTGTGAGAGTACTGAGACCTCAGGTAATTTTCTTGGTTGTTATTGAACAGAAGATCCGTGTGACTTTTTCAAGAATGTTACTGTTACTTAGAGAAGTTACCATCACGTTCAGTTTCACTGTCTGGTTCCAAAACCAGTTTAGTTTCAAACCCTTGCTAATAGGCTTAGCTTTAATTCTGATTTACATTGCATAATACATGACCATGCTCATGTTAACAAATGCAGCAAGTCTAGATATATAAATCCTTGAGCTTGGCTAAACCACGGTGGAAAATGAGATTATGCTGCACAGTAGTGGAAGTTTGTAAAGTAACTGTGTTGCCCCATTCCTACTGGAACTTAAATCTGAAACATGACTGGAAGTTTGTTAAGGATTTGTTACTAATTTGTAGGGGGGTTTGCCAGGCTTTTTAGAACAGCCTGTGTTTAGCTATTTTTAGGAAAGTTTTGAAGCATCCAACTCACTGAACTGTGATTCTAATGCAGGTAACTGCTGTTGCCCAGCAAAATCAAGGAGAGGTGCCTGAACCACAAGATATGAAAGTAGCAGAAGTCCTTTTTGATGCTGCAGATGCTAATGCGATTGAAGAAGTCAATCTTGCTTATGAGAATGTTAAGGAAGTAGATGGATTAGATGTTTCCAAAGAAGGCACAGAAGCCTGGGAGGCAGCAATGAAGCGCTATGATGAAAGAATTGACAGAGTTGAAACAAGAATAACTGCCCGTTTGAGAGATCAGCTTGGTACAGCAAAGAATGCCAATGAAATGTTCAGGATCTTCTCTCGGTTTAACGCCCTGTTTGTCAGACCTCACATTCGCGGGGCCATTCGTGAATATCAGACACAGTTGATCCAGCGCGTGAAAGATGATATTGAGTCTCTTCATGACAAATTTAAAGTACAGTACCCACAGAGTCAAGCTTGTAAAATGAGTCACGTTCGTGACTTGCCTCCTGTGTCTGGGTCTATAATTTGGGCAAAACAGATTGACAGGCAGCTCACGGCTTACATGAAGCGTGTTGAGGATGTCCTTGGTAAAGGCTGGGAGAACCACGTAGAAGGCCAGAAGCTAAAGCAGGACGGAGATAGCTTTCGCATGAAGCTCAACACTCAGGAGATCTTTGATGACTGGGCAAGGAAAGTTCAGCAGCGCAATCTTGGTGTGTCTGGTCGCATTTTCACCATTGAAAGCACTCGTGTTCGAGGTCGAACTGGAAATGTCCTGAAGCTGAAAGTCAACTTCCTTCCAGAAATAATTACACTTTCAAAAGAAGTCCGAAACCTGAAGTGGCTTGGTTTCCGTGTCCCACTGGCAATTGTCAACAAAGCTCACCAAGCAAACCAGCTCTATCCATTTGCTATTTCTCTCATTGAAAGTGTCCGCACATATGAGCGAACATGTGAGAAGGTAGAAGAGCGTAATACCATCTCTCTGCTGGTTGCGGGCTTGAAGAAAGAGGTGCAGGCTTTGATTGCAGAAGGAATTGCACTTGTGTGGGAATCATACAAACTTGATCCGTATGTACAGCGTTTAGCAGAGACTGTCTTCAGTTTCCAGGAAAAGGTTTGTTTTATCTTTCAAATTCTGCAAAATGTTTACATTTATACACGTTATACACGTACTTTGAGTACACATGTGTGTGGCTGTCCAAAAGCAGAATTGGATAGCTGAGGACTAGTTCTGTTGGGTTAGGTAGTTGATTGACCAAAATAAAGATAAGTGATTAACCGTTACTGCATAACTATTGTTGCCTCAATCTAACCTGTCAAACTAAACATCCCATTTTTCCTAAACCACTTTAGGTGGATGATCTGCTCATCATTGAAGAGAAAATAGACCTGGAAGTGAGATCATTGGAAACATGCATGTATGATCACAAGACTTTCTCTGAAATCTTGAACAGAGTTCAGAAAGCTGTGGATGACTTAAATCTTCATTCATACTCCAATTTGCCAATTTGGGTCAATAAGCTGGATATGGAGGTAGGTTTGAGATCGAGTAGTATATACTTAGAGATTTTAATCAGGTGCAAAATGTGTCTTGATTATACTCTTCATAGTCATTTGGGTAAATTCTGTCTCCCCATTCCCTGAAACTTTCAGCATATTTGGGTATGCAGAAGATGTAAGACCTGTATTGTTTGGGGGTTTTTTGCTGTTGAGTTTTGGGATTAATTAAATCAAGGGTAATTTTGTCTTTTGGAGAAAAAAGTTTGATACAGCTTGACTGTGTAGAAGGTGCTGGGTAACAAGTAGATAAAGGGTGGTGGAAATTAGCTATACTGGTAGCAAAGACTTGTTGCCTTCATACTGTTTGGTTCTGCCTGTTAGATTTCAGGTTACTGGGTCACTAGGCCAACTTTTCAATACAGCTAAAACTGTTTCTTTTCATTGAAGTCCATGAGGACCAGAGGAAGCTTTGACTGCATATTCAGTGAAAATTTACCACATATCCTAAACCTCTTTAGTCACAGGATGGTCTGGGTTGACAGGGACTTCAAAGATTGTCTAGTTGCAACCCCTATGCCATGGGCAGTTGATGCCATGAACTAGGTCAGTTTACTGAAAGCCCCGTCCATCCTGGCCCTGAACACCTTCAGGGATGAGGCATCCACAGCCTCTCTGGGAAACCTGTTCTAGTGCCTCAACCCTCACAGTGAGGAATTTCTTCCTAAAATCTATTCTAAACCTACTCTCTTTCAATTTAAAGCCATTAGCACTAATGAAAACTCCTTCTGTAGCTGACTTGTAGCCCCTTCCAGTACTGGAATGACTTAGTAAAGGAGCACTTGGTTCTTTGAGGTGCCATAGGTGTCAGAATATATTGATAATGGGAATCTTCCTATAGTGAATATGCAGATTTATTCTACAATGCAGCCTATTTTCTTTAGATTGAAAGAATCCTGGGTGTTCGTTTGCAAGCTGGACTAAGGGCCTGGACCCAAGTTCTTCTCGGACAAGCAGATGACAAAGCAGAAGTTGACATGGATACGGATGCTCCTCAAGTGAGCCATAAGCCTGGTGGTGAACCCAAGATCAAAGTAAGTTTCCGTGTGGGTGTCTGTTAGGTTTTTTGTTTGTTTGTTTGGGGTTTTTTCTTAGCTGTTTAATGCAGGAATTATTTTTGAGGCTTATATGGGCGATATATATTCCTTCTGCATTTATTTTTGGAGGAATACTTGCTGTCTCCCATTTTAAGTGTGAGTTGATTTTTCAAAAGTGCTTTTTGAAGTCCAAACTTCTTGTGTACATGTTGTAAAACTGGGTGTTTTTACTGTTTCTGCAGAACATTGTACATGAACTAAGAATAACCAACCAGGTGATATACTTGAATCCACCAATTGAAGAGTGTAGATACAAACTTTACCAAGAAATGTTTTCGTGGAAGATGGTAATCCTGTCACTGCCAAGAATTCAAAGTCAGAGGTATCAGGTAAGTGTAATGAAGCTATGCCTAAGTCTGAGCAATTACCTTAATTTTGCAATTAATTGTCCTCGATACGTTAGCATATTGCTCTCGAACTGGATCTGAGTGCTCTAGAAATTAGTGTATATTACAAGTGTAATTGTGGTTCTTAGGTTGGAGTGCATTATGAGCTGTCTGAGGAAGAGAAATTCTATCGTAACGCATTGACAAGGATGCCTGATGGCCCTGCAGCGCTGGAGGAGTCATACTCAGCTGTCATGGGAATTGTGACTGAAGTGGAGCAGTATGTCAAGGTAGGAGGCTGACACCATGTAGTGGTACAGCTAAAATGAATGTGGACTTTCAGTTTTCCTGGGGGCTGGAGGGAAACACGTCTTTTGGAATATACTGGTGAGGTTCTGAACATTGTGAAATACCTCAATTAGGTTTGGCTGCAGTACCAGTGTCTGTGGGATATGCAGGCTGAAAACATATACAACCGTCTTGGAGAAGACCTGAATAAGTGGCAAGCCCTTCTAGTTCAGATAAGAAAAGCAAGAGGAACATTTGACAATGCAGAAACCAGAAAGGAATTTGGACCTGTTGTCATAGACTATGGCAAGGTAGTAAATTGTAATTATTGTTTGTAATAAATGCATTAAATTTCAGAATGGTTGTATAACAAAGAACAGCAAGGCTGACAAATTACTATTATGTAACATTTTTCACTTGTAGGTACAATCAAAGGTGAACTTGAAGTATGACTCCTGGCACAAGGAAGTGCTCAGCAAATTTGGCCAAATGCTTGGTCAGAATATGACAGAGTTCCATTCACAAATTTCTAAGGTAAGATAAGTCCTAATTTCAGTTTTTCTCTTTGAGATCAACTGTTCTAGAATGCTAAAATGCTGATTTGTGCCCTTAACAGTCCCGTCAAGAGCTGGAGCAGCATTCCGTGGACACTGCTAGCACATCAGATGCCGTGACATTCATCACATACGTGCAGTCCTTGAAGCGTAAAATCAAGCAGTTTGAAAAGCAAGTTGAGGTATGTTGTTTTGCTTATGAATCTTGCAGAAATGTCAGGCTTAGCTCTTAAGATGCAGCTGCATTATATTCGTGACCTGAACTTGCTATTTTGAAAAACCCCATGAACTCTATAGTGAGCATTTGTTAAAATATGTTGTGTTTAGCCTTGTGTCTAAAGTTAGTTCTGTGTTTTTAACTTAGAACCACTGTCTCTTGTAGCTTTATCGTAACGGTCAGCGCTTGCTTGAGAAACAAAGGTTCCAGTTTCCTTCCTCTTGGCTGTACATTGACAACATTGAAGGAGAATGGGGTGCCTTTAACGACATTATGCGCAGAAAGGATTCTGCCATTCAACAACAAGTAGCGAATTTGCAGATGAAAATAGTTCAGGAGGATCGTGCAGTGGAGAGCCGAACAACTGACCTGCTGACAGACTGGGAGAAGACAAAGCCTGTAACAGTAAGTAGTGATGAAGAATATTCAGTAACTGTGGTAGATTAGCTGCATTCAATAAGTAGGGAGTTTTTTATGCTCTTTTTTGCAGTTTTTAGGTGGTGGTAAAATTATTTTTTAGGGTTCTATAATAACAGGTCAATATGTTGATTTTTGGGGATAACTGTAGAGGGAAATTTACCCTTAAAGCATGGGCCTCTGTTAGGTGCAGAAAGGAAGATGACTTCAGTGACTAACAGTTGTGGAAAAAGGGATATGTCAGAGCTATGCATGTAGGAGGATTCAGAGGCAAACTGCTTTTTACTTTAATTTTTTCCCTGAAGTGCTTTTAAGAAAAGCCTAAAACTGCGTGTAAAATTGGAATGAGACTTATTCTGGACTAGTGTGTTGCATTATTGTCAGCAAACTGGAAATGGAAAAATAATGAGACAAACCAACATTTAGTATTTTGTCCTTGCTTTTAACTTGGATTCAACTTGATTGTAGGATTATTGGATTAATGTATCCCCTGCAAACTTTAGGGAAATCTGCGTCCAGAAGAGGCTCTTCAAGCTCTTACCATTTACGAAGGAAAATTCGGCAGACTGAAGGATGATCGCGAGAAGTGTGCGAAGGCCAAGGAGGCTCTGGAACTAACAGACACAGGACTGCTCAGTGGCAGTGAAGAGCGTGTCCAGGTACAACCTGCTCACACAACTTCTTGTCAGTTGTGGATAAAAATGTTTCAGTTCCATCATTCTCTTTCTTAAAAGAGGACCTTGTAGCCTGTGCTGTACAGGTATCAAGGGGACAATCTGCACACTGCTTCAATTCTAGCCTTAAGAGATTGTGATCTCTTCTGTGTCTGTCTTATTCTTTTGAAACAATCATGTGACCTGAGATGCAAAAATGTCATCTTGGTCACTTGCTAATGCAGTTCTGTTGAACTGGCAAGCTGTGTGAAGATTTCTGACATACTAAAAGTATTCTGTTTAACTCCCCAGTGCTAATGAATTTGAAGAAATTAGCAATAACTCCTGATGTTTCATGTATTCTTTACTACAGGTAGCCCTTGAAGAGTTGCAGGATCTCAAAGGTGTTTGGTCTGAACTCTCAAAGGTCTGGGAACAGATTGATCAAATGAAAGAACAACCCTGGGTTTCAGTACAGCCTCGCAAGGTACTTGACTTCTACATACATAGACAATATAGCTGCCATAAGTATATGAAAGTTAGGAATGAAACCTCTTGATATAGACATATTCAATTGTCACAATCTGGATAATTTTCAGTATTTAGGTACATTTTTCAGTATCCTGTGAGCGTGTTTCTTCCTCTGCTAAGCTAAAAAATATTCACATGATTTATCACAATTTAATTAATATTGCAGAAGATTTATGGAGTTCCAGTAGTTTTGAGATTGAAATTGGACTGCATCTACAGAGAAAAAACTGTGCTGTTTTTAAGTAGGCTGTTGGACCTCATTAGGGAAACTTGATCATGTGGTTGGGTGAATGGCCTAAGTTTTAGTTCAATGCTCAGGAGGTAAAGAGCGGTAGGATCACTAAACCATAAGCTGCCTGTGACAAGACTGTGTTGTAAATCTTAATCAGACTGATAAAATCACATTCCCAGCTATCGAGTAACCACATCTTAGGCAAATAATTATGTCACTTAAAAGAGCTGTACTGTTGATAACATCACATTAGGGAGAGTTGTCTGTAAAAAACACATAGACAACTTGTACACTTACGTGCACAGCACTAGTAGAGAAGGATTTAATTGCTTTTTTATTGACAGCTTCGACAAAACTTAGATGGTCTGCTGAACCAACTGAAAAACTTCCCCGCCCGCTTGCGACAGTACGCCTCCTATGAGTATGTTCAGAGACTTCTGAAGGGCTACATGAAGGTGAGTTATACTCATTTCTAAAATGCATGTGTTTTCTATTCCAGTTCAAAGATGTAACTTGCTTTCTTGTCTTCTCTAGATAAACATGTTAGTTATCGAGCTGAAATCCGAGGCACTTAAAGACCGTCACTGGAAACAGCTGATGAAAAGACTTCACGTTAACTGGGTTGTCTCAGAATTGACCCTGGGTCAGATCTGGGATGTCGATTTGCAGAGGAATGAAGCAATCGTCAAAGATGTTCTGCTTGTGGCTCAGGGAGAGATGGCTTTGGAAGAGTTCTTGAAACAGGCTAGTATCAGCTCTTGTATGTGTGCATGCAGTGGCAAACCAAACAGTTGCTGTTGAGGGGCTGACACTTATGTAGTAAAGTTGTCACTCTAAGCTGTTCTTCAAAGTGTCAAGACTCTGTGGAACAGGGGAACAGTTTAAAGCTATGTAAGCTTTCTCTGATGAAACTTGCATTACTTGGGGAAAGCAGTTCTTGACAGTGACCGCAAAGACTCCACCTTATTCAAGTTTTACCTAACTGCATCATATTGTCAGTATTTTTAACAAAAGCTTGAGCATAAACCCAGAATCCTTGGGTAAAAAAAGTAAGATCTTGACTACTCTAACATTTTTGCTTTGTAACTGTGTTGGAGCAGAAATTATTGATGTCACATTTTAACATCTTTTTCTTCAGATACGAGAAGTGTGGAACACTTATGAACTGGACTTGGTCAATTACCAGAACAAGTGTCGCTTGATTCGTGGATGGGATGACCTTTTCAACAAAGTAAAGGAGCACATTAACAGTGTGTCTGCTATGAAGCTGTCACCATACTACAAGGTAAAACAGAGACCAAAACTAGCGAATCTTCATTTAATTCTGCCTTTGCCTCTTGTTTAGTTCATGTATTTGTCAGCAGGGACTGTATTCACTGTGTAAGTTGACAGACAGTTAATTGCATATGCATACTTATAAATCTCAAAGAACTATTTCCACTAATAGTTGTTAGCAATCAAAAGCCTGATAATATTAAAATGAATATTAATGGAGTGTTTAAACTTCAGGTGTTTGAGGAAGATGCCCTTAGCTGGGAAGATAAGCTGAACCGTATCATGGCACTCTTTGATGTCTGGATAGATGTCCAGAGGCGATGGGTCTATCTGGAGGGCATCTTTACTGGCAGTGCAGACATCAAGCACTTGCTGCCTGTGGAGACCCAGCGGTTCCAGAGGTAACTATTTGCTTTGTTCTTTTCTTGCCTCCCTTGGGGCACCATGTGGCCAGGCCTGAAACTTAACTCTCTTAAGTTGAAATACTGACTACATTCTTACCTGGTCCAGCTGGATTACAGCCCTGCTGTAGATGTAAGTTCATCAAGCAAAGAGGTGCAACTATGACAGAAAAATGTTTGTAGTAAACAGTCTGATGTACAGTTTTTAGAAGATGGAGGGGTTAGATGATTGGGATCCAGGTGATTTTTCTTGCTGGTTCAAGCCAGCTACTTCAAGGATTTTTCTGACATTGTGGCTGGAAGAAGCAGGCTTATTTCTGTTGCTGCAGCCCTCAGTCTCACCCTTGAAATGTTATTTATTTCCTCTGCTTAAAGTGCGCCGGTCATACTTATTCATTCCAGACACTTCCAGTATGATCAAAGAATCAGATTTATGCCTTTCTTCAGGAAATGAAGAAAAGTAGACCTTCCACAGTGGAATTAGTAGGTTGAACATTGCAAAGAAGTTAGATTTTGTTGTTGTGGACTTGAGGTAGATGAAGAGCTATTTCGGGAATTTAGCCTGATGTTACCTAGAGCAGCTGCAACAATTGGAGACAGAGTGGTCATTTAGAGACAAGTAACTTCTGTGTTCTGTAGGCCTGTGTTTACAAAGTTTGCACTAATGTACTGTGTTATTTTACTTGCAGCATCAGCACTGAATTTTTGGCACTCATGAAAAAGGTCTCCAAATCTCCACTTGTGATGGATGTTCTCAACATTCAAGGTGTGCAGAGATCATTAGAGAGACTGGCAGACTTGCTTGGGAAGATACAGAAGGCGCTGGGAGAGTACTTGGAAAGGGAGAGGTCCTCTTTCCCTCGGTAAGAACTTGACTTTAGTTGCCTCTTGAAGTAAAGTGGTGTTTCTGTGCAGGAATTGGTGTGCTGCTCTGTAAAGCCTCTGCCAATTTTTACGCATTGCATATATATGGTGTTATGACCATTTAAATCTGTTTTGTATATATACAGAATTCAGTTGCAGCCATTTCTGATGAAGAAGTGGTTGCTTAAGGAACCATTGCAGCTGATTTCTGTAAACTTAAAGGTTCTTCTGTGCTTTGATTCAAGGACAGGTTTTGACTTAGCTGTAGTCCTCGACTAGTTTGTCACTTAAGGTGGGAGAGGTACTGAGTGGGAGTTGTCCCTGCCTAATAGACTTAGTTCCCAACTCTACTGTGGGTATTTCAGGATAAGGAAAATGATTCACAGTATGGAGTATGTACGTACTTGTGTATGGTACAGACCACATGAACTGAGACTTAATGGTAGCACTGAGGTATAACTTGTAGCCAATTTCTAGTTCATGCACTCTTGCAGTGTTAGGGAAATGGCTGTCAGTTATCCTGTATAGTGGCCATCTTTGAAGCATAAATCATAAATTAAAAGTGATAGCATTCTGATATAGATCTCATTTTCTGTGATTATTAGGTTTTATTTTGTTGGGGATGAAGACTTGCTTGAAATCATTGGAAATAGCAAAAATGTTGCTAAGCTGCAGAAACACTTCAAGAAAATGTTTGCTGGAGTTTCTAGCATTATTCTCAATGAAGATAATTCTGTGGTTCTTGGGATATCCTCACGTGAAGGAGAGGAGGTATACCTGCAGTGTTCCTTTATAAATAAAATTCTGAAATTTAAATGAATGTGGGTTGACTTAAATCTTTAATTCTTGCAGGTGCTGTTCAAAACACCTGTCTCCATCACAGAACATCCAAAGATCAATGAGTGGCTTACTCTTGTTGAAAAAGAAATGAGAGTGACCCTTGCTAAACTGCTTGCGGAATCTGTTACTGAAGTAGAAATCTTTGGAAAAGCAACTTCAATTGACCCAGCAGTCTACATCTCTTGGATTGACAAATACCAGGTATTAATGTGGAACACCTAAGTATACTGCAGCTTGGTTACTTCAGTGAGGAAAACTATCTGATGAGGATTTTTGTTCCACAGGCTCAGCTTGTTGTCCTCTCAGCCCAGATTGCATGGTCTGAGAATGTGGAGTTGGCCCTCAATGGTGGAAGTGGAGACAACAGCCCTCTCCAGTCTGTGCTGGCCAATGTTGAGGTCACACTCAATGTCCTGGCAGACTCTGTGCTGATGGAACAGCCACCTCTTCGCAGAAGGAAACTGGAGCACTTGGTAAGTAAAAACCTCCTTTCCTCTTCTAGGTTTGCAGGTGAGGATTTTTAAAAGTTTAATGAAAATATTGTCCAGTCTAAGACTTATTATTTTTCTGGAAAAGTTCCTTGCTTTTTAAGCAATAACATCAAGGCCTAATTGTGTAGGTGGTGATAGTTTCTTACTCTAGTCAGTTTAGTGCATGATAGTGTATTGTAGACTACTCACTGAACTGGTCTTCAAACTAGCTCTTCCAGACATGCAAGCTACCGATTTCTTCATTCAAATGTGAAATATATCATTAAGCTGCTCATTATTGCAATTATGTTGTGCTTTTGTTTGTAGATAAGGACTGAGGAAGAGGAGAAAGTGTAAAAATCACCCTGGGTTATTTCTATAGATTTTTAGAAAGAACTACCTGGTCTGTTTTAGGAGTAGGTGTCCTCACAGTTTCTGGCAAATGAAATACCAAGTTCAGTAGTGTAATGGATTAAGAGACTCACTGGATCAGAATGCTCTGCTGAAAGTCCTTAACAGTCAGAAACATTGTTAGTTTTGTCTTTGTGGCAACAGATTTTAAGGCAGAGATTGGTTTTATGTCATGATTTCTAAGTGATGGCAATTGACTGTGCTAATCTGAGAAGCTGTAGGATTCCTGGCTTTCTTAGAAATGGCCTGTATTGCTGTGGTCTAAGGAGTTACTTCGTTCTCCAGATCACCGAGTTGGTGCACCAGCGGGATGTTACAAGATCACTGATCAAAAGCAAGATTGACAACTCCAAATCCTTCGAGTGGCTCAGCCAAATGCGGTTCTACTTTGACCCAAAGCAGACAGATGTGTTGCAACAGCTCTCCATTCAGATGGCAAATGCCAAATTCAACTATGGCTTTGAGTACCTTGGTGTTCAGGACAAGCTCGTACAGACTCCTCTTACTGACCGCTGTTACCTGACAATGACACAAGCCCTGGAGGCAAGACTTGGAGGATCACCATTTGGTAAGTTAGTGAGACAAGTATCTAAATTCTTATCTTCTTTAATAGCTGGTTATCTTCTTCAATATATGTGTAAATGCGTGGTTTAGGTCACTTAAAGAATCACCAGCAGGGTTTCAGCAAAGGCAGGTTTAATATAAATTTGCAAAAGCACAACAAATTCAATGTCAAGGGTCATTCTGTCAGTTACTGTTTAGATAGAACACATACAGAAAAATTCGATTTAAAACAATTGTGCACAGATCAGGGACACAAAAAGATAAGTAGGGATAACAGTAAGGGACACAAAAGGGTAAGGCCCATTATCTGAGTTGGTAGTTCCTGGAGTTTTGCTTGAGAAGTCCAATAACAAAAATATTATTCTACTTGGTTTGTTGCTCAGACAGAAAAATAGTCTCAAAGCTGTTCGTTGGAAAACAGGAGCTCATGAGACAACAGAAGTTCTGGAAACAAATAGGGTTTCTGATAAGCTCAAAAGGAGTTAACTACCCAGGTGCCATTATCAAGGCCTAATGAGCATTCCTGAGTCCCAGGATATGAGAGAGGGTGTGAGCTGGGGGAAGGATATTCACTACCACAATACAGCACTACTGTACACATGCAGAACACTTATAACTAAGATATTGAAGAATAAAACAGTCTTGGGGAAAGTAGAAGCAGTTTCAGGTTTCATTTGAAGCCTCTTGACAAGCACCACCAGAATCCTCATGCTGGCAGATTGCAGGAGTTGGCAGTGGTACCTCAGATGATAAAGACTGAAATGAGTGTATCCCATTTCAAAAATAGGTCCTGCTGGTACTGGTAAAACAGAATCTGTTAAGGCTCTTGGACATCAGCTGGGCCGCTTTGTGCTGGTTTTCAACTGCGATGAAACATTTGACTTCCAGGTAAGCTGTTTGGTAAAGAAATGTAGTCTTTGCTAACGAGGAACAGGAATCTCTTCAGAACTCTGAAACAGCCAGCAGTGTTTATTTTCAAGATGATTGTGAATAAGTCTTAACTGAGCTGATATCTGTGGGTCATATAAAACCTCTGTAACAAAAACACTGCCTAAAGGAAAAATGGAACAGAATATGGCTGGGGGAGGGGTTCTGTTTTTTCTAACAGGCAGTTCTTTAACAGCAAATGAAGGAAAAGGAAGAGGGAACTACGGGGCAGATTCTTAAGACTGGCTTTAGGAAAGTAGCTTGAATTGTTTAGTTTGCATAGATAGTACTGTTTTAATGGGGAACAGATGAGAGTGTGAGACTGTTGAAGTAGCTGTACTATTGCTAAATTATTCTTTGCAACATAGTTATAGAGTTTACCTCAACATATGAAGAATTCTTCAAAAATAAGCAGATTTACATA
>JAWWMP010000165.1:52877040-52942030 GCA_035047865.1 Dendrocincla tyrannina
CGCTCTTCCGATCTGATTAATGACATCTTCAAACTGAAACAGAATGCCTCTGTAAACTGCAGATGTCTCAAAATAAAAACCTTGGTCAGGTGTATATGTACAAACCAGTATAAAGCATAGACAAGGAATCACTATAGTTTATGGAATCTGCCAGGTTGCCCTGTGGGGTTTTTTTCTGTAAAGCTGCATTTTGACCAGACTAGGGTTCCATGTAGCCAACATTTGGGCTGTAGTGGTGACTATAAGGAAACGCCTAGGGGGTATTGAAATCACAGATAGTGGGTGATGCTCCTTCCTTGCTCCCAGTCCTTTTCCTCCCTCTGATTAGTAGGAGGATCAGGAGGTCCTGGCTGAATGAAATGTGTGACTGTTCATGCTCCAGTGAACCTTTCTCCACATACTGTTCATCCCCTTAAATCCACTTGCACACTTGCTCCATAACATTCTCTACCAAATTGTTCCACTGCATCACTATGGATTTTATGAAAAAGCACCTTCTTTTTTTAATGGTTCCTTAGTTCTTGTAGTGGAAAATAACATTATCCTAAACCAGTAGCTTCTAGACCTCCTTTATGCTCCCTCATGTTGTATTTTTACAGAATCCTACCGTAAAGGTTGTTCTTTATGTGGAAGTATCATACTCTGGCCACTTAATTAGCTCTTTGACATGTTTTGTAATTCTGGTATCCTCCTTGTGATGGAGGACTAGAACTGCACCTGATAATAATGGTATCAGCAAACACAACATTATGCAGTGGAATTATCTTGCAAGTTTTTGAACGCACTGCAGTACAGTATGTAGTATTAGGACAGTGTGGTCATCTTCTGTGAAACAGTGAACACCTGAAAATCAGTTAGAACCCTTTCATAACTCTTACAATACTGCAAACATAGTAACCTACATTCACAGGAATATCCTTCCTACATTGTATAAAGTGCTCTTCTCTGCTCCCCTTTCCCTGTGCAAACACAAGATTGATCGTGCAGTTGAGTGGATTTTCCCCTCTCCTTGCAGGCAATGGGACGCATCTTTGTGGGGCTGTGCCAAGTGGGCGCATGGGGCTGCTTCGATGAGTTCAACAGACTGGAGGAGCGAATGCTCTCCGCGGTCTCACAGCAAGTTCAGTGCATCCAGGAAGCCTTGCGAGAGCATTCCAACCCCAACTATGACAAGAGTATGTAGTTCTTTATTCCTAATAGTCTCTAACATCCTTCATGCTGTTTTGTTGCTCAGTTACATTTCTTGCAACTGATGCAAGGGTGAAGCCGCTTTCTGTCAAAACTTAAATACTTTAAGTCACTTTCAGCTGGTAGAAATTCATGTTATTTGAGTACTAGAGAACCTGCTGTCCATTACTGTAGGAAACTAAAACAGAATAAAGTATGACTTCTGTTCTCAGGGTGATTGATCACTGACTTGGGTGTAACTAAATGCACTCTCCTTTCAGCTGCAACACCCATTACCTGTGAGCTGCTGAACAAACAAGTCAAAGTGAGCCCTGACATGGCTATCTTCATCACCATGAATCCTGGCTATGCAGGCAGATCTAATCTGCCTGACAATTTGAAGAAGTTGTTCCGTAGCTTGGCAATGACAAAACCAGACCGTCAGTTGATTGCCCAGGTCATGTTGTACTCCCAAGGTTTCCGTACAGCTGAAGTGCTTGCCAATAAGATAGTACCATTCTTCAAGTAAGTAACAAGTTCGTTACAAAGTAACAATAGAACTCATTGTTCAAAGCTGTAATATTTTTTTGCAACTCAGTAAGCACATTGTGCAGTAAACAATGGTCTTTACTGAGTGTTATGTTGGTTACTATTGAGAATCAAATTGTATTCTGTCTCTCTTGCTTCTTAGGCTTTGTGATGAACAGCTGTCCTCCCAAAGTCACTATGACTTTGGCTTGAGAGCACTGAAGAGTGTGCTGGTTAGTGCAGGTAATGTGAAGAGGGAGAGGATTCAGAAGATAAAGCGGGAGAAGGAAGAGCGTGGTGAAGTTGTTGATGAGGGAGAAATCGCTGAGAACTTACCAGAGCAAGAGGTAATGTGTGTGCTAAGTCTTTACTTTTATCACAGATAGAGGATGCACACTAGACAAAACAAGTATCTCTGCAGTATTAATGTTACACCATGCAAGCAAAATATTGTTAGTTACTAAAGGTGGTGATTTGATAGCTTAGAAGCACCGAGTTAAACATACCTTTGGAGTCCCTGAATCGTAGTGAAAGACTTGTTCCTATGAGGTGCTGCATCCTTAATGCTTACTGCTGCTCAGTTCCTCAGCAGTTAATAACAAAAGCACTGTGAAGAGACATGAGAAACCAGAGCTGTGTAAACTGAAAACCAGGGGGGAATCGTTATGTATTTGAAACCTCATCAGTGGTTATTTTTACTAAGACCACTCTGGTCTGGTGCTTTATGAGTAAAGTATTTAATGAAGTGTTTCTTGTCAAACACGTTTGGTAAAATGAACTTTAAAAATCTTAAATGAAATGTGACTGTCTCTCTGCAGATCCTGATCCAAAGTGTATGTGAAACTATGGTACCAAAACTGGTTGCAGAAGACATTCCATTGCTGTTCAGTCTTCTCTCTGATGTGTTCCCTGGAGTGCAGTATCATCGTGGAGAGATGACAGCCTTGCGAGAGGAGCTTAAGAAAGTGTGTCAGGAAATGTACCTTACCTATGGTGATGGAGAAGAAGTTGGTGGCATGTGGGTTGAAAAGGTAAAATCTAAAACTCAAAATGTGGAACTGAAGTTAATATGTAAGACTAAGCTCATCTTTACATTATGAAAGGTGGAAAACTTACTTGTCTTACATGAACAATACATAGAAGCTTATATTATTATTATTGTACTGAAGTTGACTTAATTTGTACCTTGTTTTTTCTGTCACAGGTTCTTCAGCTGTATCAGATTACACAGATAAATCATGGGTTGATGATGGTGGGTCCCTCTGGAAGTGGAAAGAGTATGGCTTGGAGAGTACTTCTGAAGGCCCTGGAACGACTGGAGGGTGTGGAAGGTGTTGCTCACATTATAGATCCAAAAGCAATCAGCAAAGATCACCTCTATGGTACTTTGGATCCAAACACCAGAGAATGGACAGATGGCTTGTTTACACATGTCCTGAGAAAGTGAGTCTGTAATAGCACAAATGTGAAATGGCCAGTACATGGTGCCAAGGATAATCTGGCCTTACTGAGTCTTAATTCTCTACTGCAATAAATCTTTCCTTTCATCTAGAATCATAGACAATGTGAGAGGTGAACTACAAAAACGTCAGTGGATTATCTTTGATGGTGATGTAGACCCTGAGTGGGTTGAGAACTTGAACTCTGTTTTGGATGACAACAAACTTCTGACTCTGCCAAATGGAGAACGTCTCAGCCTCCCCCCAAATGTAATGTATCTTTGTTTACATCAATCATGTTTATGTGCTTGTCCATAAACTTGTTTAGTTTAATGTGTACTAGTGGTGTCCCTCTTTCTCATCGCAAGCAGAGCAATACTGAGCTCAGGTTGTGGTTTGCTGGAGTTAGGAGTTTTTGTGGAAGCAAGCATGTCACATCATGCTTACTCTGGCCCTGTAAGACAAACTTTGTGAGTTGTATTTGACAGTTGACTGTTTATGGTAACAGTCAATAACAATGAACTTACCTTAGGATAATAGAATGCTGGTGTTGATTATTCAGAGTCTAAATGCAAATTAGCTTATTTTGAAAGGTCTCTTGTTTTTTTGAGGAAAGGGGTTTTATTTTGTTTTACTGTTTGTTGGTTGTTTTTACTTCAAACTCTTGTCTTAAATTTCTGTTTTTCAGGTGCGTATCATGTTTGAGGTACAGGATCTGAAATATGCCACTTTGGCTACTGTGTCAAGGTGCGGTATGGTCTGGTTCAGTGAGGATGTTCTCAGTACAGACATGATATTCAATAACTTCCTGGCCAGACTAAGAAGCATTCCTCTGGATGAAGGTGAGGAGGAAGCTCAGCGAAGGCGAAAGGGCAAAGAAGATGAAGGAGAAGAAGCAGCATCCCCAATGTTGCAGGTATAACTTAGATTACATTATGGGTTAGAGTAGTAAAAGCACTTGTACTACAGTTAGTACAGTGTACTTAGAATTTATGACAGCCTATCATAGAAAAGCTGACTTCCTCTTTACATGCTTTTTCTCCCTTTTTTAAAAGAATATTAAAAGATGAAGCATTTCAAACCTGAAACAATATCATTTCTTGCTGCCTGGTAATCAAATGGGAAGCAGATTGTTTGAGCAGTGTTTGTCTCCCCCAACAGATTCAGAGAGATGCTGCAACAATAATGCAGCCGTATTTCACATCTAATGGCCTGGTAACCAAAGCACTTGAACATGCTTTCAAGTTGGAGCACATCATGGATCTCACCCGCCTGCGCTGTCTGGGTTCCCTGTTCTCCATGTTGCACCAAGCTTGCCGCAATGTCGCCCAGTACAACGCCAACCACCCAGACTTCCCAATGCAGATAGATCAGCTCGAGCGCTACATCCAGGTAAAGGCAATCTGCTCTTAAGTGGCTGTTGTGTCTGGCTAGATTTGAGTTATTCATGAGGTTTTGTTCCATTACTCTAAAACCAATAGCTGCTTTTGCTGCTTGTTACAGAGGTACCTGGTCTATGCGATACTCTGGTCTCTTTCTGGAGACAGCCGTTTGAAAATGAGAGCAGAGCTGGGAGAATACATTAGGAGAATCACCACTGTGCCTCTGCCAACTGCACCCAACATACCTATCATTGACTATGAGGTAAACCTTTCTTGTGTTAAAAGTGTTGCTCTTTCATGTTCTTAGAAGTCTGCTTTAGGTTTTGGAGGTGAAACTGAAGAGTAATCTACTACACTTTACAGTTTCACAGTTTAGCAAACAGCTTCTTTAAATAAACACGTAGAATTTGATGCCACAAACCCTGTTAATGAAAAAAAATGTTTTCACTAAGGTTGAGCTAGATTCCTTTTGTAAATTGTCTAATCATGGTTTTGTGCTCCTAGGTGTCCATTACAGGAGAATGGGTGCCATGGCAGTCCAAGGTTCCTCAGATTGAAGTTGAAACACACAAGGTTGCAGCTCCTGATGTTGTAGTACCAACCCTGGATACAGTTCGCCATGAAGCATTGCTGTACACTTGGCTGGCAGAGCACAAACCTCTGGTGCTCTGTGGCCCACCAGGTTCTGGAAAGACCATGACCCTCTTCAGTGCTCTCAGGGCTCTGCCTGACATGGAGGTACACAAAGGAGTGTGTGTGTGTAAATTACAGTGTAGTAACAAATCTCTAATCTTCTTAAAGATTAAAGCAGTCTTGATTCAGCATGGAAGTTATTTGCTAGCCAGAATTCAGCAATAGCTCCACTGCAGTGCATCGTGTGTATACATAGCAAAAAAATAAAAATTATGTTGAAGAGAATATAAATTCATTTCTCTTAACCTAAAAACTACTTCCTTCCTTTGCCTCTTCAATAATATAGCAGCATTCCTACATTCAGTATTTAAAAACCCATGGCAGTGTTTAAGAATAACTCTCATCCTTCAGTGTATTTAGAGGGAGTAACAGTTACATGAGGCTGTGGTGTTCTAAGTACAGGACTGGGCAGGAAGCATTACTGCATACTAAATGGGAAACCTGCAGTGGGAAGCAAACAGGCAATAACCTGTAATAAGGGTGGTATATGTACTTTCATTGTGAAAAGCCAAACATGCCTGTTTTCAAGACTCTTGATATGCTTTTTCAGGTCTTACTGTATTTTACCTTTTTTTTTAACTATTCTCTTTTTAAGGTGGTTGGACTCAACTTCTCTAGTGCTACCACTCCAGAACTGCTCTTGAAAACTTTTGATCACTACTGTGAGTACAGGCGTACCCCTAATGGAGTGGTGCTGGCTCCTGTGCAGTTAGGAAAGTGGCTGGTGCTGTTCTGTGATGAAATCAATTTGCCAGATATGGATAAGTATGGCACACAGAGAGTCATATCCTTCATTAGACAGGTTTGTTCTTCTTTATAATCAACTATATCACAACACTTACATTTAGAGAACTACAATAGTCCACTGATCTTATTTTATTTTGGGGCCTTATCCAGATGGTGGAACATGGAGGATTCTATCGTACATCTGACCAGACGTGGGTAAAACTGGAGAGAATTCAGTTTGTTGGTGCATGTAATCCACCTACTGATCCTGGAAGAAAGCCCCTTTCACACAGGTAATGTGTCTGGTAAACTCTATAGCAGCTGAATAGAGGTCAAAACTGAAACATTGACTATGCAATCTGTTCTTAATACACTTGTTTAACAACAGCTGTGCTGAAATTGTGTTCCTTGCTTTTGCAGTAGCTGCTAGTTGGTTCTTATCATAACAGCCAGACAGTGGACTCACTGTTAGGCTGTTGAGTCACCTGTCTGAAATGCTCTGGATACTTCAGAATGCGTTTTGGCTGATGTCATTAAGGAGAAGTCAAACCAACTGCAGTTACTGCCGATGATTTTGAATCAAGCAGTTACTTAAGTTTGGCAAAAGATAAAGAAGAGAGTACAGATGGTAATTTTCTGTACTGTGTAATATGCTAATCTTTCAGATTTCTACGACATGTTCCTGTGGTTTATGTGGACTATCCTGGACCAGCTTCACTTACTCAGATATATGGAACATTCAATCGTGCAATGCTAAGGCTGATCCCATCACTTCGCACGTATGCAGAACCTCTCACTGCTGCTATGGTAGAGTTCTACACAATGTCTCAGGTAACTTCTTAAATACAACCCCACCAAACTCCAATTAGAAGTCTTTTTTTTATGCTGAATATTTTAACATGTGTTGCTTGCCTTTCCTAGGGACAATGTGTGTACAAGAGCTCAACTAATTACTTGAGTTCTTGCAGAAGCAACTGAATATTTTGCAATGCCAAGGCCTGTAAAAATATGGTGTGACTTTGAGACAAAGCTATTAATTGAGTTTAAATTTTTAGGAGAGATTCACTCAAGACACACAGCCACACTACATCTATTCACCTCGTGAAATGACTCGATGGGTGAGAGGTATATTTGAAGCCTTAAGACCACTGGAAACCTTACCAGTTGAAGGCCTTATCAGGATTTGGGCCCATGAAGCCTTACGACTCTTCCAAGACAGGTAAAATAAACATGAGGTGGGGAGGCAAACCAAAAGAAGTTGAAAATTAATTTTCCCCACTCCTTGCCAACTTTCATTGGAAGGCCAAACGTAAGTGTGCTTCATGTTAAATAGCTGGAATACCAATGAAAATACTTCACTCTAGCTTGACTCTCTTGGGAGTAGTATGTGATTATATCCTCCCATTACAGAGGATTTGTACTCACTGACTTACTTCTTCATCCAGACTTGTTGAAGACGAGGAGAGGCGATGGACTGATGAGAACATTGATATGGTTGCTCTGAAACACTTCCCCAACATTGACAAAGAGAAGGCTATGAGCAGACCTATCTTATACAGCAACTGGCTGTCAAAGGCAAGTAAAAATTTTAAAAATGTAACCCCCAGAAGTAAGAAGGGTGGATGCAACTGAGTGATGCAGCTCTTGTGACTATATTAAAATGATAATCAGTGAGCATCATTTTATTAGACTGATCTCCAAAAAATTTTTACTATGATTATCTGAAGTGAACTCTACCACAAATTTAATAACTGTTTTGCCAGGAATGTTATTCTAGGAGCTACCACAGTATGTAAAGGCAGTATTAAATAATATTTCTCAAGAATAGTGGAACGCCACCAGGTAGTTGCTGACAATTATTGCTCATGGAATCTCTTGGATAAGGCAGTGACTTAAGCAATACTGATATAACACATTTTGTGGTGAACTGTTTCTTGCAATATGAATTATTCCAGCCAGGCAAGCTGTACAAATCCTGCTGGGTTGAGCAAAAAATCCACCTCTCCTGCTACCCATCTCTGACCAATAGTAAGTGACTAGGAAAGACTGTTTAAATTGGGAAAGTGAGGGAAGGGAGTAAGTCTGTAGTGCTACTTCCCAGTCTCTTTGGTAACTAGCAGCCCCAGTTCAGCCTATGGTAGGTTCAGTAGATACAGTGTTTAAACCCTCTGCCACTGTCTGTGGCACTCTAGGCTGTGGGCATGCTCCTGTATGAGTTACAGGAGTGCAGTATTTTAAGTTTTTGTAGGAGATTGCTACTTTAAGTATTCTAGTAGTTCTGCTTTTGTGTACTCTTGAACTCATCCCTAAGTAAAGTCCCTTAATCCTAATTTCCATACTGTATTGACTGGTTCTTCTAGGATTATATTCCAGTGGATCAAGAAGAATTAAGAGACTATGTGAAAGCCAGGCTTAAAGTCTTTTATGAAGAAGAACTTGATGTACCACTTGTTCTATTCAATGAAGTCTTGGATCATGTGTTAAGAATTGACCGGTAAGTTTAGACTTGCATTGCTACTCGTATAAGTGCTTAGAGTTACTCTAAAGTACCCTGGGTACAGAGTAAGAATGGAGCATCATCTCATTACTGTCTATAGAAAATAAACTGCCAGCCTTCAGATAGCAGGATCCTATTTGGCAAGGTCTGTGAGTTTTGGTACTAACTTGAAGTTCAGGTGTTCTAGGAAAAGCTTCAGTAAATTGCTAACACTTATTGATCACACTTGGTTATGTTTTTTTCAGAATTTTCCGCCAGCCACAGGGCCACTTGCTGCTTATTGGAGTCAGTGGAGCAGGGAAAACGACCCTCTCAAGATTTGTTGCCTGGATGAACGGTTTGAGTGTCTACCAAATTAAGGTTGGTGTGCCAGTTTAACTTCTAAAAAACTGTTAGTCAAAACTCACACTTTAACACTGACCTCTAAAAATCCCATTAAAAGCTAAACCAAAATGTTAATGACCAATGTTAAATCTTTTCAGGTTCACAGAAAATACACAGGTGAAGATTTTGATGAAGACCTTAGGACAGTATTGAGACGTTCTGGCTGTAAAAATGAAAAAATAGCTTTTATCATGGATGAGTCCAATGTATTGGATTCTGGATTCCTGGAGAGAATGAACACTCTCCTAGCCAATGGAGAGGTAAGAAGATTTTAAGTAAATATTTTAAGCACCTTTCTACAACCACAGGCTACAAAAAAACTATCTTTTGCATTAGGTTCCTGGTCTCTTTGAAGGAGATGAATATGCCACCCTCATGACTCAGTGTAAAGAAGGAGCGCAGAAAGAAGGTTTAATGTTAGATTCACATGAGGAACTCTACAAATGGTTCACCAGCCAAGTTATTCGCAATCTCCATGTTGTGTTCACCATGAATCCATCTTCTGAGGGCCTGAAGGACAGGGCAGCTACCTCTCCTGCACTCTTTAACAGGTGATTGCTGCATATTCTTACATGCTGTACAAGTACGGCTAAAACAGTACTTTTGGGGAAGTCTTCACAAATGCTTTGTGTTTCAGATGTGTCTTGAACTGGTTTGGAGACTGGTCAACTGAGGCACTGTACCAAGTTGGCAAAGAATTCACAAGCAAAATGGATCTTGAGAAACCAAATTATATTGTGCCAGATTACATGCCAGTTGTGTATGATAAGCTGCCACAGCCACCATCGCACAGGGAGGCCATTGTTAACAGTTGTGTGTTTGTTCACCAGACTCTTCATCAGGTATATTATTATTGCACTGCTTAACTTACACTTAACCTCTAGACCACATGTTAGTTTCCTAAAAATTGTGACCTTTGGCATCCACATAGATGTAAAAACAATGCCCAGTTCATACTCTACAACTTTCTGTTCCCTGAAGGCTAATGCTCGTCTGGCAAAACGAGGAGGCAGAACCATGGCAATCACGCCACGCCACTATTTAGATTTCATCAACCATTATGCCAACTTGTTCAATGAGAAACGAAGTGAACTGGAGGAACAGCAAATGCATTTGAATGTTGGTCTTAGAAAAATCAAGGAAACAGTTGATCAGGTACGTGTCTTCAAAACTTGGCCCTCTGTAAGGCTGGAGTGATGAAATAGATCTCAGTGCTTAATACGAATTCTCTCTTCCATCTTCAAATCAATTTTAGGTGGAAGAATTGCGGCGTGATCTAAGAATAAAGAGTCAGGAACTAGAAGTGAAAAATGCAGCAGCCAATGACAAGTTGAAAAAGATGGTGAAAGATCAACAGGAAGCTGAGAAAAAGAAGGTAAAAATTTTTGTTATGTATCTGTGCATAGCAACTATTTTATTTACAAAACAGAGCCTGCAGAGCAAGTACTGGAAGAAGTTCAGCTTCTAAAAAGCAGTGTTTTGTCTGTGAAATTCCCTTCTAGGTTATGAGCCAGGAGATTCAGGAACAGCTGCACAAGCAGCAGGAGGTCATTGCAGACAAGCAGATGAGTGTGAAAGAAGATCTTGACAAGGTGGAGCCTGCTGTCATTGAAGCTCAGAATGGTATGTTAGCACCTTGAGAGATCACACTGTGGGCTTGGATCTAAAACTGGACTGTGGGAATGTGTCTTGTAGTCTGGGTTGGTCCTGTCTAACAAAGGTATAGGCTCTTGGCATGGGGCTGAACAGTGTTGAAGAAATCACTTCTTTTAAATCCACGGTCTTGGAGCTGTGATTTTTGTGCTGTGTGTAGTACTGATCTGATCCTTGATACTCCTTTTGTGGCTTGTGGCTTAGTTTCTGGCAGACCAGTTCTAGAAAGACCGCTGATGCCTTGCTGCTGCACAGACAGCATGCAATCAAGCTGTCCATTCATTAAACTGGGTAGACAAATGTCTGGTTTGAGTGAATTGTTTTTAGGCAGCAGATTCACAGAAGTGTATCTTGTGATAGTAGTTTGAACATTATCCAGTAATACCTCCTTCTCTAAAAGCCTCATATTCTTTTTGAGAATCTTGAAGCGTTTTTACAAACCCAGGGTGCCCTACTGGATTTTACTAACTGTTTGTTTTCTTCCCTGTCCACATTCTTCATCTTTCTGACACTGGTTAGCTGTGAAGTCAATAAAGAAGCAGCACCTGGTCGAGGTTCGTTCCATGGCGAATCCACCTGCAGCAGTTAAGTTAGCACTGGAGTCCATCTGCCTGCTGTTAGGTGAAAGTACCACTGACTGGAAACAAATACGTTCCATCATCATGAGAGAGAACTTCATCCCAACCATTGTTAACTTCTCTGCTGAGGAAATCAGGTAAACTGCAAGTGGGACTTTGTTACATGAATAAACTATTTACAAAGAGGAAGGTCTTAACTCGGCTTTCCTCTGTGTAATTGCTTTGGTAGTGCTTGACTTCTTTTGAAACCAGCTCATTCCTGCATGTAGTGAACGTGCAGATGATACAGGAAAGAAACTACTGAAGCCAAGGTGTAACATGCAAACTGGGAAAAGAGAGCTGCTGTCGAGTAACTTCTAGGCATGGTTGCAAAGCAGTGTGTCCAAAGCCACACTGTCAGTTGAAAGTGGTTTTGCAGCTGTAACAGGCCAGGTTGCTGAGGGCTTTATCCAGCTGAGGAGGTCAGCTTCCTAACTGGTTCTGAATGTGAGTGGAAGGTCAGACTAGACATCTGAATTCCCTTCTAACTCCCAAGCTTTTCTGAGTGGACTTAAGCAATCTGTGAGTGACTAATCTTAAAATATTGCTAAGTGTCTTCTATCACCTGTAAGGTGTAATTTCTGAAACAGTATGTTGAACTAATTAAAACATCCCAGCTACCAGACAGCAAAACTTCCAAAAAATGTTCGTTACCAGCTGTAGAAGGCAAGCCAGGGAAAGGGATACTGAATACCTGTGTGCTGACATAGAGTGTATTCATGCTGTCTGTAAAAACCCTTCCCTTGCAGTGATGCCATCCGGGAGAAGATGAAGAAAAATTACCTGTCAAATCCAAGTTACAATTATGAAATTGTAAACAGAGCATCACTGGCTTGCGGACCTATGGTGAAGTGGGCAATTGCACAGGTAATGTCAGTCTGAGGAAGCAAAGGCAAGGTGAAAAGTGAGCCTGAGGGTGAATTCCAGCGTCTAAAGGTGCTGAATTTGCCTGTATTTAACCAAGTATTGCAAGCTATATTGCCTTCAAAGAAATAGGTAGATGGCTGAGATGAGTGCTGATGGGATCTATAGTGCTGTGCCAGAGATCTGGCCAGTTGTGATACAGCTGCTGCACTTGAAAAACTTTAGGTTGACAGGAAACGGTAGTGGATACTTTCTGTATGTGATGTCATTCTACAGGACAATACAGTTCCCCGCTGGGAAATGCAATGCAATCCTCTTAATAGAGACTGCATTTGTCTTGCCTCACAGTGGGGCGTGCTCACAGGCAGCTCTGCCAAGATGTTTTAGGCAGACTTTGAAATATTTGACTAGTTTCCTGAAGGAATATGCTTTGGGGGACATGCCCCCAGACTGAGATATCCAAGAATGGTTTTACTTGCCTGTTGCTGTTCAAAACAGAAAAATACTGGACTCATTAAAACTCTGCCTGTTTGGAATGGCATGGTGTGGAGAGACTGTATTTAGCTTGAATCTTGCCAATAGGCCCTGTCCTGATTGTTCCATGGCTTATCTATACTCATTTCATTGCTAAGAAAGGCAAATAAGCACAGTACTACCATGGACACCCAGTTGCGTATTTATGTAAAACAGTGCTGTGCACTTCTTAAATGTGGTCTGAACCTTTCAGATGACTTTGTGTAAATCTACAGAGTAGGAGAATGATCTTGCAAAAAGTGACTACTTAACATGTCTGTGCTTTGTTTAAGCTAGAGTCCTAGGGATTGATAAACAGTACTAAGTTTCTGTTACAAAGTTACTAATTCTTACACAGGTCAGAAGTATATGAACTTGAAAAGAAGTAGTTGATAGTATATACCTGCATTCTGTGATTCTTCTTGACACATCATTTTAGAAAGTATAAAGGGTCTATTCACTGTTTGCAGCTGAACTATGCTGATATGTTGAAAAGAGTGGAACCTCTTCGCAATGAACTGCAGAAGCTGGAGGATGATGCCAAAGACAACCAGCAGAAAGCAAATGAAGTGGAGCAGATGATTCGTGATCTTGAGGCCAGTATTGCCCGTTACAAAGAGGAATATGCAGTACTGATTTCAGAGGCTCAAGCCATTAAGGCAGACCTGGCTGCTGTAGAAGCAAAAGTAAGACATTTATGTATCGGTAATTTTTCATTCTTTAATCTCTGACAGTCTGAAATTGAATCGTTCTTCAAACTTGCAAGTGGACTTTGGTTGCTTCTCCTGTGCAATGCATTTGAGCTTTTTCATCTCTGGATGTCATGAGCCTTCTTAAGCTACTGAAACCTGGCTGGAGTTAGAAATATCAACACATGTTGCTACTTGGATAACAGGACAGTTCAGATAAGGCTTGAAATACCTAGAAAGCCTTTGAAAACAGGCATGGATGTAGTGTGATTGTAATGTATTAACTGGACTTCTTGGGGGATGAATTTCTCTATACTTGATCTAGTCATTAGTATGTCACTACTACTTAGCACTTTTAAGGTAATCAAGATAACAGTTAAATCAACATAATTTATTAACACTGAAGAAGCACAAATTTAATCTGAGCTTCTAAATTTACCTTGGGCCTTGAGCCAATATTCAGATATTCCATGAGACTTGTAGTACAACAGTTCATCATCTAAAGAGTCTACTTCACCACTTCTTCCTAGGTAAACCGTAGCACAGCTCTGCTGAAGAGTCTTTCTGCTGAACGTGAAAGATGGGAGAAGACAAGTGAAACTTTCAAGAACCAGATGTCCACTATTGCAGGAGACTGTTTACTTTCAGGAGCTTTTATTGCCTATGCTGGCTACTTTGATCAGCAGATGCGTCAGAATCTGTTCACTACGTGGTCTCACCATTTGCAGCAAGCAAATATCCAGGTAAAAAGATCCAGTCATGATAAATTAACCATAAATCAATGTACTGCAGCAGTTAAAGAACCTTTAACATGCTAGGTAAAGAATGGAGCTGTTAGAAAAGAACACCTTGCAGAGCTGCATTTACTTAAAATGTCTTCAGCAGCTACTTGGAGAATCTGTAGTTAAATGTAACTGTGTTTCCTTCTTGCAGTTCCGTACAGACATTGCAAGGACAGAGTACCTTTCCAACGCCGATGAGCGGCTTCGCTGGCAAGCAAGTTCTCTACCTGCAGATGACCTGTGCACTGAGAATGCCATCATGCTCAAGCGATTCAATAGGTATTTCATTCGAAGATTCTGACTTCTGAAGCAATATTCTAACAGCAGGCAGGGTTTGCACCTATTGAGTCACAGTAACTCTGTTTCAGAGCACTGTTTCAGTGTTGTGTGAACCTCTGATGTTTGTAAAAGCTTCTCAACCACGTGTAAACATAAAAACTCGCATTCACCTTTGCTTGCTTTTTTTATAATGCTTGGCTGTTAAAATAAGTTGGCTTCAACTAAAACTATTTTGTTGCCCAAATACAGACTTACCTTCCAAAACTCTGAAGGAAGTTGTTGAACCTGCCCCAAATTATTCCTTCAATAAACACGATTTTAGAGTTGGGACTAATAATCCAACATAAATTCATAAAACTGCTTGGACATTGTCTGCAACCAAAACCTGAATAATTAAAGTGTTTCATTACTAACTTTAGGTATCCACTGATCATTGATCCCTCTGGGCAAGCTACAGAGTTTATCATGAATGAATACAAAGACCGTAAGATAACTCGTACTAGTTTCTTGGATGACGCTTTCAGGAAGAACCTGGAAAGTGCCTTGAGATTTGGTAACCCACTTCTAGTTCAGGTTAGTTACATGATCACGTACAAACTATTTAAATTCTTGAATTCTGCCCTGAGTACTAGAAAAGTTTGTTTTTGTTCTCTTAGTTTCATGCAAGCAGCTTTATTTTCCAACTATAATTTAAGAGGTAAACTAGTGATATGTGAAATGTTGGTCCTGAGAAGGATATTATTAGTGAGCTACAAAATCAAAAAGTGTTTCTTTTCCACCAGTTCAAGATGAAATGCTTTAATTTTGAAATTATCTTTATTTCCACTCTATAAAATAACTTGCAACCTTTGCCTTCATGTGCTATCTCCAGTAATAGATAACAGCAAATATGGCTAGCTATCTAAAAGTGAATTACTCTTGAGTATCTGGGAGAAGTTTCAGTAATACAAAGAAATAGGCATCTGCAGGAATAGTTGACTTTCACTTGAGATGGGTATGTTCTTTGCTTCTTAATATGAAAATAGGAAAAGGGAATTCACTTACATACAAACTTGTGCTGCTTAGGATGGGGCCAACACAATTACAGCCATTAATAATACTCCCCTTCTGAGAATGTGTATAGCAACAGCGTAAACTCTGCTTGTGTAGCTCAACTACTTCTGAATGTGATCTATATTCCAAACCACCTGCCAGTTGTTTGCTTACCAGACCATTAATCTCTCAACACATCTCTGCTTTTAGGATGTGGAGAGCTACGATCCAGTTTTGAATCCTGTTCTGAATCGGGAAGTCCGAAGAACTGGAGGCAGAGTTCTGATTACTCTGGGAGACCAAGATATTGATTTGTCGCCATCTTTCGTCATCTTCCTCTCCACCAGAGACCCAACAGTAAGTAAAAAAAAAAAGCTGTCATTTCTGTAAAAATGGTGTGTCAGCAGAGCTGAGAAAGTTTTTTGTGTTTCCTGTGACAGGTTGAATTCCCGCCAGACCTCTGCTCCCGTGTTACATTTGTGAACTTTACAGTGACTCGCAGCAGCTTACAGAGCCAGTGTCTGAATGAAGTCCTGAAAGCTGAAAGACCAGATGTTGATGAAAAACGTTCTGACCTCCTCAAGCTTCAGGGTATGTTTACCAAAATTAGCTCCTCCTGTTCTAAAAGAATACAGTGGGTTTATTGTAGCTGTAGAAATACACAGTAAAAAGCCTTAATACTCTGTTTTTTCAGGATGTCTAATGGCAAAGTACACACAATTCACTTAATTCTTAAAAACTAACATATCTCTACAATGTGACCTATTTTTTCTTCTAATTAAGGTGAATTTCAGCTGCGCTTGCGTCAGTTGGAAAAATCCCTGTTGCAAGCACTTAATGAAGTGAAGGGACGTATCCTGGATGATGACACCATCATTACTACTCTTGAGAACCTGAAGAGGGAAGCAGCAGAAGTCACCAGAAAAGTAGAAGAGACTGATATTGTCATGCAAGAAGTGGAGACAGTTTCTCAGCAGTACTTGCCTCTTTCTACAGCGTGCAGCAGTATCTACTTTACTATGGAGTCACTGAAACAGGTAGGATGAGTTGTTCTTCCTGCCAGGAACTTCTTGTATTTACAGTTTGAAGCTAAACAGGCACTGTCTGATTCCAGCCTTGGCTGCAGTTTGTTTTGTATATGCCATTGACTATCAAACAGCAGAACTCTAGAGAGAAAAACTGAACTCTTTTGTCTTTCAGATACATTTCCTGTATCAATACTCCCTCCAGTTTTTCTTGGACATCTATCACAATGTCTTGTATGAGAACCCAAATCTGAAGGGAATTACAGACCATACTCATCGTCTCTCAATCATCACAAAGGATCTCTTTCAGGTTCAGTTTTTTAACTAATAAATGTAATTCTTCAGTCATTTTTGAAGGGTCAAGGGTCCATGGCCTCTGTACTAACTTCCCTGTTTTGTTGGTAGGTGGCATTCAATAGAGTGGCCCGTGGCATGCTGCATCAGGATCATATAACATTTGCCATGTTGTTGGCCCGGATCAAACTGAAAGGCACTATTGGGTAAATACTTATATTCTCATTGCACTTTAGCTGAGAAAGGGAGGGCTGTCTTCAAGGCGTCTAGCTGAAGCCTTCTTTTCCCTTAACATCAGGGAGCCTACGTATGATGCAGAATTCCAGCACTTCCTGAGAGGGAAGGAGATTGTACTGAACACTTCATCTCTCCCCAAAATCAATGGTTTGACTGTAGAGCAAACAGAAGCAATGATGAGGTTGAGCTGCCTTCCTGCATTTAAGGACCTTGTTTCGAAAGTTCAAGCTGATGAGGTGAGTGTTGGCTAGGGCTTGTTTCTGCACTGAATTATCTTGTCAAGGTGTCTGCTTGAAGAGCTTCATGCTTGTAAATAAGCTCTCCTAGTATGGGAATGGGGCAGCCTTACAGATTAATAGTTGTAGTTGATGTGGAAATGAGTGTTCTTACTTCCTTACTAATCCAGCTGTGAAACTTGTTGTAAATACTACTCTTCACCTGGACTTGGGAGGTGGCTTCCCCATTCATCTGGCATTGTGGTTGACC
The DNA here is from genome assembly GCA_035047865.1 of Dendrocincla tyrannina. Taxonomy (NCBI): domain Eukaryota; kingdom Metazoa; phylum Chordata; class Aves; order Passeriformes; family Dendrocolaptidae; genus Dendrocincla; species Dendrocincla tyrannina. Next base: position 52,894,328 of record JAWWMP010000165.1, read on the forward strand.
AGCTTTGGTTCCCATGGTAGCAGAAAGTGTGATACTGCATGTCTTTTTCTGCATCACTATTGTGTGCACTATTTTATTAATAGTGTTTCTGCTTGTCAGTGTTAGCCCTGTTTTATTTCTCAAGACTTACTCAAAGATGGAAGCTCAAATGCTTCCTCTGGTAGTCAGTATAAATTTTTATTTCAAAGATAGATGATATGACCATTAAATGGGAAAAATCTTAGGAACTTCTGCATTTCATTGTTCAACCATTTCTTTACTACTGAGAATTTTTAAAGATCTGTTTGTAAATCCAAAACCCGTAGAGTTTGGACTGTACTGAGTTGAACTCTACCCTGACAATCTTCCTACTAAAAGTTAGTATATAGCTGAACACTTTTGCAGTACATTAAATTCTAGATTTTAAGGCTGATATTGAACATCTGTGTTGCACCATGAACAGGACCTGCACCTTGCAGCATGTTTCTGATGCCTTGAAACTTCAGGGTTTTTGCATTTTTTTCAATACAGCAATTCTGCATTTGGCTGGACAGCAGTTCCCCCGAGCAGACTGTGCCATACCTTTGGACTGAGGAAAGACCTGCAAGTAAGTGAAGTTGCACTATTGTCCACACCAGTCCTACTGTACTGTTCTAAGCAGATGGTTTTAAAAGCAATTCTGAAGTAGAACTTAATTTTGGACATTAATGGTTAGGAAAATCATAAAGCTAGGATTGTGTTAAAACCTGAAGGCTGGTGGGTTTGGTTTTGGGATTTGGGTTTTTTTTGGAAGTTGGTTTGTGTTTGTTGGTGTTTTTTAAACCAAAATTTGTAAGCCGTAGTTACTACAATTGATTCCTGCACCATAACCTGTAATCTGGTCTTCCACTTGAGGAAGTGTAATTCTGTAATCTCATTAGGTTACATAATAGTTTGGATTAACCTTAGTCACTGCAAAGCTGGAGGCAGCACAGTACTCTAAAAAAGCTCCAGGACAGTTTTTCTGAGGACAGGGCTGGTCTACTAGAATGTTTTCTCCTGCAGTTGGTATCTTAAGCAAGTCTTACCTCTTGCTACATCAGTTGTTAGTGCTAATTTATTAAGAGTTAGAATTTGAGGGTGACTGTTGCCCTTCAGCTCCTCTCCAGACTGAAAGGTAACTTTAGGAAGTGTTTGCTGGCCGTATGGTTCTGGGCTCATTCCTCTAGGCAGCTTTCTACATTAAGGGTTCTAAGCTTGTATTTACTATTTACCATGAGACTGCCTGACCATTAACTGAAGCAACTCTAGGTTATCTACACTATCCATGATAGACAAGTGTGTAGTACTTCAAAGTCTAGCTCAACAGCAGATTATTGTATGAATGAGATGTGACGAGATCTCTTGTCCCTGCAAATTACGATCACTCATGGCAGTACTTCTAGCCGGTAGATTTTGTAAACCCTCAGCATTTCAGTAGAATCCAAATGCATCTTGTCAAAATGGGCTTTTGGAGGACTCAGAACATAAGCAGTTGAGCAGGCAATTAAAATGTTGCAAAAGACAAACCAGCTGAAGCTGGTAAATTTGACTGTGAAGTTGAAAATAAAATGTAAGCATTCTATTGAAAAGTTGCAACAGATCTTTCAAAGGGGTAATTAACTGTCTAAATACATAGTCTTCAGAACAAGATAGCAAAAGGGTCAATGGAGAATTGCAGAGGGGAGAGTATTGAGGATGTTTTTCTTACCTATCCGCCTAATCCTGTGTCCTCTTACAGCTCCTATTGGACAGGCCATTCATCGCTTGCTTCTGATCCAGGCCTTCCGTCCAGATCGTTTGTTGGCCATGGCACATACCTTTGTTTCAACAAATCTTGGAGAGTCCTTCATGTCCATTATGGAGCAACCTTTAGATCTGACACATATCGTAGATACAGAGGTAACCCACTTGTTTCTGAAAGGCTGAAATCCCAAGGCAATGCTTAGTGCCACCTTGCATGAGTTTCATAGTGAGCAAAGCTATCCGACAGAACATTTCTTTACTTACTCTTCTCCCCATGGTATGAGGAGTGGATTGGTTTCCTGTTTGTTAACGGAAAGCTAAGAGTCTCTAGCTAGGAAGAGGTTAGAAACACTGAGCTTACTCATTCTGATATTAACTGAATTCTAATATTTATCTAGTGACTGATTTGTATCCTTTTAAACTTCTTGAACCACAGGTGAAACCAAATACCCCTGTGCTGATGTGCTCAGTGCCTGGTTATGATGCCAGTGGTCACGTTGAAGACCTTGCAGCTGAGCAGAACACACAGATAACTTCTATTGCTATTGGTAAGAACATCCCTTACTTCATCATCTAAGCATAAATAAAATTGTTAGCAGGAAGAGCTTAAGCAACCCTTCTGTCTTTTAGGTTCTGCTGAAGGGTTTAACCAGGCAGATAAAGCAATAAACACAGCAGTGAAATCTGGAAGGTAAGTTCCGTTTCATTTTCAGCTAGAAATAGTGAATAGACACTAGAATAGTGTCTAGCAGAAAGGTAAATGGGAAAGTAATCTATTGGCTAAATAGATAAAAAACACTGAGCAAAAATAATAAGACCATCCTTTGAATTTAAATTTGTAATAAGAAGCACAGCTGTTCACGACTTCTATTTAAATATTTTCAAGAGAAGTAAGTTGTATCTGCAAAACAAATAGTTTAACCCATTTATATTTATGGTACACAGTAAATGATTCTGTGTAGAAGACAGGTTTAAAGGAGGGAGAAAAATCTGTAGCATTGATACTTTTTCTGTTACTGGTAGTGATTGCAGCAAGGATCCATAAGCTGTACACTAAAAAGCACTTTTGCTGTTTCAAATATTCATAGATGGGTAATGCTGAAGAACGTTCACCTGGCTCCTGGCTGGCTCATGCAACTAGAAAAGAAACTACATTCCCTGCAACCCCATGCTTGCTTCAGACTCTTCCTTACCATGGAGATTAATCCAAAGGTAACATTGATTAAAAATTTTATTCTCTGGGGGAGTAACTGGCTTGCAGAGCCAAAAGTGCCACCCAGGGTAGGTTTTCCTGTGACTGCCTTTCTTCAGTAAAGAAAAAGGAAAATACATATACCTGTCAGGAGAGTTACTAGCCTTGTGTTTTGATGACTTAATTGTAGCTGAAAACATCATACCATTCCTTTTGCTGCTCCCTCTGCCTTCCAAAAGAAAGGCAGGACTCTGTAATCACAACAAGGTTTTGAAGCTAGTGCAAACTGTGCTGTTAGAGAGATTTGATTTAGTGAAGGCTAAAGCAGCTGGATTTGAGCTTATTAATCTTTTTTAGGTACCAGTGAATTTGTTACGTGCTGGCCGAATCTTCGTGTTTGAACCTCCTCCTGGTGTAAAGGCAAACATGCTGAGGACCTTCAGTAGCATTCCAGTTTCTAGGATGTGCAAGGTAAGCCTGCAGTTTGTGCAATGAAACTAAATAGAGGAGTGTGTACATCAAAATCCTACCTTAGATGATAAAACCTCAGCTTCTAAGATGTACCTGGAATGTTTTTCTCTCCTCACAGAAGTAAACTAGTAGTTGCTTCTTCTGTTAGTAGAATGTATTGAGTGTTGGTAGCAATTCTAGCATTAAATCTGATACTTTCTAGCCTTTTAGCAGACTTTGATTTTTATCAGTTCACTTAAGTAACAGTTGTTTGGGGTTTTTTTCTCTCCACTTCCCAGTCTCCAAATGAGCGTGCTCGTTTGTATTTCCTCCTTGCCTGGTTCCATGCCATTATCCAAGAGCGCCTGCGCTATGCTCCATTGGGTTGGTCCAAGAAATATGAGTTTGGAGAATCTGACCTGAGGTCTGCCTGTGACACAGTGGATACATGGTTGGATGATACAGCAAAGGCAAGTAGTGTTGTGTCCTTAGGTACGGGTAACAGGTTACTTTAGATCTTCAGTGAAACAGTCTGTTCTGGAAACACTTAGGAAGTTAAATGAGTAGGTACAAATAACCTGACGGCAGTTTAATTTAGGTCTCGAATTTGATTCTGCAATCAGAGGAGATGTAAAAACTATTGTTTCCTGCTGATTACAGGGTCGTCAAAACATTTCACCTGATAAAATCCCCTGGTCTGCACTGAAGACATTGATGGCACAGTCTATCTATGGAGGTCGTATCGATAATGAATTTGATCAACGTTTGTTGAACACTTTCTTGGAACGTCTGTTCACTACTCTAAGTTTTGATAGTGAATTCAAACTGGCTTGCAAAGTTGATGGACACAAAGATATTCAGATGCCAGATGGAATCAGGTATCAATTTTTCCTTGTCCTGATCTCTCTGTACCACTTTCTTTTTTTTTAATTAAAAATTTGCACACAAAAGCAAAAAACCAAACACGTTACCTGTATTTCTATACTGTGTAAACATCATCTCAGGCAAAGAATTACCTTGACGTTCTAACAGAGAAAACTTTCTAATGAATATTAAAACTCTTGACTTGCAGGCGTGAGGAGTTTGTGCAGTGGGTTGAGATGCTGCCAGATACACAAACACCATCGTGGCTGGGCCTGCCAAATAATGCAGAGAAAGTTCTTCTCACCACACAAGGTAAAACCAGAACTTCTAACAATGTCTTCCGTAGATTCCAGGCCACCATTTTAACTAAAAAGCAGGAAAGACATACAAATTTTGCTGAAGAGTTGATAGCTTTCTCTTCTTCAATCAACACAGTTGGTGTAACTTGTGCAAGGTAAGGCATTTGAGTAATCCAAAAACTGACCAGAATCAATGGTTACACTCAGCCTTCCAGATGGCAAGCTCCCATCTTAATTCTGGAAAGCTTTATTGTCAGCTCTGCAGCCACCTACAACCAAGCAGTTCTGAATCTTAGGCCTAGACTAGAGATAAGGAAAAATCAAGGTTCTTGCCTGTAGGATGTTTTCATCTTGATGCTACTGCTTCTCTGACTAACAGCACGTCTCCTATTTTAGGCATAGATATGATCAGTAAAATGCTGAAAATGCAGATGCTAGAGGATGAGGATGATCTAGCTTATGCAGAAACTGAGAAGAAGACAAGAACTGATTCTACATCAGATGGGCGGCCAGCCTGGATGAGAACACTGCATACCACAGCCTCTAACTGGCTTCACCTTATCCCACAAAATCTAAACCATCTGAAGAGGACTGTGGAAAACATTAAAGTAAGAACTAAATTTCATTTAATGTGGACATAGGAAAAGCAAGTCTCGTAAGGGTACCACTTCTCTGTGATGAGGTAGCAAGAATCAAGTGCTTCCTGTGGCACTGACTGGTTTGTGATAGTGTCTTTACAGCCAGTGCACATTAACTACTGCTAAAATGTGGCGATGGTCAGTGAGGAAAGATGGGGCAGCAGCTTCTGCTAACTCAGAACAGAAATTGCGTGGGCTGGAGGAAACTTCTGAGATCTGTACAGTGGCATCCTAAACCCTAACTTGAGAATAAGCTCCCCCTGTTGAAAGTGTCCATGATTGCCTAACTGCTTCCAAGGACTTTGGGGTAGTAGGCAAGAACCTTTTGTTACTGATTAAAAAGAATTTATGGTTGATTGGAAGGAGCTGCAGCAGAGAGTCAGCATTTATTGTTCAACTATGAATTCTGCTTTCATGCTTCTCCAAAGGAGAGGGGATAGTTGGTTGTAGAACAGTTCCTGCACTCACTTTCTGCACCACACACTGCAGCGCTTCATGTTTAATGCTGGTAGTGAGGGTATCACTGCTCAGTCCACCCAGGGTTTGGGGGTTGCTTTTTGTAACAGTTTTCCAGCAAGAACTTTGATCTGCAACTTCCTTTCAATGTTTTGACCACCAGGATCCTTTGTTCCGATTCTTTGAGAGAGAGGTGAAAATGGGAGCTAAGCTTCTCCAGGATGTTCGTCAGGACCTTGCAGATGTGGTTCAAGTGTGTGAAGGAAAGAAGAAACAAACCAACTATTTGCGTACGCTTATAAATGAACTGGTGAAAGGTACGGCCTTTCAAATCAGCATCTCCCAGGGCTCTGCCTCTTGCGCTCTGTAAGAGGTTTTTGTGGCCAGCAGCTTTAAAAAAAAACCAAACAAACCACAAAAATGGCAGAAAAATGCTGATAGGCTTTACAGTTTGAAACAAGCAATACTAAAAGTTGAGCATAAAGTTGCAGTTGGTGTCGTTTGAGATTTCAAGTTGAAGTATTCAGTACTAGGCTTTTTCATATGCTTTGTATCAGCAGCTTAATTTCTAAGGTGAGATCTTACTAAATTCTCTGTGTCTGAATTGTGACCAAACAAAGTTATTAGGAGCAGTATTGCTCCTAGAAAATTTCTTATAAAATGTTCAAGTTCTCTGAGTTTCTGTTTCAAGATTGTACATAAAAACTGAATTTTCACAGACATCCTGCCTGTAGTAATGCGTGAAGATTTGCTGTCTGCTTTTAACAAAAGCATTTCCTGAAACACAGATACTTGATCTCTTCAGTTTTTTCTAAAGAACCCAAATCTTCATGCAGACTTGCAGTACATGTCCTGCAGCACATAGCTGTGTGTAACTGCAGCTGCTGCTCTTGAAGGGTGTCTGAAGCCGGATGGTATTTTAAATAGAGTACACCTGGAGGTCATTTGCTTTGTAATTTTTGAAAGTGCTTTCACTTACTGAGGGGCCTTTTAAGATAGAGGTTGATACCATAGTCCAAGTCTTCAGTGATTATTGTGAGAAAACATGAAGGGTCAATATAATGCATCATTTCAACCTGCATATGAACAAAACTTAATTCTAATCACATTTTTGTAGGTATTCTGCCTCGTAGCTGGTCTCATTACACAGTGCCAGCTGGTATGACTGTTATCCAGTGGGTGTCTGACTTCAGTGAGCGTATTAAACAGCTGCAGAACATTTCCCAGGCAGCTGCATCTGGTGGAGCAAAGGAACTGAAGGTACCTTGTGCTGACTTCTAGGGATTATTGGTGGAGCTGTATAGCTACTTCGTGGAGTCTTTACATCAAGGCTTCCAGATAGTTCCTCAGTTGATGAACTCGAGTCACTGTTCTCTGAAACGTGGCTGTAAATACTGTGGAGTCTCTCCTGGTCTTAGCAGGTCTCAGTGAGGCTTAGCAAACTAACTGTTAACTGAGCTGGATAGCTGGCATTTGTAGAATGACACTGTAGAATGACAGAGCCTTTTGTGGAAGACAAAGCCTTAGAGCAAAAGGCATCTTAGCAGTTACACAGTATTCCAGTAGCAGCAGGAACATTTTAATGTGAAGAGATTGCTGAAGTAGTGTTTATTATAGTCATTAATTAATACTGCAGCTGAAATGCCTTTTTTTTTTTTTTCTACTTTTTCCCTCCCAAATAGAACATCCATGTGTGCCTTGGTGGCCTGTTTGTGCCAGAGGCATACATTACTGCTACAAGACAATATGTTGCCCAAGCAAACAGTTGGTCCCTTGAAGAACTGTGTCTTGAGGTTAATGTTACAACTACCCAGAATGCAGTCCTGGATGCATGCAGCTTTGGAGTCACAGGTAAACTCATCACAAAGAAGGGGACCTTGATCTAAAACATTTTCAGAAACTTCTGGTATTAAATGGGCTATGTCAGATAAAAAGATCCCATCACTGCAAAAGTTAATACACACTTTCTGAAGTTGTTTAAAGATTAGTTCGACATATTAGGGAAGTACAAATGCTAATAAAGCTCAAGGCTCAGGTCACTGTATGTATTTAAGTGGTATTGCATAGTGTATTACCTACAGCCTCTTCATTATGCAGTACAAAATAGTTCTCATTTAGTGGACCTAGCCCTTAGATGGTCTTTGGATGTGTGAAAGCTCTTAGAACTCTAAAGTGTATTTCAATTCACAGGCCTGAAGCTTCAGGGAGCTACATGCAGCAACAACAAGCTGTCACTTTCGAATGCTATTTCGACTGTACTGCCCATTACACAGCTCCGCTGGATCAAGCAGACAAATGCTGATAAAAAGGCAAATGTTGTAAGTATTGTTAAAAGTATTTAGATACACCTCGCAATCTTTTTCCTGGAGTTTTATGGATACTTGTATTGGGCACAACAAATCAAATTGTTCTTTTCTAATTACTCTCAGTATCAACTGGCATCTAAGTTCCAGGCTAGCAGCAAACAGACCTAGTGTTGACTACATCTTTCCTTTGAAGATAGATAAGGAGGAGAAGCATCCCAAAATACTAATACTATTCAGGTCAAGACATGGATTTATACCTATAAAGGCATCTGTGAATTTATTAGGCCTTGGGCTTTTCCCTCATATTTTGAGTGAGTTACCTGAGCCTGAATTCCCATCTTGTAAGTACCTTATAGTGTTATAGAAACATTTTTCACTCTTACACAACTCTTCTATATTCGTGTTTTTGCCCAGGTTACTTTACCAGTTTACCTGAACTTCACTCGTGCTGATCTGATTTTCACCGTTGACTTTGAAATAGCCACCAAGGAAGATCCACGCAGCTTCTATGAACGTGGTGTTGCAGTTCTCTGCACTGAGTGAGCAAATTTATTTTGCCTGGTTAATGCTGTAGTTATTGTCAGTCTTCTATGTAGTGTTCACTTGTGCTTTTGTAACCTGGGTAGGTTATCAGATGGATTTGTATCAAGTTGGCCAGAAAGAAAGGGGGAGATGTATTGGAAAGCTGATGGGCTAGACAGGTTTCTTTTGAAGGAAAATTGGATGAGATTTTTAGATGGTTATTAGTAAATGTGATATCTGATGGATTATGTTATACTAAATAAAATTCATAGCAAAACTCTTTGACTCCCTGTTTCTGGAACTCTAATTCTTACAGTGATGTTTTTAGTCGGGAAAACCTGTACCTATGAGTTTTTCAGAGAATAACAAAAAATTCCTCTTCAAGCTAACCTCCAGTAACAGAACTCTTGGAATGTAAGTCTTTAGGTGCAGTAAAACACAAAGTATGACATTACCTGCTATGATAATTCATGCCATTGCATTAATTACATGCAACAAACTGGCTCTGGCTTGAAGTAACTTGCTGAGATGCAGTGAGGAGGTGGAGCATCCTAAAAAAACTTTCTTGTCCTGTTGACCATAGAGCTTCCCCTTTCTAAAAGCTGTTCTTATGCTCAAATAAGATTCATATCTCAATAAGCCCAGGAGGATGATACTAAATGCTTACACAAGGAGTTGCAATATTATTTCAGACTCTCACATGTGACCAACTGTTACTGAATTAGAGCAGCTGAGAGTTCCTGCTAATTGCTTGGGTTGCTGTAATGGTTTAGGCATTTGCTTGCTTTTTCTGATCCTAAATTCATTGGCTAAGCGTTTCTACCCTTTCTGCCTATCCTCTCAGAACAGCTGTCTGCTCTGACAGTGACTAATATCAGTTGTGCAAAGATGCATATGAAGAATGCAGGTGCAGAGCTTTCCAGTCTCAAAACAGAAATCTTGCAAGCTCCTTCCTTCACTGATTTCTCCAGTGCAAGCAGTGAGTGACTGAACATGCATCAACTCCAATAATTTTTTTGTGATAAGTGTTTCTACAGCTGTGAGGAAAAATTGTTATCTCCACCTGCCTCATGTACTTGTTTTGGTGAATGCCTGCTAGTTACTAAAACAGAACTCTGCTGTCTTCCTCCTCCACACTTTTGCATAGTTAATCTCTGTAGGTGGAACTCTCCTGACTGGTTTTGTGACCTTAAAAAGTATGAACCCCAGACCAGTGCACCATAACGTCCTTGTTTAGTTTCAGCCTCTGAGATGCTTTCCTTTGCATCCAGAATATTAATATCTGGAATTAGTATCACTGCCTCCAGGGTCATTTCAAATACATGGTACAGTAAGGAAGCAGACCTCTTGGGCAGTGTACTCTATAGTTGCAAGGGGTTGTTTCACTGGGGTTTTTTGAATTAACTTCACTTTTTTTACTGCAGCAATCTTTGCCTATGGGACAAGTCATGGGGAAACCACACTAGCTTGTGTTTTGGGGCAAATTTTCTGAATTTTCTGTAACCACTTTATTTCCAAACAGATTTAAAAAATTTCCAGCTGGGGGATAATTATGAAAGAAAAGTCATTTTAATAAAATTAATGCAGTAAATATGCAGCTGTTACTGGAAGTGTACAAGGCTAGAAGTGAAATAATATTTTAAGTGGCTTTCCATCTTATGAAAGAAACTTCAAATTAATAATCTCTGCCAGTTGTACAGAACAAATGCTTTCATAAGTAGTTGTTACTAACATACTTTCAAACCATAATTATGTTTTCACAGCTATTAGTTCCCCTTCCACACTAATGGACAACCCAGGCTCTAAAGGTGCTAAATTACAATACAAGAGAGGGAGATCAGAGATAGAGTTTTTACTGCCTAACTGGCCTCCCAGCTGTGGGCACCACTTCTACAGCTCCTGAGTGATTGTTCTCACCAAGGAAGAAGCTCTCAGGTGATGTGTTCCACCTCACATTGTAAATGCTGACCTGGCAGGTACATGGAGGCTGTCTACGTAAAACATGGTTCAGTGAGGTAGGAATAGGTATTTTAACAGCAACTAGACAATTTATCCCCTTTTGCAGGAGAAAATAAATGCTGGATTGCCCTTGGCTGCAGTCAGTTCAGCATGGTGCAGTTCAGTTGTTGGTAGTCAAACCTGTGAGACAGCTCAGCAGCAGCTCCTGCTGCCCTCCTGTGTGCAGGAGCTCAGACACACCAAGAGCCAGACAGTGACATGCAGCAGGTGCAAGAGAAGCTATAGCTATTAAAAGCTAATTCCAGCCATGGGGACATTCTTCCTTCCCTCCTCAACAAAACCTTTATCATGTTTGGTGAAATTACACTGAAACAGCCCATGGCTCCAGGTACTGCATACAGGAGTTGGGGCACAGCTTGGCTGTCATTCTGTGGATATGTCTATTCTGGTTTTCACTAGAATTGCCTCACAACTCGTTTGATTTCATTTTTCAAGTGGATCTCAGCATGTGCAGCTGCATTTGTAACAGGCTTGAGCCAGGTTGTTTTAAGCTTGTTCAGTTCAGGTACCCTCTGCAACAGAAATCTACCAGATTGATTCTTCAGAACAGTTTGTCCAATGATTAATTCATCCCTCAGATTAAGTTACACGGAATTTCTTTCTTCGTAGCTTTTCACTAGCCCACTCTGGAGCAGGAATCCCTTGTTTCCTTTTATTTAGGGGCTGCTTGGCCATTGTGCCATCACAAGGAGCTGCTAGCAGTGGTTGTGGAGCACTGCCAGCTGGGCTTGCAAGGAGATCCATGGATGCTGAAGGGTTAACACTCATCAGTAGGGCATGGTCAGGTGTCAGCCATGTGGGGGTAAATGCTTCTGTGGCTTGGGGCAGTTCAGCTGATTGCAACAGAAAATCCTCCCCTTGTCTAGGAAGCTCCAGGGGTGCTTGACAGCCATTTACTGTCTGAATTTCACTAGCTTTTGTCTCTGGGCAGAGCCGGTCTGGAGGATTAGGGAAGGACTCTCCATCATCTGAAGTATCAACATCCTCCAAAGCCATTGCTTTTGGGGCACTGTTTGTCCGTGGTGCAACTTGAATATTTAAAGAATTCAAGCTACAGTCAGAGTGAACAGATGCATCTTCTGAATCACCATCATAAGGATCTAAAAACTAAAATAAGTATCTCTAAACATGGATACTTATTTGTCCATTAAAAAAAAAACGAGGGAACATACAGGGGACTTTAAAATCCATTTCAACCTAAGTCACAAGACTTACTGTGCAAGCTTTTCTGTTTATCCACACATCCCCCCACCTTTTTTTTTTAATTTTCAGATGCTACACCAAGCACAGGCTGCTGTGTAGAACCCAAAACTTACTTGCAGTTCCCTGGAGTCCTTTGCTTTCTTGAGTCCTCCAGCAAGTGGGCTAGGCATGACCTATGTAAGAGAAGTTAACATAGGTTTATAAAGCACCTTCTCATGAATTATTGATCAAAGGAGACCCAGAGTAAGTAAAAATCCTAGAGAAGAGGAAGCCAGATTGTCACCTTGCTAAAAGACAGTAAAATGTGTGTCTCAGCCTAGCTTCTAAAGGTTTGGTAAAGTTAGCCTAAAATAGAGCTATGGCAAGTCTCACTGCACTCTAAAGAGCAATGAGTAATTACATAGCTCACCACCAGAAAAATAAGCCAAAACAACATTTAAATAATAGTAGTCAGGATATAATTTAGAGTTTAGAGAGCTTCCCTCCCACTTGGGTCCCTTTTTGTTCTTTTACATAGGGATGATTTGAAATTCTAAGTATTGCTTGTAGTCTGGGCCTATTAAAAAAAAAAAAAAACAAAACACAAACAAGACTCCCTTTGGAAAGCAAACCACAGGTTTTCCCAAAGCAGTCACAGAAGGAGAAATGCTTCCAGCAGGGAAAGTGGGAAGGTGCTCCTTCAGAAGGATCCACCACAGCTGCTTGGAGAACACTGCCAGTCAGGGCTGTGCTGCTTCCAGTGGGAAGGGGGAGAACTGAGTACAGCTGAGGCTAACAGGGCTTGGGAATCCAGGCTCCTCACAACAGGAACCTGAAAGCTTTAGCAGGGGAGCTGAAGTCCAAGCCCATTTGCAACTGTGTATTCTTGTGCTGGTTCAGAGACATCCCCACAAAGCCCTTCTGCTTCTCCAAAGGGCCCAGAAATCCCCCAGTCCCAGCCTGGACCTGCTTCAGCACCCTTGAAGAGAACAACCAGCTCTTTGTTCAGGCTGGCACCTTTGCCAGCCCCATTTCCACCCCACCCACACAGACAGCTGGAGTTCCAGCCTTGTTTCTCCCAGGGGACCTCAGACAACTCCAGCTTTACCCTGTGCTTTCTGGAAGGTGAAGTGGGGACAGGTTCCTGGCAGGCAGCTTCTCTGAGTCACAAAGCAGTGATTCACAAGCACCATCACCAAACATTAATTCTGAAGACTTTCACCCACGAATTAAATATTTAGTTCTCCACTTCAGCATCAGGTCTTATCAACACTAAACATGCTGGTTTCACAGAACAATGTTCAGGTAGTTACCAAAACCCATAACTAACTGCCACAGCAGCAGAGCTGTCACTTCATCTCCATATGGAGGAGTCAGAGGTTCTGACCCAGGTTCTCCACTAGAGCTGTAGAAATCCCAATGGACCAGAGCTGCTTAAAATTAACTATCAGGAACAATCCAGGTCAGCACTTCTTAGCTATTTGTCTGCCTAAAACACCGTCTCTCTTGTGCCTCATCCTCCCAGAATCAATTTTGTTAAAATTAGAAACAGCAGTTAAGGAAGGGCCTGATGGAGAGGATAGTGTTGGGTTTGGGGTTGTTGGGTTATTTTTCCCCTTTCCTTTTCCACAAAAGCAATAGCACCATAACCATGCCTTAGACTCTCCCTACTGAGGCTGAAGGAAAGGCTGGATACCCATCAGGGAATCCCACCATCATCCAAAGTTCCTACCTCTGCCTTGGATTCACACTCGGACTCCGTGCTTGACTCCACTGTGCACTTCTGCTGCAGAGAAGGAAGAGAAAGAAATGCCACTCAAAGCTGAAGTTCTAGTCCTTTCCCATCTGAAGCCAGCTCGTCCTTCCAAATATCCCACAATTGTGCTGGGTGGGTTGTACAAATGAGACATAAGGGAAAAATAGAAGTCTTCCCTCCTCCTCACCCCAAAAACACAAAGGGAAGCAACCCAGAACATGCCTTGCATTTATTAGGAACAGTTACTTCAGGCTTGGAAATAACTTGACAAAACAATTTAATTGAACTATGGTTTTGTTTGGTGGTCCTACACGTCAGAAATGTAACTGCAGATAAATGACTAAAACATCCTCATTTTTTCTAAAGCTTTTGCAACAGAGACCTTACAAACAAACAGTCTCCCCATTCCCCAGGGGATGGCACAAAAGTGGAAGAGTTTTCTCCATCCCTGTTTGTCTTTGCAGGTGAGACCATTTGAATTGATTCATCCACACCTGTTCTTTCAGCACCCGAGTGAGCTGCACCATCATGTTAATGGCAAAGCAACAAACACTTTCTGAATTATATTTCAATAGTGAGGCAGAGAAGCAGTAATTAGAAAAGTTACCATGTATTTATGTGCCAGTCTTTCTACGTAGTCTGGGCTTTTAACAGAATCCTCCTTTTCCTGAGCATTCTCTAGAACAGGCAGAGGGTAGGAGAGCACATTAGAGAAAACCTTCTTGCAGATAAATTGTCCAGACATGGCAACACCCTTTGTGCTAGAAAAATTAGTCCTTCATATAGTCTGTGTCAAGTTCTCAATCAAAGGCAGCTTCTGTTTAAAAAGAAACAAGCAGCAGCCACTGCCTTCTACCACAACAATGACTTCATTCACAGGTCTTTCATACAGCATGAGAAAAAAAATAACTGTTTTTAAAAAGAAGCTTATCCTTTGTAAGGTGATTTTTTTTTCTTTAAGGCACTACAGGTTTTCTGAACCCTCAAAGAGATATTTGTACTGAAGAGATCCAGCCAGACTAGGGAGGGATAAAAGCAAAGCTGTGCCACGAGCCAGTCCTCTCTTCCAGTTGCCCCCTCCCAAAATTGGGTCCCTGTACACTCACCCCCCACCAGGGCTCTGTTACAGGGGCTCCCTCCTTTCCATACCCTCCACAGGCTGCCCAGCCCCACGCCTCTTCTTCCGCCGCTGCCTCTTCTCAGCCGAGGCCATCCTGGTCCCAGCACCTCCACTTCCTCCAGCTTTATAGGCTGGGCCTGGCTGCCCCCACCTCCACACATGCTCTGCTCACCCTCCTTCACCTGGAGAACTGTTCCTTCCGAATGGGTGGGAGAGAAACAAGGATAAACAGAGGAAAGCCCTCCTGTGAAAGAAAGCACTTTGTGGCACTGCAGGGATGCAGGCTGCACTTCAGCAGAGCCAGCTGAGTGGAGGAGGCCTGCAGTCCTCATCATTGCATTTCCCTGTATACACACACACACACACGTATACATAAAAAGCACACGTATACACAGACATACACATACATCTAGTTTGCAAGGCCTGGTGGTCAGAGATGCAACACTCCCACTCTGCTCTCACCTATTGATTTTCTGTAGCCCCATCTCCTTCACAAGACTCTCGGGCTGGCAGAAGACAATCCACAGTCAAAGGGAACCTCCCTCTGCCCTGTGGAGGCAGCCAGAGTATTCAAAGGTGGTTTTTCCTGCCATTTGCTGGAGCAGATGATCTCCCATGTGTTGGAAGGACCTCTGTGGCTGGATACACAAAGCTTTCCAAGCATCCTTCTTAATCACTTACAATCCATCTTGTGTGATTTGGGTACTGCCATCCTTACCTACCAGTGCTCACTGAGAAAAACAATTTTGCTGTTTTTAAATACCAGGAACAGTGTTTTTTCAAAGTTACTGGAGAACTATGATTCAGGTCCAGTTTTCACAAAGAAGCAGATCTGATTTGACCCTTTAAAGGCTGCATCTCCATTCCCTTTCCTATCATCCTTTTTACAGGAAACAAGGAACTATTTTTAGTTTTTCCAAATCACGTTGCTTTTCTTCCCATTATTTCCTTCCTAGCTGGCTTTCTTGCATCTTTCTGCACAATGCAGAAGGTACTACTCGTTTAGGTTAACTTTAAAATGAGTAAAAAACCTCAGTAAAGGAAATATCTCACTCTGAAACCACCAGTGGGTTGTCACACTGAAAAGGCACCAGAAACAAGTCCCTGCAGAGGTGACAGTGACAACAGCTCACAAACTCCACAAGCCTTCCACCCCACTCCTGCCTCCAGCTGAGCTAAACCCTGTCACTTATACCTCTTTCCTTCCCAGACACTTCCTTTTCATCTTACCTTCTCTACCCAGACCAGGATCATCTGATGATTATTTCCCCCTTTCAGATCCTCCAGCCATTTTCAAAACAAAACAGAGCAGCCAAAAGGCTCACTCAACATCCCCCAGAACCTCCCACCACTGAGGTAGGAGCTAAGGAGCTCTGTGTTAGTGCCTGGAGTGCCAGCTGAGCTGAATGACTGCAAATGACTATCATACTTCTTCCAAACACAGGCTGGGAATCATTACTCCCACAAAAGCCTGCCCAAAATTAGACACTGATGCTTTACAGGCAACAGCTGTTGGCAACCAGGCCCGGGCTCCAGAGAATGGTTGGTCTGTGAGGGGTTACAGATGAAATGGTGACTGGGAAGTGAGCACAGGCCAAGGCTCACACAGTGAACCTGCTGCCTGAGCCCATCTGGGCAGGGCTGGGCAGCAGAGTTACAGTCAAACAGCAGAGCAGAGCAGAGTAGTTGTAATAGAGTTCTCCAGAAATCTCATGGATCCTGAAGGCTTGATCTCCTTGGGTGAAGGGCATTGAAGCATCCAGGCCTGCAGTAGATCTAGATTTCTGAGACAGCTCATATGACTCCCCTGATACTGATGGAAAAGCAGCTGTTTCCTGACCAGTTATTTCCATTGGTGTTTGAAAATAATTTTCCAGTTCTGTAAAAGTATCACTGTGGGACTCTGTAACTGGCAGGGCTGTTTCCAGGTAAAAGAGTAAGCTGTAGATCTTCTAAATGGCTGACATCTCCCAAATCTTCTGCCTCTGGCATGCTGTGCATCAGCACAGGTTTAGCTCCTTTCTACATTCCCACTGCAGCCTGTTTGAAGTGATCCATCATCTGAGCAACCATGGGGAGCACCTAAAAACTAAAATAAAATAACTCCAAATGAGTGAGGCGAGTTCTGTGCTGCCAGGTCCGCTTCCCACCAACAGAATCACTGGCTGGATGGGAGGTTTCCTGCAGACTTCCAGTGCACAGAACTGCCTGCCAGAGCAAAGCAGGAACACTGGAGAACGTCTTAGCAAGTAGAGCACAACCTTCATGGCATTGTACAGGAGAAACTATCACTGTTATTGCTTCGTAAATCACTCTATACATCTTCTAAACTAACTTGTACTTTTCAACAGAAGCTTGTCAACAGCTTTTTAAATACTGCTTCAGGAAAAACTAGTGGAACAGTACATGGAAAGGCCTCTCCTCAGGAAAGAAAAGAGGTTTTTTTGCTTTAAAAACTGTTATGGACTATGTTTTTTTCTAATTCAGAAAGACTACTCAGTAATGTAATTTATAACCCATTATAACAAATGACATAGCGAAATATACTTGGAAATTGTACTTGGGCATTTTAAAGCCCTAATGACAATATGCTTGGCTAAGGGTTCTGATTGGGAGAACCCTGCACAGTGTGAAGATAAACACACTCTGGCCCACACTCCCCTCTTCCTCATCAAAAGAGCACCTTGGTACAAAAGAATGCAAGTCCCTGTCTCCTCTTCACACCACTGCTGCTGTGGGCACTGAGCACTCCTGTGACACATCCCCTCCTGCCTGGACTAGTCATGCTCAGCGTGGCTTTATTCACCAGTTCTTCCTAATTACACAATTTGCTGCAAGATAAACTAGTATTTGTCTGAAATCACTTTTCGCTGTCCACTATGACTTACTCAGATGTTTCCTAGGTAAGGTTTGCTTGGTTGAAAGCAAAGAACATTTAAACAAGATCACTACGTAACAGAGTATTGGAAATGTACAGCTCTGATGTTGAGGTCACTTTTTCTTCAGGGTGCCTTCACTATTAGGCAACATATGATAAAAGTTTTATTTATGCACAGGCAGACTGTCAGAAATTATCTATTGCCAAGGCCTCTGCTGTCAAATTAAGACCTCCAAATACAAACCAAGAATGTGATAGACTGAACATTTCATAGTTAGCAGTAAATGAATGCAAAATACCTGAAAAAAACTCTTCACTGGCAAGACACACAATTGTCCATGAATGCTGTAAATAGCAGTGTTTATGTGGGCTATCACTAGCACATTCTAGATGCATTTTTGTTTCAAAAACAAATACAGTTCCCTCCTACATTCACCACAGCACAAAATTTACACTTGTATTTTTTCTGCTCCTTTTCTTGTTACATTTGGGAACCCCTTTGGTTCTACTGTTGCAATTTCCAGGACAATGAAAGCCATTTTTGTCTGCTGCTGCCATCCAGATTTCAGACGGTTCAGCACACAGTGCTGGGAGCCGTTTCCTGGAGCAACACAGGCACCAGCACCGCAGCTCCCAAGGCTCAAAAATCCAAGACACCTACAGAGTGGGGTTCCTTCCAGTGAGAGCAGCAGCATCAAGTTCTTCTGAATTCGGCATCCAAGCTGTGCCAGTGTCACTGTAATCACATGTTCAGAGTGCTTGGCTCCACTGTCCTGCAGCTCAAACAGGGAGAAACATTTTACTATCAGTACATGACCCTTTGCTGAGCTTTGTTGTGTGTTTCGGCCTAGCAGAAATGACCTTGTGGGCCCCAAAGAGCACTGGCTGCACCACCAGCGTCTCCCGCAGGGTCAAGGAGCCCTGAAGAGAAGTGATTAGTAGGGCACTCAGCCTTTCCTCAGCTCTGCTGTGGTGCTCTGCAACACTTCCATCTACTGTTAAAATGGTACAAAATGTGAGAAGCAAATACCATGAACTGCTCAAACAGGTATGTGAGAACTTTTGGTAATTGTATCCCTACCTCCTAAAATGTATTTCAGCAAAAATATGGGAAATGAGGGGAGCTCTGCACCCTGTGCCAAAGCAAAACCCACTGTCAATGCGTAACATCTAGTCTGCCTGCTCAGTCTAACGCAAGAAACAAAACACAAATACATTCTCAGGGCAAGAAATGCTGGAGATAACCCCTGTGTTTCTCACCTGAATTCTTCTCCAAAAGGTAAATGAGTTTTCAAGGGAGGTAAAGCCCTGAGCCACAAATTCAGTGACCAAGGCAAAAAGTCTGTCTTTAGAATCTTTTATCACTGTAAACTTTTCATCCCAACATACTAATTGGAAGATATTTTCACCATTTTTTACACATTATAAAAGATCTCATAAAATAGATTCCAGTCACAAGTCACACATACCTTAAAACCCACCTGCCTCTTTTTGGTACCATCCTACTGAATCAGAACTTCAGACAATGTGGCCTGGGAGCAACTGCCTAAAGAAGGCTGAAATCAGCCCTCCCATGAGCATCACTTCAATGGAAGTGTTTTCCTCCTGATCATTGCTTCCATCGTCCACACACCAAACCGAAAGTCACTGCTGGTGCACGCAGGGTTGTAACTCTGCAACTCCACTCACTGCACCTGGTTAGATGTCCTTTTTGTTACTGTGACAACAGTATATTCTTTGCTATGTCAAGAGCTGGTAACAGAACACACGAAGGAAATCTCACCCCAGCCGTGCTGCGAAAACAGAACAGGTCCTGACAAGGCACACGACTCCAGTACAAGCACTTCTCACCCAGGCAGGGCTGTGAGGGGACAACTCCTGCCTCACTGCCCAAGAAAATTATGCCCATGTTTTGACAGTGCTCCTGACTTTCACTGACAGGGAAAGCACCAACCTCCTCTGCACTTCCTCAGTGTAATCTGAAGGGATTTTGGACGTTGCAGGTCATGACACAGAATGTGAGGTGTGGAAGACAAATGACTCACCTGTGGTTATGTAAATCTTCAGTGACCAAGAGCTGGAACAAGCTCTGTGATGATTTGGATGTGTGAATGTGTAAAGCAGTGGAAACTGAGAGACAAATGTTTTTAAATGCAGGTTTCATTGCAGAAACTGACATTCTGACCCACCCAAGGCAAGGGGCATCTATTTGCTCTTTGTTCTTACTGATCCCCCTATTGAAGAGTAACTTGGTCCAACGTAACTCTGGCCTAAAGAACATAGAGCAGTTTCAGTGGGGCAGCCAACTTGGAGAAACAAGCCTTCAAGGTCAGTACTTCAGTTCTGCAAGCAGTGCTGAAGCAGTTTTATTTTCATATTGAATCATTTCGTTCTGAAAAATGCTGAATTACTTGCAATTATGTGAGCACATCAGTCTAGTACAGTGGCAGGTGGAAACACCACTTGAAGCAACTGGCCCAAGGCCAGCTACCAAATCCACATTAGTGTATCCACTGCTCCCTCCCGTGCACTGAGCAGGGACTGGCCCCCCCCACCCCCGAGTGCTGCTCTGACAGTCTCCTCAGGAAGCCAGAACTTGTGCAACAGGTTTTTGGGTACTTGTGAAATACCACTGGAGCTTGTTCTCTGACACCTTACTAAAAAAAAAAAAAACCACCACCACCACCACCCCCGCCCTCATACACGAATTCTGTTGCATTGAGCTCAAGTGTCACAAAGAACAGAAAGAACAGGAAACTGGATCAAGGTTTGTGCAAGAGCGGGACAAGACACTCAGACCTTGGTGCTACACCCCCCCTCCTCCCTCCCTATCAAGTTCAGTAACTCCCATTTCTGAAGACCAAATGTGATGTGAAGAGCAAACTGGTGAAACTACTTAGTAAGAACTTAGTATTTTCCTACTCCTCCTTCAAAAACCAAGTGGTTTCAGGGCAGGCTAGGTGATGTGCAACCACGCGGCTTCTCATGCCAAAACTTCATCACCTCACTGCAGCACAGGAGATCAGGCTTGGAGATCCACTGGCCAAGACTTCAAAACAATTGCTGGAGTATCAACATGAGTTAAACTGAATTTAAGGGCAATCACTGCTTTTTCAGAGCTTGAAATTATCAAGCTAATTAAAACGTTTTGCTTTGATGTGGTACTGGTTTGCAGTGGGACTGACTGCCCAGCACATGCTATTAATACATGTAACAGGACAGCAGCAACTCATGCTGGGCATGGACCGAGCAGGTTTTGTTTCAGTGTTAACAGACAACTCAGTGACAACTCAATTCTTAACACTTTTATTCTTACAGTTCTAGGTTGGAACTGTACATGCAGAGTTGCATAAGTCACAATAGAGATTTACAGTGGATTCTATTCTATGGTAGAGTGCAATCCAGAATCCTTGAACAGTATAAAAAACAACTTTAAACATCAAGAACTTGTTAGGAGCAGAAGGGTTAAAGCTTCCCAAAGAACTCCAGCTCTCCTAGATACCTAGTTACTAGGTACTGTATGTTAGACAAGAGTTGAAGAGCTGTAGAACACTAAACAAACTTGAACATCCTGTTGTCATCCCATCTTCTTTACTTCTTTCCCACATTTCTGGCAATTAAGAATAAGTCAAAAACCCTGCCACCTGCAACCAGCTAATACAGACAAAAATAACTACTCCTTACTTGCCTGTTTAGGGTTGTACAGTGTTAAAGAAAATATTCCCTCAATGGCATTTGTATCTCACATCAGCTGAAAAAGCAATGTAACAAAAATAAAGGTAGAACATCTTTGAAAATAAATATAAAGAGGGAATGCAGACAAAGTGTCAAAGATTTTTTTTTGGCAGGTAACATTCATAATATACAAAATATAACTTATTCGTATTAGCCAAGGAAACATTCATGAGTTCCTGTAAACTGGTTTAATCCACCTCCTCCATGCGTGATGTGTCATCATCTCCTTCAAGAGGAGGCATCTCCTCAGTGACTGCTGGACTGGCTTCTTCTGCAGCAGTGTCATCTTCATCAATGCCTGTGCAGGGAACACACCGACCATTAATATTAATGCTGATGGCACAGCTCAAACCTGTGTTTTCCACAGCACTTCAACTATCTGAGGGTTCCCCCCCAGTTTCAACACATCTCCAGACAATACACCCTGAAGGGGTGTGTAATCGCACCCAGAGTTTACTGGAGCCAGGACACACTTGTAACTTACCCAGACCAAGTTTGATCATTCTATAAATGCGGTTGGCATGTGTCTGAGGGTCTTCTAAGCTGAAGCCAGAGGACAGCAGTGCTGTCTCATACAGCAGGATGACAAGATCCTTCACAGACTTGTCATTCTTATCAGCCTCTGCTTTCTGCCTCAGTGTTTCAATGATGGAATGATCAGGATTAATCTCCAGGTGTTTCTTTGCTGCCATGTATCCCATGGTGGAGTTGTCCCTTAATGCCTGTGCCTTCATGATCCTCTCCATATTGGCAGTCCAGCCATATGTACTTGTTACAATGCAGCATGGAGAAGTAACTAAACGATTGGACACAACCACCTAAAAAGGGGATACAAAAGCAAATCTGTAATTTAAACACAGTAACAAGTACAATTCTATTCCAAGTTCACTTCAAATGTCAGAATTTGTTACATACATACAAACTGACTACTTTTTACCTTTTCTACTTTCTTTTCAAGGATATCTTTCATTATTTTGCAAAGGTTTTCAAATTTGGCTTTCTTCTCCTCCTGCTTCTTTTTCTCTTCCTCATCTTCTGGAAGCTCCAGACCCTCTTTTGTTACAGAAACCAGGGTCTTGCCTTCAAATTCCTTCAGCTGCTGCACACAGTATTCATCAATGGGCTCAATCATGTAGATCACTTCCAGCCCATGTTTGCGAAGACGCTCCACGAAAGCCGAGTTGGCCACCTGATCCTTGGTCTCACCTGCAAGAAGCAAGGACACCACAGTTCAGACTTGGCATTAACACAGCAGCTTGTTTATTTTCTGATGAGCCTACACAGTATCTATGGTCCTTCATGTACATACCACGGGGGGAAAAAACCCAAGCACAAACAATCTGAAGAAACCCAAGCCTTTTAAACTCGCACCCCAGCTTCTAATGCTCTTCCCTGGTTTGGAAACGAATTCTCATTTCCTGGGATGCCAGGTAAGGGATGTTTCCTATTCCTGCCAAGCAAGGAAACTGGGAAGCCCTCTAGCAGCACTTACACATCCTCAAAAAGCTAACCCTGTATCTGCACCTGCATTTACACATCAGTTCCCAACTCACCAGTAATGTAGTAGACATGTTTCTGGTTTTCCTTCATCCGAGTGCAGTAATCCTTCAGGGAAACCATCTCATCACCAGATGCAGATGTGTAGTACCTCAGCAGTTCTGAGAGCTTCTTGCGGTTCTGAGAGTCCTCATGGATGCCGAGCTACAGAAGAAAAAGAAGAAAAACATTACTAAATGGTTCCTTGATGCAAATACTAAACCGCAGTAGTTTAGCAGTTCAGGCCTAACAAGGATCTGCAGCTGCCAGTATCAGTATTGCTAAGCAGAGAGACAACAAACCTTGATGTTCTTGGAGAACTGCTCATAAAACTTCTTGTAGTTTTCCTTGTCTTCAGCCAACTCAGTGAAAAGTTCCAAGCACTTCTTCACCAAGTTCTTCCGGATCACTTTCAGGATCTTGCTTTGCTGCAGCATCTCACGAGAAATATTCAGAGGTAAATCCTCAGAGTCTACCACACCTCTCATGAAATCTGGAAAATGACAGAATTACTTTTGTCAGTCTCAAACAACATTAACAGTCACTGCTGAAGTGGCTCTGCCTACTTAAAATAAAGGTTTCTACAGAATTCTGGCTAACAAACTAAGTAGAACTTTCAACTGCTCAGATACTTCATTAGCTGTTTAGGACTCAAATCCTCCCCCACTCCTGAATTTCTCTAGATACAAAAGGAAACCACAAGCTATGTAGTTTCCTTAACATTTTAGGGAATGTTTTCCCCAAAATTATACTCACTCAGATATTCAGGGATCAGTTCCTCGCAGTTGTCCATGATGAAAACTCTGCGCACATACAGCTTGATGTTGTTCTTCTTCTTCCTGTTTTCAAACAGATCAAAGGGTGCACGCCGCGGGACAAACAGGAGAGCCCTGAATTCCAACTGCCCTTCCACAGAGAAGTGCTGTGAGAAAACAAAATGATCATATTAGTCAACTTGGATGGTTCCCACTGTAACCAATCTTCAAAAGCAGAACACAAATGGCAACCCACTGGAGATTTCAGATAACCACATTGAGCTACAAACCCAAGTAACTCTATCTGTATCTTTCAACTGGACATGGCATCTGCACTAACCGCAGACTCCATTCACATTATCACAGCCTTGGCTATTAGCTGTAGCCAATGGACAACAGATGGGAGTGCAGCAGCGTGGTTAGCAAGCTTCCTGCTACACTGCTGTACATTAATACCTTATATATCCACTAACAGAGCAACTGTAATTGTGCCTGAAAATGAAACTTACTTTCACAGCCAGGTGGTCTTCCCAGTCATTAGTCAGACTCTTGTAGAATTCACCATATTCCTCATTAGTTATGTCATCTGGGTTCCTGGTCCAAATGGGCTTGGTCTTGTTGAGCTCTTCCTGATCAATGTACTTCTCCTTAATCTTCTTTTTCTTCTTCTTGTCTCCATCCTTCTTCTCTTCTTCCTCATCAGAGCCAACATCCTCAATCTCTGGTTTATCTTCTGTCTTTTCCTCCTTCTCTTCTTTTTCCTCTTCCTTTTCCTCAGCCTCATCATCACTTACTTCCTTATCACGTTCTTTCTCCACCTATGAGAAAGATCAGCAGTTGAGTTAAGAACGCTGTTGAATAATTAACCTTTCTAAGATATCCCTCACAGTCTCACAGAGCTGGAAAAGAACTGCAACACGGTGGTGTCAAGCTTTCCTCCTGGACTCAAAGGACCACCATTCTCAGTGCTGAGACACAAATGGTATTTTGTTTCCATGTGCTCATATGGTACTTCTTGCTATTTACTTTCATTGAAACAATACAGCAAAATGTAATGGTTTGGAAGGTAATACACTACTGGCTTGAAAAACTTCATTTTTTTACCTAGTTTTGTGAAATGCATGTATAATTAACAGAACTGCATTTCCCAGGGCTGCCTCCACGTAACATATGAGAGAACTGTAACTACCAGAATACTTATTGACAGCTTCTTCTTATATTACACGAACTCGAACGTCTCAAAGTGGTAATACTTGTTCAGATTCAAAGATGATACGTACAAAGAGTGTAATAGGGTAGCCAATGAACTGGGAATGCTTCTTCACAATTTCCTTGATTCGCCGTTCTTCCAGGTATTCAGTTTGATCTTCTTTAAGATGCAGGATGACTTTTGTTCCACGGCCCAGAGGTTCACCTGAAATGGAGTTTACAGCTTTTACTTTGCTGCAACATAGTAGACTGACAAATTCTTTATAAATAAACTGCTATAACTCATTTTCCCACCACTGGGAAAATGAAGCTTTGTGTACAGAAACAGCCTTAGCAATACTTTCTCAAGCTATCCAAGTATTTTAAATAAGCTAAGGGAGATACTTCAGTGGTCTGGTTCATGGGTTATTTTTTTCTGCATAGAGGAATTGTGATATCTACCGAATTACTTCCATGTGCAAGCTTTGAATCCTTCAGTCTTCATATAATACACCATTTACTTGGGCATTTCTTTACATATCAAATTACATCAACTTAAAACACTGAGGGATTAGCTGGGCCTGTACCTGATGTGATACATGACTGGTACTACCCAAGGCACTGAGTAGGTGCCATTTTCAGGCACTTTCACAGAGCAGAACACTTAATACTCACCATTATCCAGTCTGACAGTGAAAGACCCTCCAGCTGAGGACTCCCAAGCATACTGCTCATCATCGTTGTGCTTGGTGATCACTGTCACTTTTTCCGCAACCAGGTAGGCAGAGTAGAAGCCAACACCAAACTGACCAATCATGGAAATATCGGCCCCGGCCTGCAGGGCTTCCATGAAAGCCTTGGTGCCAGACTTGGCAATGGTACCAAGGTTGTTGACCAGGTCAGCTTTGGTCATCCCAATGCCGGTATCCACAATGGTTAGAGTGCGGTCATGTTTGTTTGGAATCAGGTTAATTTTCAGCTCTTTTCCAGAATCCAGCTTGCTTGGGTCAGTCAAGCTCTCATACCTGATCTTGTCCAGAGCCTGTAAGGAAAGAAGCCTTTAACATTCCCTGACTAATCCTAAAAGTTTCAGTAGTCCTACTGCCATCACAAACAAGACTGGAATTCAGGTACTTACATCTGAGGAATTGGAGATCAGCTCCCGGAGAAAGATTTCCTTGTTGGAGTAGAAAGTGTTGATGATCAGAGACATCAACTGAGCAATCTCCGCCTGGAAGGCGAAAGTCTCCACCTCCTCCTCCATTGGTTGGTCTTGAGTTTGCACAGCTTCCGGCATCTGTAAGGAGAGGGAGGTGAAATTCAATCCGGGAATAGCTTGGCACACGCATCCCCTTGCAGGCAGCACTAAGTATTTCAACCACGTGGTTTCAGCACTAGACTAACACACAAAAAAACCCCCTCCCCAGATCTTATTTCCAAGATGGAGTATTTTAGCCACGCGGTTTCAGCAGCAGAGGGAGGGAAAAAAACCCAAAACCCTCCCCAAATCTCATTTCCAGACAGGAATTTTAAGGAACACAGAGACTCGATGCAAAACACTGACTACAGGCCTGCTTGACCTTCACTTTAATTTGCACCACTTAGGGTAACACAGGACTTTTCCTCCCTCCTCTGCTATTTTATAAATTAACTTAAGACCTTTATTTCCCCTCGTCACCCCCAAGTACCATGAGATCTCCACTTGCATGGCATCTTTTTCGCGCCCTCCTATACAACATCACCTCCTGAAGGAGGTGCTATGCACGACTGCGACTTACGTACCTACACCGGCTCACCCGGACCCGTTTCTGTGCCTTACGCAGCACAACACCCACCCTTCCACCCTCTCCAAGGATGACCCCGCTCCGCCGGGCTCCCCCCCACCCCGTCCGCCTGTCCGCCCGTTCCTCCGCCCGCCCTGCCGGGCCCGCCCCCGCGGGCGGAGCGGCCGCGCAGCGCCCCCTGCCGGCGCCCGCCGGACCCACCGACCTTCTAGAAACTGCCAGAGCCTTCCCCGCCCGCGCCCGCCCCCCAGCCCCGGGCTGCGCTGCCGAGCAGCCCCCCGAGCCCGCTCCTGCCCCCTGGCCTCACCCCCTTCCTCATCCTCCCCGCTCCTCTTCCCCCTCCTGCAACCCGCTCCTTCCCCTCTGCGCCCCCCTCCTCCCCGTGCCCCCGGCACTCCACTCCTTTCCTCCCACCCACGTTCCTTCTCCCCCTGCACGCCTCTCCCTCCCCCCACACACTCCCCCCGTCCTGCTCGCCCCTTCCCCCCGTTCCTGCCCTCCCTCCCTCTCCCGGCCCGCAGCTCCTCCATCTTGCGCTCCCGTGGCCGGGCGCCCATTCATTGAGCGGGACCCCCCCGCTCCGCCCGCGGTGCCCCCGCCATGGGAGGGGGCGCTGCGGCCGCACCCGGGCCAACAGCAGCGCCCCCCGACCGCCACCCCGGACCCTGCCCGGCACCCCCGCCCCACCACCCGCCTGCCTCACTCCCCCCCCCACCGCCTTCCTTCGCAAGCAGAAGAAACATGAATTTATTAAGCTCCACTCGGAACCACCACTGGCCTCTTTTTCGGCCGTACCCAGACCCCGAGCCCAGCACCGTGCGAGCCCCCCGCCCTTCCCGGCTCTGGCGGGGCACGGAGGGCGGCCCGTCCCTGGCCACGCGGCCGCTGCCGCAGCGCCCCAGCCGGGCACCCCCATCCCCCGCTCGGCCCGGCCCGCGGGGCTCGCTCCCAAAGCGCTCCCTTTTGCCGCTGCCCCCGCGCCCCGGCCGCTCACCTTGGCGGGGGAAGGAAGGGGTGCTGCTGTCCCGGCTGACGCTGCCACACGGCCCGTCCGCTGCGCTGTGCGCTCGCTAGTGCGCGCTGCCCGCCGCGCTCGCCCCTTTTATACGGCGGAGCCCGCCTCCTTCCAGAACCATCGGGAACCTTCCCCGCCGCGCGGGGGGGGCGCGGGGCCTGCCGGGGGCGCGGGGGGGTGGGCGGAGCCTCACGGCACGCGCAGCCAATCCGGGCCGTCCGCGATGGGCGCCTCAATGGGCGCGAGCGCGCACGAGCCGCCCCCCCATACCCTGCGCGCGCCGATTGGCTGGGCCGGGAGGGGCAGGGCCCGCGCTGCGGCGCGAGCTGGGGTGACGTCACCGGCTGCCGCGCGCCGCTCCGAACGTCCTAGAAGGGGGCGGGGCCAGGGCCTGGTGCGCTCCCCCCATCCCCATCCTCATCCTTCGTAATCATCCCCATCCTCATCCCCATCGCCACCCCCATCGCCACCCTAACCCTCATCATCCCCATCCCCTATCCCATCCCCCTCCCTCTCCCCCCCCTCCCCATCCCTATCCTGCCCCATCCTCATCCTTCCCCTCGCTCCTGCTCCATCCTCATTCTGCCCCCCCCTCCTCCTGCCCCCCTTCCACATCCTCCCCTCCTTCCCCATCCTCGTTCTTCCCCCTCCCCATCCTCCCCTCCTGGCCCCCCTCCTATCCCCCTTCCTCCTGCCCCGCTCCCTCTGCCCCCCCAACCTTTCCCAATCCTCCTCCTGCCCCCTCCCGATCCTCCTCCATCCTCCCCCCGCCCCCGCGGACCGGCGGGGAAGGGCCTGGAAAACTCCGGGTTCCGCTCCTCCCGCCGGGTGATGGGTTTGGGATCGCTGTGCAGGGTGGCAGCCGCCCCCCTCTGTCCCCCCTTTGAACCTCCCCGGCCCCGCCGCGTACCCCGTGTGCGGGTGTACAAGTGTGTTGGGAGTGCGGGTGTGCAGGACTGTGGATGTGCGGGAGTGCGGGTGTGCGGGAGCGTGCGGGCGTGAAGGTGTGCGGGAGCGCAGGACTGTGGCTGTACGGCTGTGCAGGTGTGCGGGAGCACAGGTGTGTGGCTGTGCGGGTGTTCGGCTGTGCAGGTGTGCAGGTGTTGGGCTGTGCGGGTGTGCGGCGGCACCAGTGCGTGGCTGTGCAGGTGTGCGGGTGTTGGGCTGTGCGGGAGCACAGGTGTGTGGCTGTGCAGGTGTGCGGGAGCGCAGGTGTGTGGCTGTGCAGGTGTGCGGGAGCGCAGGTGTGTGGCTGTGCAGGTGTGCGGGAGCGCAGGTGTGCGGGAGCACGGTGCCGCCGTGCCCCGGGCGGGCCGGGGGGCTGCGGGAGGGCGGCCCCGCTCCCCTGTCCGCCTGGCCGGGCAGGATCTGCCGGGCGTATCCCGGTGAATCACGGCTCAGGGATGTTGTGGCAACGCGTTTCGCCAGCTCAGGGCAAACCAACGCCGGTTCCCACGCCGCAGGTATCAGCCTGCGAGCCGAACAAAACCGTGCCTCTCGCTCTGTGCGCTTGTGCGGGGTGGAAAGGGCCGAGGGCTCGAATCCAAGCGGCTCAGCAGACCGACATAGCTATGCACTTACTTAAGGATTTAAGCGCTAATAGTAGACACAAGGCAGGTGCCTGTGCTGTGGGTTTGTAGCAGCCCAAAGCCTGAAAGCCACCGGGATCCTCAGCCTGAGTGTGGCCTTTGCCAGCTCATCTGGGAAATCTCGGTTGGTGTTCAAAGGACACCACAAGAGACATCTTTATACATACATTTACACATCCTGCATAAAGGCTTTGATATATACACGTCTCATTATACCCAGCAACTCTGTGATTGCAGCACTTAGCAGGGTGGGTATTTTTATATCCTGAATGACCTGATTGGGAGCAGGGAGTTAAATGCAAGTCTTCCATGTCTCTGGAGAATGATCTGCATCCCATGTGTTCCAGACCAGGCTTCTCAAACTTTCTTCTTGGAGCTGATCCACTTTTGAGGATATAAATACCAAGTGAAGCTACATGTTAAAACTGTACAGTGATGTAACCATGAATCTAGACAATCTGCTCGAAAGAATAGCTATTTATTGGAGGAATAAAATGGATGTTGTTTCTGTAGCAAGAATTCATCCCAGGTGCAACATCTTGGCCTTTTCTGTTGGCTCTTGGATGTACTCCAGACTTCTTTTTAGTTCAACATCTGTCTGACTTGGGAATTGAATTTTAATATGCCTAACCTGTGCTTCTCCTAGTTAAGCATCCTGAAATACACTGGCTGGTGTGATTTAGGTGTTACAATACTTAGATCCATTAATCCATTAATTTAATCAAAGATCCTCGTGCTGAATTTAATATTCTCTGTATCTGTCATCCTGCAGTTTGGCCCAGACAAGCAAATCTGATTGAGTTGGGGCCTACAGGCTTGATTTTGTTGCAGCATTATGTTTGCAGGAGTTTTCAGTACTTGTTGCAATCTGAAAAGAACATACATTAAGTACCAGTATAAAGTGTCACATGTCACTTGACATGTAGGACATGTCAAGGAATTGAAATTACATCTTGTTTTGTTTCAGTTTCTTCAGTATCTGCATCAGTATCTGCCTTGGTGCAATGACTTACAAGACTGCCCTTTTAAACCTCGGTGCTCCAGCTCTGATCCAAGCAGTTGGCCAAAATACAGGATCCTGCAGGTTATTTTAATTAGAAGAAAACATTAATTGTGGTGTCAACAAGAACATACAAGGGTGTATAGATGAGCTGCTGCTCAGCCCACAGGAGGAATCACCCTGCAAGGGTGAGGTTGTTTGCTCACGGTTCTAAGCCACTGAAAAACCTGGATTTCAGCCAACACTCAGCCTGGAAAGTTCTGCACCTATGTCTGGGTCACCTTTTTGGTACTTGCTCTGCCTTCTTGTTGTCTGTATCTTCTTGAAGTTTGATTTTGAGGTGCTTCTCAATGTATTTCTTTTCCTTTTCTCTCAAACACGTACACTTGTACAAAATAATGTGCACCAAAATGCTTTCTTGAGCATGACATGTTCCTTTCTGCATAGTGGTGGTGATTTCAGTGACCTGACAGCTGCTTTGGTTGTCTGCTTCCCTAAAGCAGCTTAGTGGCTTTTTACCACTCTCCCAATAAAGTGTGGCAGCTACACCTAAGCACACTGGTGTAACTTTCATGTTTTTCGTAGATTAAAAATAGTCCTGGTATAGTATAAATTCTATAGGATGTGCCTTTTAGGCTGAAACCCTCTTGCATTCAGGTTGCATTGACTGAAATGCTTTCTAACATTTATTTGCATTAAAATAACTTTTAGAGAATGCTAAACTATTACAATATATGGAAATCTATCCATGCATTCTTTCCAGTATTATCCTACCTAATTTACTTTTGTGCTTTCCTCTTGAGGTGTCCAGAATTTTAAGGGTGCCACTGTTATAAAAATATTCAAGATGTTTAAGAAAATATTTTCCTTTCTAATCTCTTGATTAATGTGGGTCCAATGATTCAGACTTAGGGATATATGTAATTTCAAGCATGTAAAGAACCCATGGAAGGTTTTGCATGTGTCTGCAGAATCATGTGCCTTTATACTATCTAATCTGGCAGTCACATCATTCTGTTTTCTCTTTTGTGGTTGTGTTATTCAGCTTTCCAAAGCAGACTGATTTCTTTTGTCAAAGTTGTTTGACAAGTGCACTGGCAGAATGTAATCTCATACCAAACCAGCTAAGTTTTCCCAGCTCTGCTTAATCCAAGTTCCTCTGGGCCTGTGTAAAACAAATATTTTCTTCATGACTTGTGAATACCCTATGCTCTTTTTGTTCTGTTATGCAGTGAGGGCTAGGGAAGATAGAGACTTTGTTCCTATGGTTACCCTATTTTAACTGATCCCAGTTTTGTATTGCTTCACTTTTAGGGGAAAAAAAAAAAAGTGGTTACAAACTTGATTTGTGTTAATATTTGGGGGAAATCTGAGCAAGAAACACTGATTTTTGTGCTGGTTTTCATTGGGGTAGAGTTAATTTTCTTCACAGTAGCTAGTAGGGAGTTGTATTTTGCATTTGTGCTGAGCAAAGGGTTGATAATACAGAGATGTTTTTGTTATTGCTGGGCAGTGTTTGCACATTGTCAAGGCCTTTTCTGCTCCTCACAAGGCCTCACCAGCCAGGAGGCTGGGCAGGCACGAGGAGCTGTGAGGGGACACAGCTGGGACAAAAAGGACATTCCATACCATGTAGCCTCCACCTTGCATTTGCTGGTTTCCTAGGGATTGGTCCCATACTTGTTCTCCATGTACATTCGTATCCTAATAGAATCTTTAATTACACAATGTCATAGAACTCCTTGCTATGTGAAAGTTATAAAACTTTAAAAGAACAAAGTGAAAGTTGGCTGGAAAGAAGTTCCTTAATGTTCAAAGTATTGAAATAACACTCAGGAAAACTGTGTTTTATTCTTGATTCTATCAAAGGTTTCTTCTGTGTTGCTAAATAAGACCCTTTTTATAGGCCACAAAGAAATTAAAAAACATTTGCATAGGGCATTCTAATTCTGCATTTAACTAACTTTTGAGTGTTTGGTGTTGTAGCCTTAATGCTTTTATAACATTGCTTTAAAATTAGTTTTGAGTTCTGACACATTTTTGCTGTTATCTCTGTACTTTGGGGTTTACTTAAGGAAAACAAAACAGCAGTGACTGAAATTGCCTAAACAGTGGATTTCAGAAGACTGACATAAGTAGAGAGATGTGGTAATATATGTCTAGTTTGCTTTAACACATGGAATTATGCATGTAAAATCTGTGTTATCATAATGAAATGTAAAGCTGGCGAGGGATCTCTGGCTGAGCAAAGCTTCATGCTTGCTTAGAACTGTTTCCCAGACTGTCTTCCTTCATACTTTCTCATGTCTTGCTGGAAGTTAAAGTGATCATAAGATCTGTAGGTCACAAAAGAAGGTTATTTCTATATCTAGAAAGAGGATCGAAAGTCACTTAGAAGAAATATTTTTGCTGTGAAAGAGCTGCTTAAGAGGCAGAGAGCAAAATCGATCTCTTACAATGTAGTTATACTGTAGAACTGCAGGTGGCAGCAATAATTGCATGGGCCCAGGGCAGTGAGTACACATTCTTTTTTTCTAAAAGTTTATGATTCTTAAGAGTGTGTCAGGGACTGTAAAAATTGTCAGAGTCGTTGCTCAGAAGGAATTTTAAAAAGACTTAAACTGCTGAGCAAGAATATATTTGTTGTAGCAAAGGTCAACAATTCCACTACTAACAAATGTCAATTATAATTTATATTATATATCTCAACTGCATAGGAAAGCTGAGAGAATGAGCATGGAAAGGCCTGGATTCATGGAACATTAACAAGGCCCCAGAGTAATTGTGTAATCTTATCATAAATTATGGTGTTTGTTACAAAATTAATAGGTTAGATTAAATTTATACCACTACAATTTGATATTTTAAATTGGTCTTCATCTTAATGTTCCCTTGTGACTGGAACAAGGGATATTGTTTAGGCCTTATATCATGTTTTACACTTTCCCAGAATAAATGCATAATTACACACTTCTTAGCTGAAATTATATCTACAAAGCAAGCATTATACCTATGCAAACTTAGCAACACAAGACACTTGGTCCTCCACCACGTTAAAAGTGTTTCTTTCAGTATCTGGTTTCTGCTCTTAAGAGCCTTGCAGGATGACTGCAGTACCTGTTTGTTGAAATGTGTGTGGTCTCTGTCTTGCATGGCAACAAAAATCCAGGACACACAGTTTCTTGGGTTGGGGAGTAGAATGACATGCCCATCAGAACCCCCTCAAATCAGAAATCTTCCTTAAATCAGGAAAAGTTACATAAAAATGTTAGTTTTGGAGGGAGGACAAGAGGTATGGTGGCAGCTGTAACTTCTATTATCTGGCGTTAAGAGTTTTGTTCTATTCATAGGCATAAGTTTCAGTAGATCCTAGTTCAGAAGGACAAAAGGCTTGCAGAAAAAGCACTTCCAGAGAGCAGAAGGTTTGACTAAAAAGTCCCCAGACAAAAGACTTCCCATGAAGATGTTAAAAAATGATAGTGATAGTGAAGTTACATCATCAGAAAAATAACTTACTAGAGCCTCTGCATCAGCAAGCATGGAAATACACCTGGTACTTTTATCCCTGTATATATTCAAGTTTTCTAGGAGTTGGGTTCAGTATGACAGTAAGGGCTGGGGGATTAGAACATGTGACAGCTAAATGCTGTTGCATATTTACTAGCAGGTGTGGGTGTGTTTGGAGCACTTACACACCCTATTTTGTGTGCACGTAGATTTGGTGACAAAACTACCTTCTGAATAGTAGAACTGGAGACTCTAAAATCTTAAATCTAAATTAATCAAAACTAGGAAGCTATGTAGCATTGGTAATTATGTAATGAAGAACGTATTCTGTACTTCACTAACATTCTTGATGCAATAGTATTTTCAAATTACTGAACACATGCCATTTCAGAGTGGAGTTAGATAATTAGGAGATGACAGAAAAGCTGACAGTAGGAAATGAATTTTTGACTTTTGATAGTAAGTTCTAGTTCTGGATTTTAAGCAGGTAAGCGGAAAGATTACATATTTTTGGATAAAGATTTTATATAAAGATTATATTATTGAATATAGATAAGTTATCTTTGGGATCAAATTGCTCCAGTGACTTCTGCAAAAGCGAGGAGAAAAATCGTTGGAAAGGCCTTTATACTTCAGGAACACTTCCAACATATCTACTTCTTAATAAGCACAGCTCCTAAAAACAAAGAGAAAAAACCCCTTCTTTGAAAGGTTTACCTTAGATATCGGAGGCTTTAGGGAAGGAGTGAGAGCAATCTTATGTGGAGATCACTAATGGTGTCAGATTTAGTTGTGAATGGAATTTTAGTTGTGTAAAACGTTGAGAAAGGTTTACTAAGCAATGATAACTGGAACCAGGGTGAACTAGGTTAAAAAAAACCCCAATGACAGATTTTTATTTAGTATACTGAGCATGCAATAACCTCAACCATTCCACCTCTAAGAGAGCACAGAAATGTGAAGAACTGAAGAATCTTGCAGTACAACTGCTTTAATTGGTGCTAATCTGATAAACGTGATTTGAGAAAGAATTGCAGGGAGGACTTTTAGTTAATTATTAAGTTTGAATTATAGCTCAAAAGTAGCTCTGGTACCACACAGCCAAGTTACCTTGGATCTGACCAGTATGAAAGGTGCTGTGTGAAAAATATCTGTGAGAAGCCTTGGCTGCGGGTGTCCCATCTTATCTTAGGAGCTGCCTGGCAGCCTTGGCCCTTGGCTTTGATCCTCCCTGAGCTAGGCTGTGGCTGTGCCAGGGTTCAGCCTGGTACTTTGCTGATCCCAGCCTTGCCTTGCAGACCTGAATTCTTGCCTCATCCTTGGACCTACCTCATTATTACAGATTTGTGTGGTAATCAGTGAGGGTGAAATACCACTGGGCTGTACTATGAGTCTGCTACATTCCTAGAAGTTCATATTTCATCATGACCATCCATAAACAAAGGTATTAAAAGTCATAGAAATTTAAAAAGTTTGCAAGATCAGGTTCCACATTTCTCAGGAAGGGAGACTGTGAGCATTTGAAATAGATGTCCCCGAAGCTGTTTCTTCCTAGTATTTCAAACACAGGATACGGTCCTTACATGGGCACTCTATACTTGTAAGAAAAAGGCAAGAAATTCATTTTAATCTGTCCATATGTTCTGGGCAGACTCCTTAGTACACAGTTGATAGATACATTTCAGGCAGTACTTTCATTGTATTAGTGAGATATTGTTAAGGAAGAAGACAAGGGACTAAAATTATGGGGTGCTTTCAGATAATCACAGATGAAAGCCTCACAGCTATCCATGAAGAGCACTCTGCTTAGGCACAGTTTAATGTTATTTTCTTGCTGTGTCAGACAGATCAAAAGGTTTATTTCTTGTGAGAAAACAGGAGAACTCTGAGTCCCAGCTTCCTCTCCACAAAAGAATGCTAAAAAAAGAATAGTGGCAGTAAGATATTCTGATTAAAGCTAACTGTGAGTAGGTACTTTGAGAAATTTTGTCAAGAGCTGTGTAAGTACTTGATTAATCATATACAAATTTATCTGTGGGCTACAGGAACCAGGCATAGTGAATTAGAGGGAAAGTCAGTTTTCATCTCTTTCAAGGAGATGCTTCCTGCCATACTGAGGCAAATCTTCTGATGTAACTTGGCTCTTTATACTGAAATGCTGCTTTGCAGTCAGCTGAGCCGAGGGTATTCTTAGCCAGTTAATATGCAGGTCAGTATAATGCAGCTGCTCCACACTGTGAAAGTAGGACACACGACAGTTACTAGAAGTCACCAGGTTATTTCTTCACCAGAGGGATGCTGGTTAATCCTTGCCAGGAGATACCTTTGCCTTTCTTCCCTCATCATTGACAAAATAAAAGAAGGAAGAAACCCTCTCCAGAATGGTTCTTTCAGCTCTGTGGGAGTTGCAATGACTCTCGTGATTGACAAACTTTAAACTGTTTCAGGTGCTGACAGCCCAGGATTTCTTTGTCTCTGCTTTATTTGGGTTGGAAATGTCTGGAAGAGTGAAAGTACTTTTATTTTGTCAAATTCAAATTACTTTTTAGATGTGTAGTGTTTAAAATAAAAGCAGCAAGTTTACTCTAACCAGTAAAGTTATTTATTATAAAATAAAACTATGAAAAAAATATGAGAGAATGCGTTTTCTATGTCTTGTTTTTGCCGTCCTTAACAGTAAATCTACAAAGCCAAATTGAAGGAAGGGGCATTGAAGGATTGGAATAGTAAAAGGAGGGATTTTTCAGATTTCTTCTACAGGGCATAGCTGTTTTTTCTAACAACTTACCTAAAATTGCAATTGCTCAGACCATTTTATCAGAATGGAATATCTCTCTTTCCTGTGGTTCTGTAGAACTGTTCAAGTTTGTTTCATCTGACAGAAACACAGTTTTGAATTTATACCAAAAATAACCATGGTGACTTGGCTTTCTTCTTCTTGTTGTCCAAGACAGAAAATTACAGTGGGACATTCTTTTCTCTAGAAACCTCTGTGGTCACATTGCCATTACATTATTTAATTAGTATGTTATTTTCATCTTGATGAACTTCCCTGTATGCCACTGCCTCTGTAAGAATAAACAAAATTACAGGTTGTATGAGAAGTATTCCCAACTCCGCTTTGCAGTTTCATAGAATTAATTCTTGAAATAATACTGATGCAACCAGACCTCTTTTGTAAGCATATCTAAATATGTCAGGAGATTTCTTTGGCCCCAAATGTAAAACTTTAGGATATATCAGTATAAAATGCATAGTCAGAGTTTATTGCTTCACCTGCATAATTAGGATCTTCAGCTACAGACATGTATTTTCATTGTCAAGTAGTCCAGATTTTAACAAAAGCATGGACTGTGTCTTACCATATTCACTAAAGATAAATGTTATCTTTATAAGACTTCCTCTGGGGTGCTGAATGAGAAGCTCAGCATGTCGATTCAACTGATATGTGGTTTAACTCTGTCCTACGCAGGCAGGAGTCAGTCTTAAAGAGCTCATTAGGAAAGCAAACCAAGAAATTACCACACAACTGATGTAGAGTTCTTCTTGTAAGTGTTAATGCTGGCAGTACAAAGACAGCTTAGTTAATGTTGTACTAGTAGCATCTGGGAATGATGCGAGGATATTAGGTATGCAACTAGTGTTTCAAAGCATGTACTATTAGCATCTCAAACAAGGCACTTACAAAGAGTGTAATTGGATAGCTGATGAATTGAGAATGCTTCTTCACATCTTCTTTGATTTGCCTTTCTTCCAAATAACCTCTTTGGTCTTCCTTCAGGTTTAGGATAATTGTTCTACAGTCATGGGGCTCCCCATGAATGAAATACGTTGAGTATTAGTGACAGCACAAATGGCTGAATAGCAACTTTTTCTGAGATTAAGAGTTAATATAATTGTAATAAGAAATTCTTATCATCTCTGACTACCTGATAATGCTGAACTGGTGCTTTATACCTATTCTGTGCTCCAACAAATGCAACAACTACAGCAATGATACCATTTCAGTGTGTATTCTCTCCAGCTTTCAAAACCCTCATGAAGCACAGCAGTGCAACATATGAACTGCAAGAGGGGGTTTATAATGCAGAAATTCATTAAGTTTGACCTTTTCCTTTAAATGTTACACATACTAAACATGAACTGCAGCAGGAGGGCTGTATTGTGTGGTACACATTCACTCTCTGCTATACAAAGTTCAGTCAATGGTTATTACCCAGCCAGGCAAATCTGCTGCTGAAGGTAAGAGATGCATCAGTGTGCACCTGTGCTCCCACCCTGTTCTGCAGTATGTTCACTTGACTGCAGGCAGCCCTGAGACAGAGAACAGCAAGTTCTGGTCAGGAATATTTATTGCTATCAGTGACAGCAAAAAACCCTTGGAATGAACGTGACAGTCATCCCACCTGTCTGTTTTGTGACCATGGTCACATTTGCAAACAGGGAGCCAGAGGAGAAGCTGACCCCAAACTGGCCAGTCCCAGAGACACCAGCATGAGCAATGTTTCTGCAGAAGCTCTGCTGCTGGACCTCACAGTAATATGGGACCAGCTTTGGTCACCCTGTGCCTGAATCCATGATGGTCAGAGTGCAGTTGTACTTAGAGGGCAGTCATTCCCAGAATCCAGCTTGTTTTGATCAGTCACAGTCTTAAGTCTGATTCTGTCCAGAGATCACAACAGAAGGCTTGAGCATTCTCAGCCTTAAGAATCTAGGCAGTGTTTTACCAGCCGAGTCACATTATTAACTCTATTACTTGCAACCAATGATTTGCTAATTGCCTCCCTCAGAAAGTTTTTCTTGCTGGAATAGAAAGTGTTGATGAGCAACTATTTCAGCCTGGAAGGCAAGAGTCTTCTCCTCTTCACCCATGAGCTGATCTTCGGTTTGCAGACTCAGCACTGCATGTATACTCACACATACACTTGACTGTGGTATATGCATTTTTAAACTGTAAGAAAAAATAAAAATAATTTGTCTTGAGAGCATAGGGAAATAAAATTGTTATTTCAGATGTATCATTAATACTCCAGTATATAGTTTAGATTTTCACTTCTCTCTGATTTCTTGCTTAAGATGATGACAGCATAGGATCAGTAGTTTAGTCAAGAGGAAGTCAGCAGGATTTCTAATGTAGTCATGTTAGATTGCATTATAAAGCAAGAAATGTCATCACAAGGTTTGATTTATTATCACTAATTACTTTCTCACATAAATTCTGAGGTATCCCAGAGATAAAATGTTGCATTTATGACAAAAGAGCAAAGATTTTGACTCTCCTTTAACTGAAACTCTACTTGTACAGGAATACTCTGAAGTAACTCTATAAAAATAAGCTTGCAATTTCTCAGGGGGAATGAGAGATATTGGCCTAGTTGGTATAAAGATGAGACTAATATAAATTTGTTTATAATCCCTTCATGTCAGAATAATAGTGGAAGGAAACACATATTATTGAAGCAACATGTTACAGTGTAAAGTCCCTCCTGCTGATCATTTAAGAGAAACCAAGTCTGAAACCACCTAAAGATGCAGATTTCCTATTTAAGATAAGTTCCTATTTCATGTTCCTTTTTAAGTTGTGCTTAAACAGCCCCCTTTATTCACCTCTTTTGAATAAAGACCACAAGACCCTTGTATCTGACTACTAGCTGGTTTTATTTTGCCCACAATTCTATCCTGTCACAGCTGTGGGAAGAAAGACAAGAAACAGAATAAATTGCAATTTAAACTAACTAGAAAGATTATGATGAAATTATGTTTGAATTTTCCACAGGGAAGTAATGGAAAGAAACAAACTGCAGCTACATCTCAGCTTACATTAGAAGAGCAATTAATTTCATCAGCTAAGTCTGGAAGTAAAAGAACCACTGCCATCACTCATCTTTCTGCAGAATTTATGTTGGTAACCTTCAAACCACACTTTTTAAAAAATAAAATTGGCCCATCACTTGGTTTAGACATGCAGCAGGAGAAGGAGAGCAGAGAGATACTGAAGAAGACTCCGTAGGCATGGAGCAAATCAAGACAGGCACTGAGAGTGTCTTATTCCGACATACCATATATCAAAGGCTGACTGGGTTCGCTATCCCATGTATTAGAGGCAAGCAGCCACCTCATATCTTGTTTAGAAACCATGTCCTGATCCTGCACTTCAAAAGAGTTTTTTAATAATTTATTCCTACAGAAGCTAAATAAAACACTCCTACTCAAAATAGCATTGAGGTATATTGACATTACACAAACATATATTATAATGTTAAGGGTAAACTTACAGAATCGCAGAGCATTTGAGGTTGGAAAGAACCTCTGGAGGTCATCTCATCCCTCTCTGCTGAAGCAGGGCCACCTGGAGCAGGT
Organism: Dendrocincla tyrannina; assembly: GCA_035047865.1. Lineage (NCBI taxonomy): Eukaryota > Metazoa > Chordata > Aves > Passeriformes > Dendrocolaptidae > Dendrocincla > Dendrocincla tyrannina. The sequence goes on from JAWWMP010000165.1 coordinate 52,934,222, forward strand.
TGACATTACTATGTCCACTAAGAGCTGCTCTGGAATGAACTAATTGATGGGTCTGTAATTGCATCCCTTTGCAATTAACAAAAGTGGATTAACCACAGCCCTTCTCAGAAAGGATCTTAAAGGTAAACTTCCTATAGGAGTAGCTGATTCCACCACCCTGGCACTTCCTCAGCTCAAAAAGCACAAGGAGCAGAAATGGAAGATATCTCTAATTGTGAACAGTGGGTGACCAAAGTGCACTGATGGGCTGTTCATGTTTCTGAATGCAAATGGAGATAGTGGCACCCTGTCCTGTAAGATGAACCCATGAAAACCAAAGAGATGCTTAGAAAGTATGTTAATAATATGCTAATGAGGATTCCTCCTTAGTGCTTGTGCTACTGGTGCAGTGGGCAAAGGGAGGAATAAGGGGCTCTGTGAGTGCCCTACCACCATCTAAGAGCTGGGACATGGGAGTGCAACATCAAATCTGTCCAGTTTGCAATGCTGTTAGAATTCACCAGATGGGGCTAATACAGCAAATATAAATATTCTCTATAGAAGTCACGCTGAAAAAAATACAGAGATGGGTAAAGAGAGCAATATATATTTGTGTATATGGCATAGAAGTTTTAAGCTTATAAAAGTTGCATGGGTTTTTTAAGTTAACCCCTTAGAATGAGTCCATTATTTATAACAGACACTTTGTTACATTAATTTTCCATGAACTGTATGTTGAACTATTCAACCTTTCACTGCCACCCCACAAACCAAATCACTGAATCGGGAAGTCAGGATTTCAAAATTGAAAGTAATTGCCTGTGAAAGATGTCAGACTGGTGCTCTCTGTATTCTACCCTGTCTTTAGAAGCAATTCTATCATTTTTACTATTGAAAGAGATGAAAAGACATGAAGATTTAGTATGCATCTACCCTATATTTGATTTTAGCATGTTATACCTACTTACGAAAATAAAAATGACAGCAAACAAACAGACTTCAGATGGCATTTAACTCAACCAACAGAGCAGCTATTGGAAAATGACATAAATCATGTTATACCTAGCACTTGGCCATATAAAGATGGAGGCAAAAGACAAGGAATGTCACAGGAATGTGCATAATTGATTACATGATTACTGATAAGTGCATGTTACATAAGAACATAATGATGTGTGAGCTGGATAAGGATGATGGTTTCAGATAAACCAGAAAAGCAGGGACCCAGGAGCCTACTCTACACAGGTAATCATTTAAGCCACATGTTTCTTTAGCAATCCCATGACTTGCTTTTTGTTATGCAGCAAGAGAAAGGGAGTAGAGAGAAACTGAGCAAGTCTCATTAGGCATGGAGAAAGTCAGAGCTCCATTTAGACAGCCACTTAGGCTGCTGAAAGCCTGAATGCTGATAAGTTTTTAAGATGACTTAAATTTTTTTGTGTGATGAAATTATAAAGCCCATATGATAATGACGAAAGAATACATGTGTCATAGCAATAAATAGCCATTCTCCTCTGCCAACCTCTCTTTGCCTTGTAGATGACAAAACCCTCATCTTAAAAAAATTAGACCACTTTGATGGAAAAAAATTGTATTGGGAAGTTTTGTCTAAACAGTTACACAGAATCTTCCAGTTCCTTGCTATGAGTAAGTGCTGGACACCAGATGATTGGCAAAGACCTGTGTATTTAACTTATGCCCTTCTTGACTTGCAAATGAAAATTAATGACCATATGACCATAATGAAGCCAGTGCATAGTGATGACCAGAATGGAGCCAGCACATAATTCAGGGAAATAAGCTCTCATTTCTTTAAATGGGCCATGATTTGACCAGCCCTGAATGAACAGCCTGTGCTGTAGCCAAAGCTCCTGTGCTTCAGTGAGCTTATAGGAAAACTCATAAAAGGTCTCATTAGATGACCATTTATCTAAAACTTCAATGCTTCATCTAAAACAATTTGGAGACAGTCATTCCAGCCATGGAAATGAAATCATGCTTATGACACTGATGGAAAATCTCCTCCTATGACTGGATAGAAAGCAGACAGCCATTCTTGTTCTGAAGCTCTCTGCAAGCTTTGAGATAGTATTATCTGATGTGAGAAAGGTGATAAGGGAATGTAGAATGGGCTAAAACATTTTTCAGTTCCTCTTTGAGGATTATACCAAAGCACCAGAGAAAGATCTCACCATCAGCTAGGGGGAGACTGAAGAACCTGGAATAAATTTAAGATACCCACGCACATTCCTGTCTTAAGTCGAAAATGTTCACAGGCTTCAGATGTTCAGAGGTCACCTTTTAGGACTTGGTCAGTAATATTTTTTTTCCCTAGGCTGGTCTCTCCTTGGCTGTTAAAATCTGTTCTTTCCAAGGACACCTTTCTTAGCTTTCCTTGTTCCTTGTTCTGCTTATGGACTCTTAAATCACACACTGGCAGCCACTTCTCTTGCATGGATGGCTGTTAACTAACTTTTGCCCACACCAAATACAGGTTGCTTGGCTGACCTGCAGCACCCATCAATAACCATGTATTACCCTCACTTGGTAACCACAAGCTTCCCAATAAAAAACAGCTGAGTGAAATAGCTGGTTCTGATGGAAGAAAAAATGATTCTGAAACACTTATTTACCAAATCTTCTGTTTCTTAAGTTCCAAACATGCAAGAATCTATTGCAGACTGCAGTTTAGGAGTGTTCTTGGCCTTCTCAGTGGCACTACATTCTCACACTTGCAACACTGTCTAGAAATTCCAGTTTTGTAAGAAACTGAGTTATTGCTGCTGGCCAACTATCAGACCTTATTTATTCACAGGTTTTTCATTCCACAGCTGATTACAGCAGTACTCTATGTATGGATAATATGTCTTCCATATTTCGGTAGTTTTGAGAAGTACATAATGCTGTAGCACATCTTAGAAACACAAGCTATTTGTAGGCATATCAAACCAATCTGTCTGGCATTCCATAGAATTTAAATTAAATTCATTATCTTAGTCTTATCTTCAGAGAACATAATTCCCAGGACAACTACAGCTGCAAGATAATAACTGTTGTTGACAAGAACAGCACTCTTGGCTATGGAGGGAAGGGAGTCTTTTTGGGACACAGCTTACAGAGAGTTGATTGCAAACAGCAAAATGAAGTTTTCCAAAGACACAACAGTTCACTGTCATCCAACCCCAGCTACAAAGCAGATTTATTTTACCTTGCCTTCTTCAATCCAAATGTCTGTTTTAAAAAATATCCATTTGTTTTTCAGTAATTAAACCCCCAACTATGAAAACAAAATGTTTCACATGCTCTTGCTCTTGAGGAGGGAGGAGAGTACAAACAACATGCAATGTATTTTAGCAGTGCACAAACTTCTTTAATAACACCCTTTCACTTCATAATACATAATGCATTATCTCATGTATTTAATGTCAAATGTATGCAGTGGTTAAGAGGAGATTCTTAATGAAAATAAGGGGCTATGAAACCATGCCATAAGCAATATTTTCTCATTATGAAAGCAAGTTAGATGTACTTTAAAGACCATGTAAATACTTGTAAACTTATTTCCAACACCACCATTCTTTCTCATCTCCCCATAACAAATGCCATCGTCCTCACCAGTACCAATCTTTTGCCTAGTTCAGACGTGTCACAGATTTGCAGCCTCTGTCTGTTGGTAATTCACACACATTCAAAAGTTGTTAAAACTTGACAAATTGCAGAGCTTTCAACTCTTAAGCCAGCTACACACTAGATGACTAAATTGCTTTGGGCATCAGAAGTCCCAGAAAGGCTTGACAGACCTACTATAGTTGACAGAGAGTGCAGAGATGGCTTCCTGATTCCTGCATCACAATCTGCAGGCAGTGCACACTGGAATAGATACTGTTTGCACGTTAGAATACAAGTGCAACCACCATCCTCTTTTTTTTCTTGTCTCAGAAAAGCTGCTAAAAGCATCACGAATTATCAGTTGTTGCACTTTTTGGGAAGTAACAGATGGCATTCAAATTCAAGCACAGGAAAGTTTTGTTCATAACTGTACAGTAAATGCACTATTAATATTACATTCTGAACAGTTGCAGGACCAATTTATGCCTTGCATAAAGCAATCTCCACACTATTTTATTAACATTAGTGGATTCTGCTCATGTCTGGTTTCCAATTTGCCAAAACATTTGTGAGAAGTGAAGGCACGATGCAGCAGTGATTGTGTCTGACTTCAGTTTATTGCTTGTGTGGTGCATACAAAACAACTCATCTAGGGGTATCCTCATGGGATCATTTCAGAACTATCACCATTGGTTAGCTTGAAACAGAAGAACTTACAAGTGGTACAGGGAATTTTTTCATAAGACTTATCTCTGTAATCTCTTTTTCCCCCAGTGTTTGATGAGCATTGTTGATGGGGCTGTACAATAGTGTTCTTGTGACTTGCAGCTGTGTTTTTCAAATGAATATTTGTCTTGGATTCTCAGTGGAATCTCTCAGCAGCTTTTATTGATGTTTCTTGTAAATGTTAAACACTCCATCAATTTTCTGACTTTCTGCACCATCATGTACTGCTGATAACCAGGTACTTGTAAACTTTGTTTATTCTTTGGATCACACTCATTCCATCAGTGATGGATGGCCTGCTGTGATTTCAGTACGATTTGCATTCCACACTGTCCCTCTACCAAAGTTGCCTGCTTTCTTCTTCAAAGTGATCCATCCAGTGTTGTCAGTGTTTAATGAATAAGACATACTGAGTATGCCTGCTTGGAGCAACACATTTTTATTATGTTGTTGTTGTTGTTAAATCCTTGTCTGTTTTGAATGTAATTATTTAGAGATCCTTGCACTTCTTTCTCTTCCTTGGTGTCTGAAATATTCTGACCTTCTCCCTGGAAGTCCATTCATGAAATTTCTGTATGAAACAACCATTCTTGAGATTATTTTTAAAATCATTGCAGGTCTGCTCATCTACTTTATGTGCTTTGAAGAGGTCATCAATACCATCTGGCAGGGCTGGCTGACAAGATCTATTGGTCATTATTGATGGGCTTTATCTTAAGAATTTCAAGCAAGTCTTCAATACCTGGCCTTTTGGAAGTCTAATTATTTGTCCTTGTTCAGATATTCACTCAGATACATACTCTGTTCTGGAGATCTTTGGCTGTTTCATGTCTCTTATGACCTGCCTTTTACTAATATTTTGATGGTCAGCAGCAAGGCAGTATTTAGCTGCAAACAAAATCCCTTTGAACTAAATTGACTTGAAAGTAAATCCCTTTAACCCCCTGGAGTCTGAGTGGACTTCTGCAGTTGAGATGACCTAGTGGAAAGAAAGAGAAGTCCTGCTTCCCTCAGGCTCTGCAGTACATTCCTGCCCCTTCCCTTACATAGTCCCTGTTTTTCATGCAACCCAATTCGTTTCACGATTGCAGGGAGTTTACTTCTCTATCCATGATTGCAGGGAGTTTACTTCTCTATCTCTATCTCAGAAATGGCTCATGGTGAGCTCAGGTGAGCACTGCTGCTGGTGAAGCAGCAGATAGTCACAGTCCACAAATAAGAAAGCAGGGCAATGCCTTTGGGAGCAGCCACATGAGAGCAACACAGCTACAGCAGGAAACTGTACCTTGAAAGTATTTATTTTTTTATTGTTAATATAAGATGATCTTTGTTGCTTTTCTTCCCTTAGTTGCACATTCCCAGCTCCTTCCTTATTTTGGCTCTAGCAATTCTGTGATGAATTGGATCAGCCTAGTTGCTGATCAACACTTTGCTTCCCTGAGAACCCATAATTTCTTTGTGTGTGTTAGTTTTCAGGTGGATCTGACTCACCCTTTGGCTGCAGGACTACTAGAACTGATGCAAAGGAGGTGATAGAAATACCTACCTGAACACAGAAGACAGGTCAAAGCCCTATTTTACAGCTGGATCAGTCTGAGATCAGTTTGAGTCAATCACAAGGCTGAAGTCAGACAAAATTCCAGCTGAAATTGCTGTCAGCAGGAACAGCCCTGCCTCCCTGCCGAATGCACACAATCCTTTCCACCCCTGTGCCACCCCCATCTGACACTGGTCTGGCTCACCACCCAACACAGCTGGCTCAGGGTTGCAGGACCATCAGGACAAAGAGGTGAGCTACCTGACAACCAGTTTTTCAGGTCGGCACTCCAGGCCAGCTCCCAGCCTGGCTCTGGGAGCTGGTGCAGAGCTGGGGATGGAGGTGCCGTCCCCAGGAGGGGCAATCCCTGGGAGCCATGGCCCCACCAGGGGCACTGGAACAGCACACACAGGGGCACACAGGGACCCTCCCAGCTCCGACACGCAGCTCTGGCGGTGGCAGGGACCACTGCTGGGAACATCTGGAAACTGCCCATCAACGAGGAAGATGTTCACAGGACTATCTGCCCGGCCTCGGAGCTGTGAAGGGAGAGAAGGAGCTCTCCTTCCCAAGCCTCGAGAATTCACAGAAGAAGAGAGAATTCAAGACTTGTCTAGTAAACCACTAGCTTAGTTTAAAAGCCCTAGTTGTGTTAGGTTTGTAATTAGGTTGTAGTTATCTGTGAGAATTCCTTTGCTCTTCCTCCTGTCTGAACACTCTGATCCGTACCCCCCAGAGCCCCGCTCCTTGCCCTGCACAATGTTACCCTGTCACACCTACTGCCCTCTGGACTGGGGAGCATGCCTTTAATGGAAGGTTTGCAGTTATTGCCCCCTGGGTGGGAACATCTCGCTTATGGTCCAGCCCAGCCCACCCCACCGCTCCCGGGGCTCCCCGGGGGCTGCCGAGCCCTTCCCCAGCCCCATCCCCGCCGCCCCCTCGGGGGTCCCGCCCCGCCGTGTTCGTGTCCCTTGTGACCTGCGGGGACAGGAGGGTGCCGGGGCGCCGGAGCATCCCTGCTGCGGGGGGAGGCTGGGGGCGCTGGGGCTGCTCCGCGCTCAGCGGGCCCGAGAGCACCGTCATTAATGTCAGCAGTGTGTACAAATGCCCAGCGGGAGGGTGTCCGAGAAGGGGAGCGCGGCCCTTTCGGTGGTACCGAGCGGTGGGGCAAGAGGCGACGGGCAGGAGCTGATGCACAGGGATTCCACCTGGCCACGAGGAAGAGCTGCGTTACTGAGCAGTGCCCGCGGAGGGTGTGCATCCTCCCTCACTGCAGACACCCAGGGACCCTCCGGCTGCTCCCTGAGCCGCGGGCTCTGCGGTGACCCCGCCCGGGGCACGGGGGTCTGTCCCGCTGTCCCACCGCGCTCCCCTCCAGCCCAGCCCGATCCACTCCGGGATTCCGAGCCCGCCCTCGGGCCCCGCCGGCCCCGCCCCCCAGCGCGCGCGCAGTCGCGCGGTAAACAGGCCTCCCCCACCCTCCCTCTCCAGGCCCCGCCCCCTCGCCCCGCCCCCGCGCGCAGGGGCCTCGCGCGCGCTCGGCGGCTGCGCAGTGTGGGCACATCCGGGCACTGGGGCAGGATGAGCGCTCCTTTCCAAGATGGCGGCGGAGGGAGGAGGGAAGGAGATGAACGAGATTAAGACCCAGTTCACCACCCGGGAGGGGCTGTACAAGCTGCTGAGCCACTCGGAGTACAGCCGGCCCAACCGCGTGCCCTTCAACTCGCAGGGCTCCAACCCCGTCCGCGTCTCCTTCGTCAACGTCAACGACCAGAGCGGCAACGGGGATCGGCTCTGCTTCAATGTGGGCCGGGAGCTCTACTTCTACATCTACAAGGGGGTCCGCAAGGTACCGCGGCCGCCCCGCCGGGATGGGGGCGGGAGCGGCGGGGCCGCCCTCCCGCCGGGCTGTGGGGGCCGGCTGTGGGGGCCGGGGCCAGGCCGGGGCCAGGCCGGGT